>JAFMTC010014004.1:2254300-2300298 GCA_018845635.1 Nicrophorus orbicollis | reverse complement strand
GCCGCCGCGTCCTTGCAGCCAAGGATGGATTCCCAGTTAGCACAGGTTCTGTTCGATATTTCGCATCACCCACGCGTCATTTCCAAGCTTCCCGCCGCACTCTCCACCCTCAAAAAGCTCCCTCTCTCTCTCGCTCTCTCATTCTCCCGTCCTTTTCTCTCCCACAACCTCACCCTCGAACGCAGCCCTCTCTCCACGCATATCCAGCATAATTTATATTCATTCCACATTCCTTCAATTAACCATACGTATCGGCCATATCGCAAATACTTCATAACAATTTTATACCGCAAACACATTTCCTATACACGGATTCCTATATCTAATAAAAAATACCATTAACAATACCTGAATATCTGACAAATAATATTCATTCTACACATTTCACACAAATACTCCTTCATACAAGTCACATCAAAAATATCCATCAATAACATTCAAATCAATGTTCAGATTCATAATGTTCATTTCTATTTATTATCAATATTTATTTTCAACATTTTCTTTCGTTATATTATTTATTAGTGCACTTTTAATAAAAACTGCTTTTGTACTAATTGTTATTGTACTTTTCGAAGATTGATATATAAAATAAAATAGTAATGATAACATTTATTACAAAAAACCTAATACAATAACACATTGTTTTCTTGTCTTAAATAATTTATTTCCTTGTGTTCTCAAAATGACAAAAATTTTTAAAAATTATTTGCTAGAATTGAATGTATTGAAATACAAATATTAAAATTAAATACAAACGTTGACATTATTGCAATAATTGCAAAAATATATCAAATAGGGCACATATTTTATAGTGAAAAACATATAATTTTCTTGACCGGATCAATATTACAAATTTTAAACTTTCCATTTACATTGATTTATATATCTATCATTATTAATAATATATATAATAACAAATATAGATTTAATTGTCTATTTATTGACTGGTTTCTTGTACTAAATATAATTTATTTTTCGTAAGAATTAGTATTTTTCTTACAAAAAATAAATTAAATCCAATTTGATATTGGAATTATGCAATAAAATGCAAACAAAAATATCCCTAGAAGCAAAGTTTAGCTCATATATTTAAAGGGAATTTAACGACAATAACTAATTTAGTGACCTATTCAGTTTATCATCTTATGCAACCCAGTTTACGTACCTTTTCTTTGAAATTGTTAAATCTTTTTTAAAATAATAGATAGATTTAGTGAAAAATTTCGTCACAAATCACTTTATGTTTAAATAGGAATAGATTAACAAGCGTATATTTCATTAAACCGATTTTACTCAGAAAAGGCAAATACTTTTTAGGAATGATTATATAAGAGTTTATGTATGTATACCTTAGTGCGCAGTACTACTACTATCGTAGACCGGTTTCATTTCCCCCAAAGTAGGTCAACCTGTGACCTATTTCTTAAGGAAATCCATTTTCTCATTGTTCTATAATGCACCAAGAGCTGAAGCCTTTTCAAGCACGATATTAAATGTCAAGGACTTAATTAAGACAATGATTTGAAGGGTATTGATTACATTTAATTTCAAGATTATTAATATAGACTTCAACTTTTATAAAAATCAATATTTCTTAAGTATGTATGGAATATATTTTTTGGATTCGGAAATATATTTAACAACCAGTTAATATATTGGAAACGTATTGGTATGCAAATATCTCGAGGGGCTTAAATTAGTACCCCGATATACGTCATGAGTAGATTCCCGAAAACGCTACTCCAAGGGAAACGGCGCTCAGCACGTATTATGCTTACGTGAGTAAAGGGGGAAACCTCTATATAGGGAATTCCCATGTAGCAAGAAGCCCATAACTTTAGTTTGAAACCATCAAACTTTGTATTAATATAAAAAGAATGAAAAAAATATAAACTGAAATGTATTACATGTAATAATGAAAATCATGAATTCATTGCAATGTTTGTAGCTCAGAAATATATTTATATTGATTACGTTATGTTCTATTAAATATTATTAGAACAATATGCTAAGTCAAGTTAGAATGCTAATTCGTTTTCATTTATCATAAGATGTAGATTCACTGAAGATATATTCTGTAATTTGTCAAAATTATAATTAAATGAGCATATATTGTAGTTCCATCAACACTAATAAGACATAATGTAAAACCTAATTGGTCCAATTATTTGTTAGACTCCGAATTTCGCACGGATGCAGTAATATCAGCACATCTCTAAACTAGCTCATGATTGGTATAGGCATTTAAGTGATGGGGAAAATGGGTGTGCAGCAGTTTTAATTGATTAATTAATTTGCTGACGGGGAGCGAACTCAGTTTTTGTGTACGTTGGTTCGGATGGCAGCGTTGCTGCCGCCGCAGCAGTTGCCGCCTCCGCCTCAGCATCAGCCGCCGCCTCCGCTGCCCCTGGAGTCACCGCCATTATGTTTTCAGGGATATTTCAGGCGTTGCGGCTCTAATTTGCAGGGTTCGCAAGGTGACAGGAATATCGCTGTCAAAGGGGTGCCGAACGACGGCTCCATATTAAAAGCGAAAACCGGGGAGTCTCATTCTCTTCTTCGGATCGGAATTATAAAATATGCAAAGATCCTAAGCCCACCCAGTCTTACTATTAAATATATTAAATTTTGCAAACCTTGTGTTGTTCCCGAACAAAAAATACTTGTTGCTAAACCACAGTTTCCAATATTAAGTCTAAAGTAAAACATGCTCTACTCTATATGACGCAAAAGAGTAATGTCACTAGCCATTTGTGACAGTTTATGTTACTTTAAACTACAACGTGACAGCCGACTAAAAATAAATAAGTTGTATGGATTTTATATTGAATTGAATTTCATTTCTACACTTACTAAAGTCACTATGGTTACGATACAATGTATCTGTTGCTATAGAAATTTTATAGATTTACTTGAGATTCGTTGCTTATATTATATTTATAAAATAACTTCCTACAATCGAATACTTTTTATTGCAATAAAAGCTATTGTTTAAAATAAACCTATTTGGGGCCGGAAACACTTTCAAATTTGACAGTGAATTACGTCTAATGACAATAATTCATGATTACATCAGTATATAAGTTATAAAGAGTGAATATTTTGCTTTAATTTGATTACTCAATAATTAATTTGTCGAGAACATTTCGAAAAATGAGCATAAATGTAAAGACAATTTGAGAGTGCATTACAGTTAAATGACAAACGATGCAATTGTTTTAGTATGTGCGTTTTATAGAGTGATTATTAAGCTTTAATTTGCATGCTTCATTATCAATTTGATGTTCGTACTTTCCGAGATATTAGCAAAAAAAAAGACACTGCGTTTTTCGATATACTTTTTAAAAAGTGATTATTCAGCTTTAATTTGAAAGCTTAATTATCAATTTGTTGTACTTACTTTTCAAGATATAAGCAATAATATAATGACTATTTTGATGATTAAATTACAAGTATTGAAGTTTCACACGGAAATTAATTATTTAGTAAAATATAAATATTGTATTTTGGGAGGTCTTTCTTATAATACTGTTATTCATACTGCATTTATGTAAAATGTAGCAACACGAAATTATTGATGACTAACTCAAGCGTTATAACTGGTTTCAATGAATCAGAAACGCATTTGATTCGCGCTGCTTGATCTTCAATGAAAATTCATGTTGCATGACGAAGCAAGGAATAATTCTACTAAATTCACAGAGGATTCCCAACATCCGTAATAGTTCACTGCTCTCCAAAGCGAATCCACGGAACGTTCCAGTTCTTATAAAAGAAAATTGCCACGCCGTTACATAAAAAAAATCCTCGATTTATGTTCCATCTCGCTATAACGTCACATGTAATCCGCTTGGGTATTCAGATTCTGATCCTCCTCCACTGCAGTTTTACGATGAAATCGCAATTCTCTCTCTCCGTGCCAGAATTTTACGCGTAGGCATAAAACCCCGATCGGAAATCTGCAAAACTCCGAATTGAATTTGACAAGTTTTAATTGCGTCGTGGTGTGCTTTTTCCAACGTGTCACGTTTTTAATGGCCGAATCGAATTTGTCAAGTTTTAATTAGTAAACCTTTGCCGTCACTGAAAAGGTTGATAACATTTAATTTAACTTTATATTTCGCTTCATAGAAAATAAAGCGAAAAGCGTACGCAAGTGAATTTTTACAGCGCATTTTTTTCCTCAAACACCCAGTTAATGAGCAAAATTAAAACGTACTTTTTTCGACATCCTAGGGTGTCGGACGGAGCAAAAAATTAAATAATACTGTTTGAACGCTGGTGTTTATCATAAAGTAAAATAAAGACAAAGGCTTGCTTTGTTACATTTTTTTCTCTTGCAAAGGGTGTAGTAGAATTACAGCGTTTTTGGGTTGAGCTCAACAGATTTCAAGATAAACCAAAATATAAATTGGTTTTCGGCGCGAGAGAATGGTGCGCGTATCAGTGTTGGAAATTAGTGTGGAATGTGTTAAGAGGCGGTGCGAAATATTTACTTAGGATTTAAGGCATTCTGTTTAGGAATAGAATGCGAACGACGCTTTTGTTTACTAATTTGGAAAGCAATATTTGCTCAGATACTATTCAATTCTAACAGATTAATTAGCTTCATGTATACTTCCAACTGTGTGCACGGTTTTCTTCCTGGAAATTTTCGGTGGATGCGCCGGGTACACATTTTATAATGTATTGTAACTTAGTTGTAATGATGTTATACACGCTTTATTTATAACGAAGAAACATATTTTATGTTAAAATTCATTAATTTAAATATGCTTCGACTCATTTGATTAAAAAATATATAAAATTACTATTTTTTATGCAAGAAAATGACAATTGAATGAATGAAGTAATATAATTAATTTATCAATGAATGCATTTTGAAGAATGATTATTGGGCTTTAATTGGAAGACTTAATTATCAATTTGTTGCGAATTATTTTCGAGATGTAAGTAATAATGTAAAGACACTACTTTTATCGATGCTTAACAAAATATTTCTTCATCTTTGATTGTGAATTACAGCTAAATAACAAAAGATTCAACAATACTAGTATACATGTTTTAATTAATGATTATTCAGCTTCAATTATAATGCTTACTTATTAATTTGTCGAAAATAGTTTTCGAGATATAAGCAATAATGTAAGGTGTTCGATGCTTAACAAAACATTTCTTAAATTTTGATAGTGAATTTCGGCTAAATGAAAAACGTTACACCTCTACCAGTACATACATTTTAAACAGTGATTATTCAACTTTTATTTAAATGCTTAATTATTAATTTATTTATAATATTTTTCTAAATAAATGCAATAATGTAAAGACACTGCTTTTTCGTAGATTAAATGACATGTAAAAAAAACACCAAATCAATGTATGTCTTCTTCAATTCCAATTTTTATATTATAAAACAATGTAAATACAGTATTTTTGGAGGGCTTTCTTATATAATACAGTTTTTATTTGAATTGATGGAATACAAAATTAATTATTTTGAGTATTTTCATGAATTATTTTCGGAAATAATTCTGATTAATTAATGTTCAGTTGACATTAGATGTGAAATAATAAAATGTTACGCACATCAAAAAAGGAACCTGACAAAAAGTACTTAACAAAGTTGAAAGTGGAAGCATGTTCGTGGAAGCGAATTTGGTTTATTAAAAGTTTGTTGTTTGTTGCGTGTATAAAGCGCAATATTTCCAGGTTTGAAAATGTTGCTGTACAGTGGGGTGAGTTTTAAACATTTAAAGGTGCGGATCAATAAACAAACTGAATTAATGTGAGTTCACGTGACGTAAGGTCTCAAGCCCAAGTATTACACATGATACGAAATGTAATTATTAACCTGGCCTTACCTGCCCCGAGTATGCACGTCTATGTGATTTCGTACCTGAGCGTGTATCTGTGTGTGTATGCCTTTATACGGAGGCAAACATGAAAGGAAATGACGATCCGTTCGGTATGCGTGCGTCCTCGTGCTTTGCCAGGCTAAAGGGCAGGACGGGACGAAAAGTTCGAGAGCGACAGAGATGGAAATATATTACGTGTATGTGAGTACACGAGAAGGAGAGAGAGAGAGAGAACGGGCATACATCAAGCGAAAGCCCTATGGGAATGAAAAGGGACATCAAACAATCTACAGTTTGCTTATACTATTAGAACATACGAAGTATAATACACAAACTCACGCACGCACACAATAATGTACGCGTGTGCGTTTATTGGTTTTCGTAATTAATTGAACTCGGTCTCACTCCGACTCTAGCCTTCTGCAGATCTCCGTTTTCCTCTCTCCGCGTGTGTCCCCAGTCCTGGGCCCTATGGAAATTGGAAATATTCTGCAATATCCGAAGGGGGTTTGGTCGCGGTTGGAAATTTTCTGCCGCGGAACGTATATTCTGCTCGTTACATGTTTGTACACTCGATTAAAACGACAAATGCAAACCCTCTCTCGTCGGGGGGTGCTTCTCTCTCCTCGCACATCCCCCAACTCTCGCCACCAAATATTTTATTTATTTTTTTTAATACAACCTCCTGGTTCATATTTCTTTTCGAAATTGAATTACTGTTACCAGAGATATTATTTTAATTAAAAAAATCATCGTTCCCAATGTAGCAGCAGCGACAGTATTAATAAAGTATAAATTAATTTTTTAAAAATACAACCTATAGAATGTTTACTTGTCGTGAATTACAACTATATGCAAAGTGTACGTTTGTATGAGCATAGAAGGAAATTTCATTCATTTGTTGGTATGAATATTGTTTAACAAACATAATTCGTTCAAATCACTATCCTTAGTTATCCAATTGGTCACTAAGATGTCATTAATCCCATTATTTTTTTTCATGCAAAGTGTACGTTCGTATGAACATATTAGGAAATTTCATCCATCTATTAGTATTTATGTTGCTTAACGAAAGTAATTCGTTCAAAGATAATGTTCGTTAACCGAATCTCTATGCCTAGTTATCAAAAGAAATATCAATCGGTCGTAAGATGTTCCTTAACCGAACTTAAGTTTAATGTTCGAATAAACAAATCTTTAATGTTTTGATCGTACAAAAGATGTATCCATATTTCGAACTATTCAATAGCAGTCGGTTACAGTACATTTTTTCCGATTAATTAATATTCAGTTGATATATATTCAAGTTAAATTACAGCTAAATGATAAATAAATACCGCTATACCAGTACATACCTTTTAAAGAGTGATTATTCAGTTTTAATTTGAATGCTTAATTATCAATTTGTCGTGAATACTTTTCGAGATACAGTGGTACCTCGACATACGAGTTTAATTCGTTCCGTAACCTTGCTCGTATCTTAAATTGCTCGTATCTCAAATGTGTAGTCTGAGCTCGGAGAAACTATTGGTGTCGTGTGCAGCGGTGTAGTGTGCGATTCCTCATATCTCAAATTTTGCTCTCATCTCAAAGCAAAATATCGCTCGCTCGTATCTCAAAACACTCGTATATTACGGCACTCGTATATTGAGGTACTACTGCAAAGGCAATTTGTTCGTTAAACGAATCACTATGCTTAGTTCTCAAAAGAAACATCGATATCGGTTGGGTAGATGTTCGTTAACCGAATCACTATGCTTAGTTGTCAAAAGAAACATCGATATCAGTTGGGAAGATGTTCCTTATCCGAACATACGTTTATTGTTCGAATAAATAATAATTTTTGTTGTTTAGTTCGTATAAAAAATGTATTAACATACCGAACTCTTCACTAAACGTTAACCAATTTTTTTTGATAAAGTATATTAATATTAAAAGAAATATTGTTTAATATTTTTTTTCATTTTAGTAACGAAAACCAAAAGTTTTGTAACTCATTACAGAAAACGGAAAAGTCTGCAGACGTACTTATTACTGTATATATTTATTTATCATGACCGCATGCAAAGAAATACTACATTTCCTATTTGAGATATGTCGACACTGAAACAGTTCTCAGGCAACATGCACGGCAAAGTTAAAAATAGGCGGTTCAATTATATATGGAAATGTTGTTTTCACGTGTTAGCTAACATTTTTTCCGGTGAATATTGTAATAACTATTGAACAAAATTGTGGTTCAACAAAATAAGATTTTGTTGTTGTTTAATGATAAATAATAAAAAAATATTAATTAAGATTGATTACGTTTAAGTTTTTTTTTTAATTAAATATTACATTCTATTATTAATTATTGCAAGTCCGATTTCGAACTGAAATTTAATACACCCATACCTCGCTTTACGGCCTAAATACGTTCCACGAAACTTGGCCGCAAAGCGAAAAGCCGTATAACGAATCAATTATTGCGCTTGCGCAAGATATATCGACATCGAAAAAGTTTTTTTTGCCGTTATAGCGAAACATTTTAGGCCGTAAATCGAAAACGAAAATCGAGCGGCCGTATAGTGAGGTGTGGGTGTACCTACATTTAAGTACAAAGCAATATAATTAATAAAACTATGAGAGCAACCTATCCATGTAGTTTTACCAGGGTGAAAATCTTGAAATAATTTTGTACAACAACTTTTCTTTTCCAGAATTGGCCCATATTTATAAAATATAACCTGTCGATCTTTTAATGTTAAGGGGTTAATGTTTCCCTCAGTTTTCATCTACATACTAGAATTGTGTGCGCTGCATTTTTGATTTAACCATTTTTTTAAAAGAATTTCAGAAATTTCGTTTACTTAATCAAATCTGATATTTCATACTTAATAATGACTTAATAAAACAAATTTCGAAAAAATTGAAGCCACTATTAAATTTGCAACCATTTGCACGTTTATTATATTAAAATTAATTGAAAAAAAATGCTTTTCCAAAGTACAACATATTTGAATAATGAATTTAACAGTTTTGTATCATTAAAGAACATGATACAGTAAATGAATAGTTATTGCAAAAACATTATTTACTAAATTGTACGTACTTATAAACTTACTATTATGTTCATTAAAATAT
Organism: Nicrophorus orbicollis; assembly: GCA_018845635.1. Lineage (NCBI taxonomy): Eukaryota > Metazoa > Arthropoda > Insecta > Coleoptera > Silphidae > Nicrophorus > Nicrophorus orbicollis. Next base: position 2,291,317 of record JAFMTC010014004.1, on the reverse strand, counting down.
TAATCAATACGTGTTTCTTACTTTTTTTAAAATTATGACGGACATAGAAAAAAAAATGAGTCACAATGACAATTTAATTAAAGTCTAGATATTTATTTTTAAACTCCACGTGTAATGTATTGAACTGACAGGCGCATATAGCTTGTGTAATCGTTTTCTTGTTTTCTCTCTTACAATTTTCTTATTAATAATCTCGCTTCGTTGACGGTCACATTTCCTTTCACGTTTTAAATTTGTCAACCTAAATTGATACTTGTTTTTTCTCTCTCTCTCCTTCGCTTTCTTCTTTTAACTTACGAGACAAATTGTTTTATACGCTTTTTTGTTCTCTCTCCTTACATAAAACGTGACATGGAAACTTCGCTGTTCACTTCAGGAACAAAGTATGTTTATCGACTTGTATTGATCCCGATAATTAATGGAGAAAAAAAACTTTGCTGCTGCTGGGAATACATTTTTTAATTATTAATGTTTCTAACTCATCTGAGAGAAAAAATATTGTGTAACTTTGTTGATTATTTCAAGAATGAACTTTTTATATACGATAATAAAATGTTACAGGCTTTCGGGTAGGAATATATAAAATTAAGTTTAGAATAAAGTAATATTATGTTATACTATTTATCTGTATCACAATTTCCAAACTGATTAAGTCTGTGCAAAAAAGTTTGAAAAATAATGTAAAAGATTTGGTAGATTCTCTAGTTTTTCAAATATGAACGAAAGTGCTTTTATATAAATTTTAAGATTTATTTTTGATAACTTTTTCACAAGTTTACACTGTATTTTAGCTATAAGTTTCAATTTTGAAAAGAAAGGCCGTTTTTCCAAATTTGAACAAAAAAATAATAAGTTCTAGTTCAAAGTGAATATTATTTATTTTCGAGGAAATCGCATTGCGTATGATAGTTGTTTTTTAGTCTTGTAGAAAATGTATTAGTCCTTCTGTTTTCTACTTCCCCCTTTTATAGCTTCTTTCTTATAAATGTATTTAGCAGAGCGAGCGGTAATTATCCCCGGAGGGTTGGAAGTGGACTAAAAGCGAAACTAATTGGCTATTTTTGTACATGTGTGTGTGTGTGCGTGCGAGGGTGGGTGCGGGCGTTAGGGGTTGTGCGGGGTGGTGGCGGTGTGCGCTAGAAAGCTTTGGAGGCTTTGTTTTTAGTTCAAGGTGGCAAACTGAGCTCACTCGAATTCTCCCATACGTAGCATAAATGGCCCGGAAAATCGTCCAACTGGGACTACTGCATTTAATATCTATTCTTATTAAAACTAAGCCACCGGAATTACGTACAAAGGAAATCCGCATGATACGTCTAATCATTAAAATTAATTAATACTTAAACTTAATCCCTTATTAGCTGCTCTATGAAGTAGTATAATGTTGCAACACAAAGCCACTTGTAACATTCATTACATTTTCACTTATATACATTGGTTTAGTCAACAATATCACGAATAATCATTTCGTTTTTCTTCGGTGAAAATGAAAGACGATTGTCTTATAATGTATAAATATTTTATAGAATTATATATTCTATATTTTGGTCTAAAAACTTTTGCCATCTTCCTGGCCGTACCATATTTCCACGCTCACAAATCTTCTGATCTTTACAGGCAAAAAACGGATCTAAGTCATCGTTTGAAGTAAAAGTTTTTCTGTCTGTAAAAAAATAAAATAAAGACCGAACAAGTAATAATCCGATAGTGCCAAATCTGGAGAACATGATTCGCTTCAAAAATTGATCATTTTCCTGACGTTTGAGAAGCAAATCAGAAGTCTATGCAACGTAGTAATTTTTTTCAGTAAAACATGTAAAATTCATATGTTGAGTTTTGAAATGAATATCCAAGGCGTGTGACACATCACAGCGATCTCACGTGTTGTTATACGTCGATTCGGTCTTCATTAGCTTTCAATAGCCTTTCAGAGTTCTCATCAGCATGTTTGCTACATCTTCAACATCAAAATTGCTGAAAATTTTACCTGTTAAACGAATTTTTTAACTAGTTTCAAAACTAGTCAATACATCTTCTCCATGCACATGGTTTTTTTTTTGCTTGACCAGCATTTTTACCTCTTTTATAGTAAAAATATAAAATAAATGCTTCTTTCGACTTTTCATATTTGATAACGCTCAAAATGAAAACTTGCTGAATCAAGAAACTATTTCACAAGCATTCTTTACCAAAATACTAGATAAGATGGCTCGATTTGGATGTCTAAAAATACAATTAAGTCTTCTGTTCGGAAAAAAACAAAATGACTTTCCGAACCACTCAACAGCTTAATTAATTTTAGATATTGACCTATAGGACGAATGTTATTTATACATTGAATAAAACATTTCCTTTTTTCTCTTCACCTGAAAATTACTTCTATTCGAGTTTTTCTGGATACCCTTTAATAACAGAACTACCCTAAATTTAATTAATCTAAAGAACAAGGTATTTTTAACGTAAATGTTACTAAATTCATTGAAACGTCTTGGTATATACTAAGAATTAGATAAAACACTGAAATTGCAGACCATTAAATTTTAAAATGCCCCGAAACAAATTTAGCGGAATTATACAGCGTTAATGCTTCTTGCCGAGACAATTAATTTTCTTAATACGCAATATTTAGTTGAAATAAATCCAACCGCAAGAGCTTGAAATATAATATATTTATTTCTACATGTAATTAAAGCTACTGTAAAATATTTATTACAGTGCTCGTCGGAAAATTGTGGATGCGCCAGGTCTTCGTCGAATTTCCATACAGCAAATTAGATTGAGCCCTCTGGGAAACTTTGCTTTAATGTGAACCATAGAATAAACATTATTAGAACGAACCGAACTCCGAGATCATATTAAAACTTCACATTCTGTAAAATATCCAATAATTCGCAAAAAGTTCGAAACTATTTCGAGCAGGAAAAGCCGTCGGGTTTATAACTTTTTAATTAATTACGAAATATAATCTCGTTTCTAACGCAATGTGGTAGCTGTGTAATTCAATTTCGCTTTTAAAACATGATAACTGAAAGTAGATTTATAATGAACACCTCGAAATTATCTATGATATTAAATAAAAAAAGACAGGAAAAACAGTTGGCATGCACTAATTAGAAAAAAAAACTGTGGTGCGATAAAAAGATCCATTTCGTTCAGTATTTTTGAAACACGTCAGTGGATATCAGGATTTTCATGTTTGCTTTGGCGAATCCGTGTATAGGCTTTTGTGGCATCCAAAGATAACATTTATTTAATACGTGCAAAATGTACATAATCAGAGGCAACAAATTATACATAGATTAATACAAATTTTATATTATACATAGATTAATACAATTTTTTTGGAATTTATGGTTGCCAGTATAAATAATAGCGAAATATCTACTTCATCAATGGATTTTATAATAAGTAAATCAAATTATCTTATTTAATTAATGTTGTATTTTTAGGATTCTTATTCCAACTTATTTCTAATAATAAACTTAGTCTGTACATTTGTTCGTTTCTAAACAATTTTTTTTTTGTTTTTTTGCAACGATATTTGCAATCTATCCAAATCGGACATTCAGCAAATCGCCACGTCGTTGCAGACTCTTATTCGGGTACCATTGCCCATTGACAACTAATTCATTTTGATGGCTGCAAATATTTGGAAGTACCAGGGTTTGAACCCGGAACCCCATATTTTGCGAACGATGACTCAAACCATTCGGCTATGATTCGCCGAAACAATAAAATCAAGTAAAATTGTTATTTCTATACAAGTTATTAACAATATTTTTCACAGAGTTGAAAAACGTATTAATAACGGGGCTTTTCATATTAAGATTATTTCATATTAAGGATAGAACAACAAGTTTGCAATATTAATATGTAGCTAAATTAATCGTTCCATATCCTAAATGTATAATTGTAGATGCCCTTATAAAATAGGGAGCAAAATAGTACAGAGAGTCTTACTTAATATTGTGGAAAACATGTTGCTACTTTAGTTTTTGAGTTAACTTGATATAGTAGCTTTGTATGTGAATCGATTTGATGTGTTGGTATAGTCCCTAATGCGAACACATTGTAACCGAATACTTTGTGTACCATATTATAAATGATGACCATACTTTCCGTAACCTACCGTACTTGTAACCAAAGTAAGTCGCGGAGTAATTACATAATCGATGAATGTAATTAAGGCTGGATTAGCGTTTCTTGTGGAAGTACGACAGAGTTTAGTATTTGTGTATTGTGTAAGGATATAATGCGGATAGAGTAGACATTGCTGGGTGAGTGTGTTAGTTGCGATTGTTGTGTTGCATAAGTGCTAAGCCAATTTTTTTTTGGCCTATTCGCAAATCGCATCGGCGTTGGAGGCGGCGCTGCTGGTGGAGGCGTAAGGAGTCGTAAGCAATAGATATATAGGTTCGATAATCGAGTGTGTGTGTGTTATGTGGATATGCGTGACCTTGGGGCATTCACGCGTGCACAGATCGTCCTTAGACGAGGCTAATGCCCTGCCCCGAAATTCGGTGCCCCGCTTTCCGCCGCATCACCCCGCATTTGCGTCGCTCACGGACATTTGCAAACCTGCAACTCTCGGGTAAGCCGCACCGCGCTCGGCCCCGGGGATTGCGTCATGACACACTCGCATTTTTTTCCTCTCCTACATTATTTTGGCTAAAATATCACAAACTTCGTCCGTTCGCTGCTCGTTATCTACTAAAATAAATTCTGTTTTATGTGTTGCGATTATGTGCTGCGGCACCCATAGGGTCGTCGTCCTGCAGCCTTTGAAGGACGAAGTCTTACGTACAAACACATTTGGCTCCTGTTTCCTTACATTCCCTTTCTCCTCCCTTTTTCGTTGTTCGTTAATCGATCCAAAAAGGGGCACAATTGGGACTACTATCCTTCCTCGGGTTTCTTGACCCACGCAACTCCCTTTCCCCTGGAAAACTAAGCCACAATACTTGCGTATGTGTGCTCGTTTTTATTCAACCCCAAAGACGATGAAATTCTTCATTTTTAAGCATAAAGTTTATATTTCTTCAAAATTTTCTATTTCAGTTGTACTTACTAAAGTTTAAACTTACTTTAGTTGTACATACTAAATTATGTTTTATTTCCTACCAAATAAAACAAAAATATTTCCATTTGAAATTTACGATATTTGTACATGCATCCACATACATATTAAAGAGATTAAAGAACATTTAAACTAAATTAATTGTAATTGTCTGATTTCACAACAAAATTTTCCAAAAGATCTTTATTTTCATACATAATGTTTTTATTTACTTTACTTTTTACTTTATTTTCAATTTCCGAGTTATTTCTTATAAAATAATGTTTCTACTCGAAGCAAAAAAAACAAAAAAAAGAACTTATTAAATAGTAAATATAACAAAATATATTGCAATATTCTTACTTGCATTCACATAGATGCTATGCGTATATAAAAAAGGTTAACAGACATTTAAACTATAATAGTCTTGTCTGATTTCACAACAAAATCTTCTAGATGACCCTCGAATATTCTAGAATGATGACTCACCTTTTGGAGACTGAAGTTTATTAAATCTCGCAAAAATAACAATGACCGTGAAGACAGCATCTACAACATTGCCGGTAGAAAGGCTTCTAAAAGTTTGAAAGCCATTATTTCCTTATAAATTTATAAGATATATGTATTTTAAAATAAGTTTCTGACAGCGAAAATTAATTTTCTTGATAATTCGTTTAAAAGAAATGTTAAAAGAAGAAAATCACAAGAAAAATGATAATTTTGATAAAAAACTTAACTATATATTTGTAGTATAAATATGGAAGTTGTATATTATTAATAAGAAACATTTACTGCAACAACAAATAACTCATTACAATAAAAATGAAGAATTACAAAGAAATGAAAATTAAATTGAAAATCTATTGCTTCAGTGTTATTGATCACTTTTTATCCTTATGTATTTTATAATACTTCATTAATTTTCTTAGTTCATATAAGGAATTACTAAAAATATAAGAAAATATAGCTATTAATAATTAAATATATTAGTCTTACATTTAGTATGTATGTTAATGTTGCTTTAAACTTACTAAACTGAGATTTACACTTCTAAATTGGCGACCAGATAACGGCAAGATAATAATTGAAATGCGAGATGTAATTATTGATACTGACTAAATGTATGTTCAAAATACCGGTCCTGAAAAACGTAGGCCAGTAATGAAGATAAAGCATAATTTACAAGGTACAATATTTACCACAGTCGTAAAAACCATTCGTCAAGTGTGTAGAACAACGTACGACATTGGTCCTAAAACTCTTGGGATACAACTAACGAACACTTTGAAAGTTTGTCCAAAAAGAAAATACAGGAGAGTTAAATATGGTTCCGTTAAAACCCTAAGGATCATGTGTTTCGTTGGTTGTAAATAACATAAAGTAACGTTTTGTATTAATATGCTCTTAAGGTAATATTACGACTATAATTTGGGTTTTAAGTTTTGTCAATATTTCGTATAGTTAATACATTATTTATTTGTATTGTCGTGTTCCGAGAAGGAAGGAATATATCTGTACACCATTATTAATCTTGTAGCTATGTGTTGTTGAGTTGTTTTTATGGATATTAAGTACTTTTATTATTTAATGTAATGTTTTGCTTTGAAATCAACTAGATTAGTATTGATCTTATGGAGGAAGTATGTAGGAAGAACAAGTAAGCAAGTATGTTAAGTCTAAAGTAGTACTGTGTCTAACTTATTTTCTAAATAGCGTTGTCTTAAAACTATTAGGCAGACAATAAATATTCAGGGTTATAATTTTTGGAATCCATTTACATGGATATTTTTAAGTAAAATTTCAAAGAGTTACATAAGATTTTGTGATATCTTTCAATGATTCTTGACTGGGCCATTGGTTCCTAATAAAAACAGTCTTCAAGGTATTAGTTGTCAATGGGCAACGGTTTCAAACAAGTGTCTGAAACGACGTGCTGATTTCAAAGCATCGTCATATATTTAGAGAAGTAATAAAGTTTTACTGATTTCCTTGTTGGTATAGTTTCGTATGGTACCCTGCCTATGTGCCACGACAAATTTTAGGTATTAAATTTTTTAATACCTGATAGGTATTGAGTTCCAACTCCGTTACCATCACGCAAATAACAGATTCCATTCGGTTCACTGGTTCCATCAACATTTTCCCAATTACGCCCTCCGCCCTGTGAAGCATTTTTTAATATAAAATTTAATAAAGCTTCCAATTAGCTTCAGACATTTTTAATTCCTGAAAAGATTCCTGTCGATCCCCCTGGAAACGAGGCAAAATCAATTCCCCTCCGAAGTGAAGTATCGCCGCTAAATGTACGCTAATTGGAAGGAGTGTGTTTGCTCGTCGTTAGTTTCTACTTTCAGCGACACACAAAAATACGAAAAGCGCATACCTCGTCCATCTCACTCTATCTCCGATATCCTTGAACCCGGCATCAATTCGGAATTTGTTTCCGAATTGCTATGACACAAATTTCATTATCTTCGAGCAGGAGAGGAAAAATATATCAGTATGTGCGTGTGTGCGTGAATAAAATAAAGATGAACGACCTACAGACTTTCAATGTTACATTTCACAATTGTGATTGATAATAATTGATGCTGAAACTGTAGCATGCGTTCGCTGATAAGATTAGATGAGCGGAACTTGCGAGGGATTCAGCAGATGGAGGGAATTTGCATTTTTATTAAATATTTTCGAAAACTTTACGACTTTGTGTCGAAGATTGATTTATAACATTCTGCTTTTAACGTAACATTCAGTCAGGTGTGGTAAATGTGCGTACAGTTTATATTTTATTTACTAGGTAGATATTATTCTAATGCTGATGATTACAAATTTATTCAATTTTGCATATTTATCGAAAATTTCAAAATTTGAAAATTTGCTGCAAAATTTTGAATCTGAAAACTTACCGTAATTTTCAAAAATAGACTGTAAATTTCAAAAATTGAAAATGAACCGAAAATTTCAAAAATTAACCATAAATTTTAAAAATTGAAAGTTTACCATTAACTTCAAAAATGGAAATCAATGAAAGGGTTTACACGATAAATTAATAATAAAAACATTGTTTCAGGAAATGTATAAGAACAAACACAAAATTTACAGACGTGAAAGTATGAAATAAAAAAATATGAATCATTGACCGTTGGTTTTTCCAACAATGAAATATTTGTACTACTAAGACTTTTTATATTAGGTGGTTTCATTCATTATAAAAGAAAAAAATGAATGCAGAAAGAACTTACAAACTAATAGTTAACATACTAAACCTTGTACTTTTTTTTATATTAAATTGTTTCAAGCAGGTTTTGACATTGAACAAGTACTTTTATTTATAAATTGATATCCTCAATTTTTATGTTTCCAATTAATCAAGTAAGCTTAATATATTATTATGTGCTAAGGGGGATCATTGTGTATTTCATCGTACATTTTGCATCTCAAATACACTATAAATCAAATCTGGTATATAAATATTTAAATTTTATTATGCACAAATAATACACCGGTCGATGCCCGCTATAGCACACATAATTTATGACTTAGTTACAGGAAAAAATCGATCGACGATTATGATTTTATTACAACTATTGCACGAAACCAAGTCGATAAAAATATACCGTCAATGGATTAATTTTTTGTTTTGATTTTTATACAAGTAATAGTGCATGATAATGCTAATGAGAGTTTTTTTTTGTAATTTATAGATTGAAATATTTACTTCTTTATCTGCTCAATAAACCCCTGCTAATGATGATGAGCGTTTTTCGAGGGATTCGCTAAATATTTAAATTGACACTGATTTACATTTAGCCCTCAACCAATTTCCTAGCATATTCTATAAAGTATTATAAATGTACATTGAAAAATCTGTTTAAAATATGATTGTTATATGTTATAGGAAGCAGTGATAAAATATTTATAGTAATAATGAATCATCCGTTTGAATGAATGCGAATTAAACGAACGAATTTCGTAATGACCTAAAACGTCCCACTAATCGCACGAAATCGAATGTAATCTCCTTTTTTGAAAGCTTTTTAATTAGCAAATTATTCATTCATTGCTATTATATATTATAAATAAAGCAATTTGTTAACATATAAACGTGACAATATTGAAACTGAGAAGTTCTTGTTTAGGTATTAGGTCCCCTTTTATAGTTTCCAAAGCTAATTATATAAATTTATTACTAATTTGAAAGACGTTTATCCTCTGCGCCAATCTTTCGGAAGGTCTTCCACTGTGTCCATCATCTTGAGAGGAACGCAGCATTACGTAATCTCCAAAAGCGCTTTCAGCTTGTGCGCAAGACAATTCGTGTTTATTATACACCCATACCTCGCTTTACGGCCTAGATACGTTCCACGAAACTTGGCCGCAAAGCGAAAAGCCGTATAACGAATCAATTATTGCGCTTGCGCAAGTTTGGTAACATGTAGATATATCGACATGGAAAAAGTTTTTTTTGCCGTTAGCGAAACATTTTAGGCCGTAAATCGAAATTGTGCTTTAATTGAAGAGTGCCGTTATAGCGAAATGCCGTATAGCGAGGTATGGGTGCATTTGCATTCGAAGACTACTGTTGAAAGGTAGCAATCGAAAAACTATAGGTAAATAAGTGATGTATATTACTATATACCTGATATTTGCAGAAACACATTTATCTAAAGTTAGCTAATAAAATATGTCATTGTGAAATCTAGATTTTTTGCCTTTATAATACTTCATTTATTGTATAACTGACAAATTAATAAAAGTATAACTAATTTCACTTTAATATATTAAAATAAAATAACACAACAACAACAAAATATATACTTCAATCCTTAATTAACTAATTTTCTGATATAAGTTAAATAAACTGAAAGGAAAACAATTTATGAATTGTGCATCAAATACTTGTAAAATTTTCAAAACTTTATTCAAATAGTTATTTTTTTATATTTCTACATTATATTAAATTACATTGCAAAGAATAGATTTTGTGAAGCAACAAATTTCTCTATGTTTCATTCATTAAATTCACTATTTAAAATGCAATCAACTAAATCACAGTTTTTCAACGTTTATATTTTTTTTTCAAGTTGTTTGTAGTTACAATATTTGACACAAAATATGAGAATTGTATTTTCTTATTGTACAAATCTCGAAAAGGTGTATACAATTACAAACAATTTATATAATTTTAGAATTATTGTTTGTTCAACGACAATAAAAATGAATGTTTGCATTTGATAATGCAAAATGAAATAAGCCGTTGACCTAAATACAACATCACTTTATTTTGCATTAAATAACTCTAAAATATTAAATTTCGTTAAATAGACGTTTTAACAATTATTCATAATTAATTATAGCAGGCTGCGTTTACACTCGTTTTATGGTAAGTACTATTATAACAAAGGAAAATATATTCGCCTCATTTATTTTTACTTACATTATGTTCAAAGTTCCTTTAATTGTAATATTAATTATATTCAAATTGATGAACTTGCAATTAAATTAAAAAACTTTTTTTATTTAATATGTATCATTTTATATACATTTCCAAAAGTGGGGCTTGAGTTTAAAGTTTGCATTTACATAATAATAAATTCGTTTATAAAAAAGTAATAATATAAGTGCTATGTTTTCAAATTAGTTCCAGTATTTGCCGTTTTGATTAAAATAATTTTATAAAAAATGATTTTTTTTTTGAAAGAAACATATACAAGATTCATTCTTATCAAAATTATAAAACATTGTAATTATATAATCATGTTAATAATAATTAATAAAATAAACAGTTAATTTCATTTTATGTTTCTTCAATTTCAGCAAATTTATCTACATATTCATCTTCGAGTAATTTATTTGCTAAAGAAAGTAATGTTATATTGTCTTATGGTAGTCTTCCGTTTTTTTTTCCTATATTAAATATTAGTTATAATTTTAAATAACTATTAATAGTAGAAAATTTAAAAAAAATTGGGAATGATCCTATAGACGATATTAGTTTTAAATAGATGACTGAATACAAACCTTTTTGTTACATGTTTCATCTAGTATTTGATACAAAACGTTACTTCAGGTGAAGTTATATGACTTCCAAAGAAAAGTGTTTTAACATGTTTGCTCTATTATTTGATATAAAACTTATATTTCCGATGGACTTACATGGGTTCCAAAGTACAGCTGGTTATACTATTTTTTTGTATTATGTTGCATTTGTTATAAAAAGTTGCTTAATACAAAGTTACTTGAGTTGAAAGAAAAGTAGTTTTTGTTACATGTTTCTTCTAGAATTTGATATAAAACATTAAATATGGTGGAGTTACATAAGTTCTAAAGAAAAGCTAGATACACGCACTTTTTCTTACATGTTTCTTATAGAATTTGATAGAAAACGTTAAATCAGGTGGTGTTACATCAGTTCTAAAGAAATGCCAGTCACACGCAGTTCTTGTTATATATTTCCTTTAGTATTTGATATAAAACGTGAAATCAGGTGGAGTTACATGAGTTCTAAAGAAATACTAGAGACACGCCGTTTTGGTACATCCTTCCTCTAATATATGTTCCGTTGGAGTTACATCAGTTCCAAAGAAAAGCTCGATACACGATTTTTTACATGTGACCTCTAGCTTTTGATATAAAACGTTACTTCATGTGGTGTTACATAAGTTAGGAAAGTTCTAAAGAAAAATTGAAAATACGCATCTTTCGTTACATATTTCCTTTAGCTTTTGACATAAAGCATTATTTCGGGAGGAGTTACATGAGTTCCACAGAAAAGCTGGATACACGCAGTTTTTGTTACATCTTTCCTCTAATATTTGTTCCATTGGAGTTAAATGAGTTCAAAAGAAAAGCTAGTTGCACAACTTTTCTACATGTGTCCTCTAGCTTTTGATATAAAACGTTACTTCATGTGGAGTTACATAAGTTATGTAAGTTCCAAAGAAAAACTGAAAACACGCATCTTTCGTTGCATGTATTCTCTTGCTTTTGAGATAAAACATTTCGGGAGGAGTTATATGAGTTCCACTGAAAAGCTGAATACACGCAGTTTTTCTTACATCCTTCTTCTAATATTTTTCCATTGGAGTTATATGAGTTCGAAAGAAAAGCTAGTTACACAACTTTTCTATACACGCATCTTTCGTTGCATATTTTCTCTTGCTTTTGACATAAAACTTTTCGGGAGGAGTTATATGAGTTCCACTGAAAAGCTGATTACTCGCAGTTTTTGTTACATCTTTCCTCTAATATTTGTTCCATTGGAGTAACATGAGTTCCAAAGACAAGTTAATTACTCGATTTTTATTCATGTGTCCTCTGGATTTTGATATAAAACGTTTCTACATGTATAATACTTAAACTCCAAAAAAAAAGTGTTTTCATTTTTTTTTTCGTTACATGTTTCATCTAGCATTTGTTATAAAACGTTATTTCAAGTGAAGTTACATGAGTCGCAAAGAAAAGCTGTATACACGCAGTTTTTGCTAGTTTCCTCTAACATTTGATATAAAACGTTATTTCTGGTGGGAGTTATTTCGATGCGCCCTAAATTGCGAAATTATTTTTTCGCGTGCCGCTTTTATATAAATATTTTGTTTGAAATTCGCTATAATTAAGTGCTGAATTATTTTTGGCCGCCCCGCGTGTGAATGCTGTGTAGAATAGAAACCGAATGCGATTGCGAATGCGAATGGAAGGAGCAGCAACTCCATCCAAATGTAACCCAGAAAACAACGAGCTGATAAAATTCGCGATTCGCGAATGATTTGCGATATTCGCGCGTGTGTGTGTTATTACTGTAATAACCAAAGCAGCGTTCCTTCTCCTCCTGCACCACCTCCTCCGCCAACTCCTCTCTTTTTATACTCTCATCCGCGAGTGTTTGCATAGGAAGTATGGCCTTGCTAGGCCATGCACCGCGGACTTACGTAATGGGGCCAACACGCACACACAATCGCACTCGGCTGGGTCCATCTCTTTGTCTCTCTCTCTCTCGCATACACATAGCACACACACATGCAATTCCCCCCACCCACCCCCCAATCGACGTCGGAACAATTCGCGAATTTTTTTTTATTTTGGCAACTCGCGAATTTCGGGCTCGGTTTTTTTTCCTGGTTCGCATCCGAAATAGCGGCAGCGTAAAAATTGCAGTTGATTATTAGATATTGCGTTAGACGGACCAAAAACCTCATCCTCACTGCCCCAAATTGGAAGAGTGCATCCAAATTTTCCGAATATTCCCAACCGCAGGGGGCGAAACAAACAAAAAATAACAAACAAAAAACAAAACAAAGGAAAATCAACAGTTTCCTCGACAATCGTATAGTATGCCCTGCTGATTTGGGCGGGCGGGCATCGATCGGTTGCGGAAAAATAGAGCATGGAAATGAGAGGTACGTGCACCACATTATTCTAGCAACATCTACGTAGTATGTAAATATATGAATGTACTTCGTCGACAATTCCGTTCCGCGATCAATTTTTTTTTGTTCTGTTCTGTTTGGGGACGCTAAATTGGCCTCAATTGCAATTGCACAGTGCGCGTAATAATAATGGCCCATAATGTGATCACATCATATCATCATTGGGCCTGTAATGCACTGCCAAGGCTGGGAAGTTTTCGAGTCGCACTGCTCCGCTCTGTATGCTGTTTGTTTAAAAATATCCCGACCGTTTATTTTTACGGTATTTTTACGTCTGTAACACCACTCTTTCCTTCACTTCCACATTACGTTATTTTCGCTTCATCTTTTATTGTTATTTCTGTTTCGCTTACATACACTTTTTTTTTATCGCCAATATTGTTATCACTGCGTGTGTTGATATCCTTCACATTATTATAGATAAATTTTATTTCAGCACTATACGCATATGCCGGATATATTTTGATAACCCTACCCAAAAATCACATTTAATCATTCATAAAATATGTACTTTCAGTTGCAAAATTATTCATTTTTTTATGATTTTCTGTGATAATTACATGTTATTTAGCAAAAAACTTAAACTATTTAGATGATTTTGTTCCCTTCCACTGAGTCAGATTTCTTAGTAATTAACCATTCAACAAGAGCGAAATTTAATGCTGATTTGAAAAAGAATATTGATCATCCAATTCTCATACACACAACTTATCTTTCAGCAGCTATCAAAGATGATGCATGCTTCTAGCAAGGAAACGCCTATCTTCTTAATAAAACAGAAATTACATAATAATAAAGTTTATTATATAAATTATACAAAAATAGATATATATTTATAAATATGTATATATTTTCGTAAACAACCATAAATAAGACATTGCATGCCTTTCTGCCCACTTGAAATTATATTATTATTGATCTCCTAAATGCACAAATTATATAGAGAATATGATAATAATAATATTTATTGCAACAGAAAATAGATAAACAAACATATTCATCAAAATTAATGAATAAAAATATTGAATATTTTTTAATAATAACATTTATTGTCTTTGTGTCTATAGATTTTTATTGGTTTATAAGTTTTATATAGAAAGATTAATAAATTTATTGAAATAAATAAAACTTCTAATAAAAACTGGCCCTTTATTATCATATATATAAAAATTAGTTAGGCTTAATTGTATTGTCTAAATTATATATATTTTATATGAACATATTTATTGGATCTATTGAAGTTTTTCTGTTAAAGTTTGTATTATTTTATTATTGCAAACAATACTGTTACTTTACAGTAAAAATACAAATAAAAATAAATAATGTACTACAATAATGATTACATTTTTTGAAAAGTTTGTAAATAACATTGTTGAACTTATTATCTTTTTGCACTAATCAAAATAATAGCATTTTTTCGACTCAGATTATTTTCTATTTATATCGGCAGTGCAGTATCATTGTTTTATTTCATCGATTTGATGGATGCACTTTGTTTTGATGATTCAAAAATAAATAATGAGATAAAACTGTAGAGCTTAAAATAAAACGATTTCATTCAGAAGGTTGTCTGGCTGTGAGATATGTATTAATTTTGATGAGTTCGATATAATTCAGTATTTCATATAAATAAACAATACTCATTCTGGTCTAATGTTTAAAATAAGTAAAGAAATCGAATAAAAATATAAGTATTAGACAAGTATTATGTTTTCAATTCTACTGGTTTTTAAATAAATGCACCGAGTTCTCGAAATTTGTTGTGAAGTTCGTGTCATTCAAAAATCAGCAAATATTTTTTACATTTTATTTAATTAATAATACTAAATAGTATTATTTATTAACTCAACATAACATTTTGAATTTAAAGTTATAATGAAGTTTTCTCATATAGTCTATCAATTATGATTGGTATAGATGTAAGTTATTTATGAGAATTAGCGACCGAACAAATTGAGTAAGTTAGTACTTTACTATGTTCACTATATTTATCTTAGAATTTGTGGGATTTCAGTGCAAATTAATATATAAGCTCTCAAGTTCACTGAAACAGAAATAGATGAAAATTAGAAACTTTTTATCTGAGTAAAGATTAGATTTTAAAAGTTTTAATTTAATTATTTTCTTTTGGTACTTCAAATAATGAAAATTGAATAAAATATAGTCAAAACATTTAATGTTTCTTTTTAAACTATAAAGTTAATATTTAAAATATGATCTTATTTGCGTGCAAAAGAATGGCTGAATCACTTAAAACTTCCAGTGTAGAGGTCTGTAAAGCAGATAAAATTTGAATTTATAATTTAAATCGAACTTCGAAAACTTTCGGCTCCCCTAAGTTTGCGCATCGCTGAACTAAACTATGGATAATTTGGGATTAAAGTCGTTCAAAGCCATCTCTTGTCGAGCTTACGGCGGTAACACGTTGCATTCTGCACGTTCTGGATAAAGGGTATTACAGCTAGTTCTCTAATCTACGCCAAGAACTATAGGTTTACTATTACTTACAAGTAGTGTAGATTTGTCTTATTTTGTTCTCGTAATTGTTATTTCTGTGGATTGTTATGAGATTACAGAACGTCCAACGAAATGTGCTCGCAGTATGACAAATAAAAATACTTCATTGCTCAATTGCCTACGAAGATGTTAATTTAAATATATGAATCTACGCGCCAACCGGATTCTTGCAATTCAAGACCGAAAACAACAGATTGCGTCCCGTTTCATTACGTCTTCTTCTTTATTCATCAGCCTTTTGCTGATGCTATAAGAGAGCCTCTTTCTTAGAGATCAGCCTCCATCCTTGTCCGTCAAACGGGGCCATAATACGACATAGAAGAGTATAAAAATTCTTTTGTCGGAGCAATTGCGCGTCGAATGTTCGTCCTCTCTCGATCTCTTTCCTCCCGGTTCCTCCGATTCTCTCCTTTTCTGGCCGGTCAGCACGGCGAATGCAGGCGGTGTTGACCCGAGATGGCCTTGCAGGAAAATGCTTTGTGTATTTCCATTCTCCGCAGGTCAACCGTGTCCTCTCGCCACGAAATAGAGGGTCCCGCGAAGACGACAAAGACGCCGAAGGAGAAGAAGAAGAAAAAGGCTGTGTTCTGCTGCACAAATACGTATAATATAACTCGAATGAAAAGGCCTAGGATTGCGAGCGAGAGCCTGCCATAAAATCGGACAACGATTACGCAATCGCCGAACGTAAATTAAGATCGTCCATTCAGGAGATTTGCGAATTGTCGTTTGCCAAACATTAATTAAATGATAATTATAGTATATTTTCCTATTGTTGTTTAATAGTTCACACGTTTTCTAGCACTCATAAAATATTGTATTTTCGCGTAAGCTGTATCCAATATTGATAATCTTGTAGCAACAATACAGTAAATATATAAAGTTATAATTACTTATGAGGAAGTAGCCTTTTCTAATTTATGAATTTCATGAGAAAATCAAAGGAAAAGTTTCCTGTTTACACATATCATCATTTCAGGATTATTACTGATTATGTATGAAAAACTTACAAAATATTGTTCAAAAGGGGTTTATTACCTAGTTTAGAAAAAAGTAATTGGCTAAAGTGTTTTTAATATTATCACATTTCACGATTGAGAAACAATTTTGGAAGATTTTCATTTGAAAATCATTTGTTTATTACCAGAATTTGGTAAATTTAAAACAATTAAATAAAGATTGTAAAGAATTCAATGAGATTCATTTAATAATAATAAAAATATTTGTTAGCCACCAAAAAACGTTCAAAGGGCTATCGACCTATGTCTTTCCGCCAATTAAGTTTATTTAACTAAATTTGATCTGTTTTCAAAAATAAACATAATTATTTATTATGAAAAGAATCGTATAATTTCCTTAATTTTAGGATATAAAGCATTAGCTTTTGTCCACCTTCTAAATTGCCGCTGCAAAGTGACAAAAACTGATTGAATAAATAAACAAATATGTTAGGTCTCGTCGAAAACATGTTGAGAAATACAGCTTTACACTATTTGGTTGGGTTTTGCAGAACTATAATAAAACGCATTAAAGCGATTACAAGTACTATGAACGTTGTAGAGATTTTACCGTATTTTCTTGATTCAAGTAAGTCTCTTCTTTGTTCCATTGCTACACTTCAACGCTGGGTCATTATGCAGTGAAGCTCAACCATTTCTCATTTGTAGCTGAATTCATTTGTAATGCTTGCATCCATCATCACAATCCTTCAACTACAAGTTTATTACGAAGCTATGCATGAGTGCCAAATCCTAGAAAATCAATGATTCCTTGTAACTATATTAAATTAACGCGTTCAACAGATAGAACATAAATATTTCAGTATTAGGTGTTTTTTTTAGAATTAGTACTTGGCATTTTGCCAGAAGTTTCGTTGCCGGAGTCCTACCAGGAACCTAGGGTGTCAGTATTAGTATTATTATCAGTATCATTATTTTCAACCACTTAAATATTAATGATTTAAAAACTAAATAGAGAAGAGGTTTATTATATGTACACCCATACCTCGCTATACAGCCGCTCTTTATACGGCATTTGCTATAACGGCCCTTTTCAATTAAGGCACATTTTCGATTTACAGCCTAAAATGTTTTGCTATAACGGCTAAACAAACTTTTTCCATGTCGATATATCTACATATTGCCAATCTTGCGCATGTGCAATAATTGATTCGTTATACGGCTTTTCGCTTTGCGGCCAAGTTTCGTGGAACGTACCTAGGCCATAAAGCCTAATTGTAATTGTAATAATAGAATTGGAGGCGGTATGGAATATACTTGCATATTTAAATAAAAAATAAGGTCATATTATTTAAAAAGAATAGCGTTTTGGCAATTATCCAGTCTCTGTGTGCATATTTTTTGTATAGAGTAAAATTATTATTCTACAGTGAAAGACATTCAATACAGATTAAAAAAAACTTGTATTATAATTTGGATTAACTTAATCGGATTATATTAAAATGTCGTTCATTCTGAAAGAGATATATAGAATGTGTTATAAGAGAATGAAGAACAGAGAAAATAGAAACCGCTCGGATTTATTTTTTTCCATCGAGGTTAACAAACTAAGACGCATCATCTAAGTAGTTTAGCAAATTGGAATTTCAGCAAACAGTCATTGGATCAATGAGGTGTGATTCTCAGAATGCATGAATAATGCATACAAGCAAAAAAAATATAGAAGGAAACGTACAGGATGTAAAAAAATTGGGCGTGCGCAAAATCGAATTACATGCATCACCCAACCATTTTTAGAATGAACTCAGAACAAGAATCTAAGCTGAACCCATTAGAAGTGCAACGAACTTTATTAATTATGCACTAGGTGGGAGTCATTATTGTTGTTGTTGTTGCTGCTGCTGCTGCTGCTGCTGCTGCGTTGTTGTTTTTTGCCATACAATTTTGGCAATGGAGAGAGAGAGTGCATTGAATTCGAGTTTGCACACCAAAAAAAAATAAGTTGTTTTCGCACCGCCGGAGCAGGAAGCCCGATTTCAAGGACCCAAGTTGCCCCCCACTCAATGATCCTATCTCAATTTCCGTCTCCCTCGCACTCATCGGGACACTCTATGTCTCCCAATAGGTGTTATATAAGGTTTCTAGATACGTGTGTTTGCGACTCGTCGCGTGTGTGCGTTGTGCAATAAAAATAGCGCATTCGCGAAATATCCGCGGGTTCACTGCACTCTCAGCCACACTCATGATGATGCGGCCCACGTTATTCTAATAAACTTGACTTTTGATACTGCAAATTAACACTTTTATCGCTCGAAAATAAACTGCTGTCCTTTTTTTCATCTTCTCCTTTCTGGGCCACCAGATTCCACTGTTTCATTGGCTCATCTCGTTATCTCAACGTGATGTTTATTTTCACAAATTTGCGCAGCACCATTCATCCCAAAATCGCCGATAAAAGTTGAATTACATTAACCGTTTCTAACGTAATTGAGTTTTTATTCCAACAAATTTATAGACGATCTTCACTTAATTGAGAGCTTTGTAAAGGAAGGATTTTTGTAGGACCATTCCATTACTTGCCACCTAAATAGTAATTAAACTACAGTTTAATGTCCATGTGGACAGATTGCTATATTTGAAATGTGTGCTTTAGATACTGGAATATGTGTCTGTCTAAGACAACAAGAAGAAAAGTTGTATAAAAGCTGATACTTTCATTTCTTCTCTATATATGATGATTTATATTTATAATAATGCTAAAATGTTTAAACAAATATATTGCTTTAGATGAAATTAATTAATTTGCAAGACTAATGAATCTTACATTAGTCTTACGTTAATTCATAGAAGCACAGTTACTCCACCTCATGTTCAATGTCCAATTTGGAGAAGAACCTGCCTATACATTTCGAGGAATTATTGATGATTCTTTTTGAATTTACCAATCTACATATAAATTAGAATGGATTTTGTATTAATGCAAATTCTCAGAAACTTTAAGCATTTTTTCAATCCTGCTTCGTCCATCTGAATAATTAACGTGTATCGTTTAATCTAAATCAATTTTAAGCAATTTACCGATTTTGAATAAACATTTATTCTCTAAAAGGATGATTTCCTTAAAAATAAAATAATATATAAATAATAAAATAACTTTCATTTAATAATAAATGACAACAACAACTGATCTAATATTTTATTTACTTAATGTTATTACTATCGTTTATTAATAACTATACTACTATATTTTATTAATCACTGTGTAAGGAAAGTGTCGAAAAACTTGTTATTAATATTACGAACAACAGAAAAATATCATTAATTACGTAAACGTTTTGCATTCTTATCATAGTTCAACCACAATTCTTGTGATAAAAAATTTGGTGCTGAGATTACGTTACGTGAAAATAATATATATATATATAAATTCGTACAAAAAAAAATGTTTTCCAATCGGTTGATCAAATCGCCGATGAATTATGAAACGTCGACTGGCCTTAGCTAATCTGACTTGGATAATTTACGAAATTTACTAAGAGAACGCAACCAGAACATGAGGAAGGATGCGTCCTCAGATCGAAATCCTTATTTATTTATATACCATTCAAATTATGCACGCTGGATCTAGGTTAAAGCAATTCAGTGCGTAAATTCACGGGCATTATAATTCCAAATGCTCGTAGTTTCGTTTTAAGTTTAAAGGCCAAGTTTCCTAATTTCGTAACGATTTATGCAACAAACGATGATTTTAAATAAATATTTTTTGTCTAATTATGCTCACTAATGAACAATAACTATTGTGTTTTTTTTTAGAATTAGTTAACATATCTTTCATTAAAAGTTTGAAATGATTTGATTTATATTTCCAGCAAAATATAAATTCTTTGGTAATAAATAATATACGCTTCTGAATTATATTAATAGTTGTAAAATCTAATCAACTAAAGTATTGTTTTGTTATTTAATTAAAATATTCATTCCGATCTTAAAATTGTCTTTTTTTTAAACAAAGTTTGTCTCGGTTTTATAACTGAATTTAACTAAGCGGCTAGTGAAGAAAAAGTATAAATAACATTTGAAATTCATCCAACCTTAACTTCTTCGTAAACAACAAATTTGGCGAAGTTCAAGGCTCCGGTCGTCTGCACGAACTTCTTGTCTCTTGTCAGAGAATGTAAAATAAAAAATGCGTATTAGAAACTATGCATAACTATGCTGTTGATCTTATTTATTTTTTTGTATTTGCTGTTGCGTTTCGATCCACAATCAATCAACATTTCACGGTGAACTGTTATGCAAATTACATTTTGGAAAGTCCATGCGTAAATACGAATTAGCAAGTTTCATTACGCATGAAATGCAAATTATCAAGTCGCAAGTTTTGGACAATGAAAAACTTGCTACTTCAAAAAATGAAATATATTAATAAAAAATCTCCGATAGATGTAAATAACTTCGATTTTGATACTTATATAGCTTTATTTACTATAATAAATTGATGAAAACTGCATTTCAATATAGAAATAAAAAATAGTAAAAATGGAGCAAAGTTTATACTTTATACATGATATGAAGATCTTATAGAAAAAATGCTTTTATGGAAACATGTAATAATTGAATCATATTTTGATATAATTAAATAGAAACATCTACTAATACGTTATCCAAAGGAAATAAAAATAGGAAAAATCACACTAATATTTCTTGTTGCTTATTTTCATTTCAATAATTGAGAAATTGTATAGTAATTTGTTAAATTATACTTTCTCTTGTTAAAAATTGTAATTTAGTTTATAATGTTTTTTTATTCTTTAATCATTTTACTTACTACATAACAATTCATTCTAATTATTTTTAGCAATATTCATCTAATAACACTTAAATATAAGACTTACTTTGATAAATAATGTACTTTAAATTTGATTTATACATAATATTTGCAATTAAATGATAATAAGAACAATATTTGTGGCAACAATACTTACAAAATACGATTTAATACATAAATTTTACACTCTCTTCTTAAAAACTGCTATTAAGTTTTTCGAAATTTTTCTATTCTTGAATAATTTTATAATATAATAATTCCTTCTAATTATATTTAGTAATATTCATCCTTTAACTACTTTTAATAAAATACAACACTTTGTAATTACAACTTAATATAAGACTTTTCAACTAATGAATAATATTCTTTAGATTTTGATAATAATAACAATGTTTATTGCAACAATAAATACAAAAATAACTTAATATATTAAACAAAAAAGCAGAGAATACCAAAAATGTAATTGCTGTGAAGGGCTATTGGCCATAGGCGTTTGTGCTCAAATAAATGAGAATAATAATATTTATCGCAACGACAATTACAAAAAATATAAACTGAATACACCCATACCTCGCTTTGCGGCCTAGATACGTTCCAGCCGTAGCCGTATAAGGAATCAATTATTGCGCTTGCGCAAGATTGGCAACATGTAGATATATCGACATGGCCGTTATAGCGAAACTTTTTAGGCCGTAAATCGAAAACGTGCCTTAATTGAAGAGGGCCGTTATAGCGAAATGCCGTATAAAGAGCGGCCGTATAAGCGAGGTATAATAAATCAATTCTATTATAGTAAAAGTATTTTGAAGTTATAGATGAGAGGGAGGTTGCATATTAAACATAGTGAGATGATCTCATCATACGTATGAATTATTAGTTTTGGTCGCGCGTTATCGCGCCTACGATTTTTCTTTATCAATTTCCTCACAATTTTTATATAATTTTTTTTATATATATATTTATATTTTTCCTATATGGTGTGGTAACAAAGTAAACGTGCATAATCTGTGTGCGCGCGTGAATGTATTAATAAAAGAGAAAAAGAATTTCCGGGGTCCTTGGGCTAGAAAATCGGGATGCGATATCCTCGTGCACGCACCCGACACAAAGTGAGTGCCTTTTTTCGGCGTTTGCGGTTTTTCGAGGCGAAAGAACCCGGAGAGCGTGTGATACAATTTGATATCGAGTCGGCTGCAATAATCTCACAGAGTGATACGCGATTATCACCAAACCATTGTAATCACTAACACACACAAAAAACTCTATACACGTAACGTGTGTGTATTTTCATTTTTTTTATATATATATTTTCGAATGTAATCAAGTACGTACGCTTGTTTACAACTTGAGAGAGAACGAGAGAGGCGTCTAGTAAATAGAATGGAATGAAGCGTTAACGAAAAATGGATACTAGTAGTACGTACAAGGCGTTACGCATTTCTAGAGTCGCTCGTCCAGGCAGCACACTTCATGGTCACACTGTTGTTTGTTTGTTGTTCCTGCAACAATTTCAATGCCACGTACATACAGCGTTCGATTAACACGCGCATTCACCGAAAATCATTACGAATACGGATTTTCTCATTTGCATAATCAATGTACGATTGTAGCCGTTTTCCAATCTAACGCCTAACGAGTGTTGGGAGAGACAGAGAAAAGCAGTGAGTCGGAGATGGAGATGGAGAGGACATCCAACGAAATTCACTTCGCAGCAGCGACGGCCGCGGAATTTCAAATCGCTTTCGTAATGTGCGTCTATGCATATCTCATGCCTGGTCCATTCCCTACATGGAATTCATTAACATTTCGTTCCTCAAGTCTAGACCAAACTAATACAATTTTCCTCACGCACGAAAATCTACGAAACGAATCATTTTCCATTCCAATATCATCAATTTTCCACACCAAGAAAAATTGAACTAAAAACACATACGATTTTGGGTAACCCCCCCACTGTTATCTCGCGCACAGTAAACAAGCTGCAGGCCTTGAATGTGTAATGTAAGCCACATTATAATCAATATTGTAATTTTTGATCAAGCAACTTTTGTTACAAAATTCTTTGTGCATAATTTTTTGTATCGAACATTCGAGTATTATTTCACACCTTTAATGCACATACATTCAGTCATTTTACTTACCTTTCACTGTTAATTGAATTAGTTCTTAATTAATAATGCTGTTTATGTAATACATATCAATTATATTAAAATCATATACACTTACATTTCTTGATTCCATTATGTTAACTAAAAAGTAGGTATTACGTAATTATCATATATAGTTAAAATTACATTTTTTGTCGTATGTTTTACTTTACAGTTTGAGTGAAATGTTAGGAGATTTTTAAGTTGGTAAACTTTACTAATAATAGTAACATTTATTGTTGCAACAATTTCAAAAAAAATGAACTCAATGCAATAGTAATGAAGCAATACAAGGAAAGAAAAATAGAACGTCTTTCTCCCCAACTTTCCTATTTGATTTGATGATCCTATTAGTTCTTACAAATTACTTTTGGCTCTCGTGTGACGGAGTGTATTAATGCACTGCGATTCCACTAATTCCATTCTCTATGTACCTTCTGCTATCTTTCAATGCTATTGTTGTACATCTCTAACTAGTCACTCAACTTCCAAAAACAACTTTACTAGATTTACAAATTATTTATCAATGAATACATTATCAAATTAATTTTCTGCTAGAGAATAGCATTGAGTGACATTTGTCACTTTGCAACAAAGTATGAAATCTTCAGTATTACAAACAAAATTTCTACTAAATTGGAAAGTAAATTTTTATTTTGGTATTTACAAGTTTTGAAAATTATTATTTAAATATTGTGAAGAAAATGATCTCAAATTAAATATATTATTATTTGTGACATTTGTCACTTTGCGTCAAAGCAAACTTTAGTATCATAAACAATTGGGTCTCTCTATAATTACAATTAGATTTGTTAAGACATGAGGCAAAACTGTTGGAAAACGCTGCGTTTTTTAATACAGCAGATGATTGATGAAATCTGATATAAAATCATGTATTATCTAAAAAAAATAGGTTGATATAATAAACACATTATTTCTACTAAATTGGAAAGTACATTTTTATTTTGGTATCTGCAAATTTTTGGAAATTGTTATTTAAATATTGTGAATTAAATGATTTAAAATTAAATTTATTATTATTTCTGACATTTGTCACTTTACGACAAAGCATCAAACTTTAGTATCATAAACAATTGGGGTCTTTCTATAATTACAAACAAATGTATTAAGACAAACGGCAAAAAGGTTGAAAAACGCTGGTTTAGAATACTGGGGATGATTGATGAAATCATGTTTTGTTGATGTAAAAACGCATCATTTCTACTAAATTGGAAACTAAATTTTAGTGTCTGCAAGTTTCGTTTCTGCGAATTATTTAAATATTGTGAAAAAGTTTTATGATAATAAAATAATTTTCGACAGAAAAGTGTAAAGCAACAATTATATTTTTCTTTCTGTTTCTTTATATTTACTTTGTATTTTTCTTGTGGTTGTTGTTGCAATACATATTATTGTTATTAAAATAATTTAAAAGTAAATTTATTAATTTTTGTGGACTTTTTGAAAGAATCGGATCAAGTTTAATATTATTTCTCCCTTTAATACAGTTATCATCCAAATTCTTATTTCACGTCTAAAGTTAAAAGTGCTTCAATAAACGAAACTTTGCTTATTATTTGAATAAGAACAAGTGCTTAAACGTCATTAAGTAGAAAATATGAGATGACATCAGAACCATCTAATATTTGAAAGTTGTAAACGCACAATGGAGAATGAACGTAACAACGTTTTGCAATGTTTACTGTAAAGATTTCCGTAAACGCTTTTGGCGAAAGCGGCCATTTTGTTTCTTAAAATATCCGGCACACAATGTTCCGTAACATCTTCACACGTGCCGCATCTTCAATTTCCTTGCAATTTCCTCCGCGTCCCTACTTAATTGCTATTTAGTGTTTTTCTTCGTTTTCAATGCAAATAATCATTTATTAATCCTAGATAAGAAAATCGATTATTCAAGATGAAAAATAATATGTTTTCCCTCTTCATTTGAGTATGCACATGCTAAAATTAAGTTTAAAATATTTACACAAAAGCGATCTACAAAAATACATAAAGTATGCGCAATCATTTTATCTCAAGGTTAGTAGTAAATTAGTTGCTGCTGTTGTAACGCACTAAATATCGAATGTATTTTTAGACGTATTTTCCTCTCACAACGTCGATTTCGATAGCCGCTCGAAATCGAACGTTTGCATCCTTCTATTAGGATAAAAAAAAATACGAAACTACACACCTAAACCTAAGTTTATCTTGTCCGCCTTCCATGCGTTTTCGCGTTTAAACCGTACATTATTTTCGTAGAGCGGATCCATTGGATTTGGCAGTCCTCCACCAGGTGTAATTTAAACTCCCGTCTTTTTATATTTAACATTTCCTTGAACCGTGCGATTCGAATCGATCCGAGTCTTCGTGAAACACGCATTTGCAATTCCCGCGTCCAATTAATGCGTGAACCAGCCAATATTCAGCGATCTGAAATGGATTGAATACACTTTATGGTTAATAAAACCTAAAATTTTAAGAGCCTGTTCTGCATAAATGCAAATGTCTCTCACTTACCTCCATCCAGTATCAGATCAGGAACGTGGAATCATTTTGAATTAATGGCTAACATTTTAATTATAATAAAGAAATATGCAAATTGCGTATAATTTACGTGTTCATCGAATTAAGTTTAGAAACGAACACGTTGTTATTTTAATTCAGTTCGTAATTCGATATTAATACACTTAAATAATTTAATGGAGTTACTTTCTATTGTGGATCCCTGAGAAAATTGTTCGATCATTTTTCATCCGAGTCAGAAACGAATCAGCCTCGCTTTCTTTACGGCCGGTACTGTTACAAAATCCATTAACACTTTTTCAGTGTGCGCTGCTGCTGTTGTTGGACCCAGATTTCTTTTTGATTCTTGTGAAATTGCGCAAAGGAATTCCGCTGCACTTCTAAAAACAAACTTGTACGTACAAAGCATATTTCGTTTATTGAAATGTCTTTGATCCTCTTGCGATTATCGAATCGAAGTAGGCACGTATCGGGATTAATCACAATTTATAAGGAGGTGCTTAATTTCAGAGAATGAAACGAAAACGAAACTGATAGAATGGACTTCCTGAATCGCTTTGCATTTCATTGATAACAAATATGGAAGATTTGTTTTTTTTACATGTATTATTGATGATTTCATTTCCTTTGCGTTGTATATTTTCTTTATTTTAACAACCAGTTTAATGAATTGAATAAATGCAACATATTTCACAATAAAATCTTCGGAATACACATTACTTCTACAATAATTGCACTCTAAGTATATTACGAAAATGGAAGAGACATTAAATATAAAATAAGTTTAGGAAATCCATATTAAAAACATCATTGACGATACTCGAAATTTCGTTAACTTGTTACAATACAACCAAGAATGATTTCAGATTTCAAATTTAAATCATCATGTTGAATTTTATTCATCTTTGGCCTAACTAAGAAATTCATTTATTTTTAAACAAATTCGACTACATACTCTGATATATACGGCGACTCATAGCCGAATGTTTTGAGTCGTCGTCCGCAAAATTTGGGTTCAAACCCTGGTACTTCCAAATATTTGCAGCCATCAAAATGAATTAGTTGTCAATGGGCAACGATTCCGAACAAGTGTCTGCAACGACGTGGTGATTTGCTGAATGTCCGATTTGGATAGATTGCAAATATCGTTGCAAAAAGACCAAAAAAAAAATAATCCATTCCAACGTTCCACTAACTTTTCGATGCATTTTTGTAGAACGATTTGTCTTTGCTCTCAAAATAGGACTTACTTTCGGCAATAAATTCGTCATTTAAGTTAAATGTTAACTACCATAAGGTCATTTTCACCTTTTTTTCACTACAAATACATCTTGTAAACAAATGCTTATTATGTAAACCCCCACTATATAATCATTTCATCTAATCTACACAATGCATTTCTATTATAAAAAAAGTCTGTAAATCCATGAAAGTTTATTATATATGCATGTACACATCTGTTTGTTATTATTTGAATAAAACGTTTTCTAATTGGAAAATTGATGATCCAAGTTCAGCAAATTATTCAGAAAACAATATCAAAACTGTTACTGCTCTTGTTCTCTTTTTTGTTCATCTTGTTTACCCGTACATCCAAATTAAGTTATTCTCCCGAACATCTACGATGTGCGTATCCTTGATACGTGTAAAGAACATAAAGAGATGTGCTTATTTGCATATTTGTACTGCGCTCCGACATAGGCAATCAAAAACTATTTGTTACATAACACCAATATAACGATAACTAGTAGCTATATTAATGAGTATTGTTAATTCTTTCAGGAAAATTTCAGTTTTAGTCGGTTAGTTATGTAACAGATGTGTGTTACCACTAATAGTTCGATTATTAGCAGGACGTTACGTAACCTACAGTAATGCAATAGACGTTAAGATGTTATGTATAATGATTAGAAATTGCGAAGTTCTCTCCGCGTGGAGAGGATGTATTTATGCGTGTGCGAGTGTGTTTGTGCGTATTGCGGTCAACCCAGAGATCGAAGCAATCCATTTCGGAGTTCTTTCTTCATTTTTCGTTCGTTTCTCGCAAGTTTGGGCCTGTATGAGTGCGTATATGTGTATGATGTTTTCTTCGTGTTGAATGCACAGCGGCTGTGTCTGCTGCTGTGTGTTTTCGTTTCGCCGGAGGGACGCGAAAGTCTTGTGGCATGGCATTCATTATTAGAAAACGCATTGAATGCGTGTGCAAGCGCGACTTGGTGGGGATTAGCCAGAAAACTGGGTTAAGTTTTGCATTTGGGGGCCAATTGACCTATTTTACATGTTGCGCCATGCGTTTGTATATTATGCGCGCGTGTGTGTGTGTGTGTGAGCGCGTTTGTGTGTCCTTCTTACCACACGCTCGTCGCGCATTCACACGCACAAATGCTGAAGATTTTCGAAGTTTGAATCCAAGCATTGAAATCTACTAGTTCTATTACCGCTGATGAACGAACGGACGGACCGATAAGGCTAAAAGGAAAAGGAACAAGAACGAAGGATGCAATTGTGAGAGGAGGAATGGGTACGGATTGTTAGCCAGCTAGGAGCTAGTTGGTCGATCGCGGGATTTGCTCGTTTTCGACTGTGTGCGTGTGCGTACGTATACGCAAGCATGAGTGTGTGTGTGTGTGTGAGCTGTTTTGTGTGAGCCGTGAGCCGTGGATTTTTAGTGAGTGACCTCGGAGACGGCTGTGTGTGTGTTGCGTGTGTAAGTGTGCAGTTGTGCGTGTGCATTGCGAGAGACTGAAGTGCTACTTTAGTCAGTTCGCGACTTATGTTGGCGCGGTGCGTGTACAAAATTCCCAATAGCGATGTGTAAGTGCTGACTAGACTGGAAAAAGAGAACTTGCGACTTCCTCCTATGCGTTTTGTGATCCAAAAATTAGTGACTAGCATTCTTCAGGTAACACAAAACAACCACCCCTTGCATCCGCATTTCGCGCACCCCACCACCGCCGGCTCCCCGAAATTCAGGACACAAAAGGCGCGCGTGCAGATCCTTCCTTCCTTCCTTCCTCCTGCATGTTCATTTTTCCCCAGTCCTGTATATATTTTTTCTACCTTCCCTCCTCTACCTCTCGATTCTTCCTGACCGGAACTCGGTCAACACTTGCCACCGTCGCCAAGGTTACGCTATTTCACCTCCAATTATCATTTCTTTTTCTTTCCAATTTCGCGACTTCCATTTAAATTTTGCGTTTCCTCTTTCGACTGTTTACATTTCTCGACCCGACTTCGCAACACACACACACATCTATAAATACGCATACACATACATCGGATGGGAAATAAAACAGTTATGTTTCGCGTGTTCCAAACTAATTTGCATTTCCAACCTTAATTTAAATTCATAAACGTATTTTAATATCGCACTTTTTTCAACATAACTTAGATAAACTATTCCACGCACTAAAACGTAGATGCTAATGTTAATAGGCAGATTAATTATTAATACAATGTTTAATATTTTAATTTGTATGTTTCTAACAATTTGCACTTATTTATTTCATTGTTTATAAGTATTGCATGCATTCACATTATAAAACTGATTTACATTTTTTAAAAATGCGGTAACAGTTACGTAATCTAATATTTATATTACATATTTCTCCAAGACTAATTTTTGTTATAGTTTTCTACATTATACTTTTTTTTGTTAATTAATAAATAAGACTATAATTAATAATTATATTAATTATTTATTTAATTCCAATTAATTTTAATAATTATGACTATAAAATAAGAGCAATTTTGTGGTAATAAACTATCAAAACGATATTTTCTTAGTAGATTTTTCGTGTCCCAATTTTGCTTGGACAGAAAAATAGGGATAGCAGATGGTAGCTCATTCTTATAAACCAGTGTTATCCTAAACCACGAGGCGCGAAAAATGAGTTGGGGAGATGCGAGTTATTTATACCGCAGATAAAGAAACATACAGTTACTAAATCTGTGAACCGTTCGTGTACCCAATAAATATTCTATTTCGATGCAATTTGCAAAATCATTACAATTTGATGTATCGTTTTATTAATGAATTAATTTGTACAGTAGTTGTTAATATATTAGTTGATTCGAAACGTTTATATTCTTTCAAACAGTAGTTGTTAACATGAGTTTTTAACAGATTAATTATGTATGATATATAAATAGCCATTTACATTCAAAATTATAATATGTATAATAACGTTTACAAATATTTGGAGGGTTAACTTAAGGAATTGTTAATAATTTAATATTTCTCTTCTTGTTCAACCCTACATACACCCTTAATATCTCGTCTATGTTGCTTTTATACAAATAAAGTGTAATGCGAGAGTTACACTTTTACGCAAATGTAAATTCAACTGTATCAAACTTTTTCAATAAAAATACTTTTAAAACGATAAAACTGCTTTTACACCTTCAGGCAATGTCGTTTCAACCCCACCAGTGCCATAACAAACTAACAATAGTTAAGCAACATGTAGCATGAATAGTACTTGAATTGGTGATTTATTATCACTGTGGACTGCGCATAACTGTATAATTTCACGATCGTTGAACAGATCACAAATACTTAAGAGTAACATAAAAAAATAAACGATTAAAAGATCAATTAAAATCTTGGCAATTTTTCCTGATAAAAAAAAGGTTAGTTATCCTCGAAAAATACACATTTGGAGGATAAGTAAATAGATATTTTTTACGTTCTATATTGTATTTTCATCATTGATATGGGTCATTTAAACAAATAATTTCGGTGGATCGCGATTGCAGGCTGATAACAATCGAATAACGCACTTTTATCTGAGATCGCCTTATCATGTGATTGGGAAAAGTCATTGCAAATTTGCCGTCTATCCAAACCTAGAGAAACCTTATATTAGTTATCACCCTCCACGTAAGATTTTTTTTCTTGAGTGGATTTTACGTTACAAACAATGGGCCTCGTTATCTGCACGCGTTCATTTCAAAATTACAATTAATTTTGAGTGAATCAAGTAGCTACAATCGAATATTTTTGTTCTGGTAGATAACATTTATATGTATATTCACATCAGGATTATGACATTGTTGAGGTAAATAGAGGGAATTATTACTCTTCTTCGCGATGAGGTTTTAGAAAATTTCTCATCCGTGTGGTGCAGTTGTTCTAATGCCGTTATACGTGTTCCATTCAGGTGAATTCTCCGGCTTGAAATATACGAACTGCGCTAACAGTACTGCAGCCTAAGCACGTTTTCATTCTTCACGCGATTTAATGAGGCGAAAAGAGGAGGAAACAAGGCCTGAACTGTGCACTATGCCATCATGATGATGATGATGATGTTGATGCAGACCAACGAAGTTCTCTCGTAACCTTCTGCAACAATTGTCTGAGCTACGCGTTCCGATTCCGTCCATTATTAGTCTATTCAATATCAAAGGGATTCCTAACAACTTTGATTATAATCTTCGTACTAATTTTGAATACAATGTGTTGATGTTTACGTGATTTATTTCGTTGTCGTTTCCTATATATTTAGCTTCATCTATTTTGCGCAGTGTTCCACGTGCCGGCATTTTGCATAAACAATATCCAAAGAAATTACATTGAAAGGATGAACTAAACTCACTTTGTAGTGCACTCTTATTTGCTTTGAGCGGTTGTAACATCCTGTGCCAATACCTCTTTATTAAGCATATATTTGTTGATAACCGGAAATAGCGCGCACACAGCACTCTCTTACACGGCTTTCGAAACCAGCTTGGGGGGCCATTCGAAGAGTGCTCGGCTGAGCTCGCAACGAGACGATTTAAATGAGCACACAATTGTTCATTCTTTCTTTCTTTCGGTTTTCTTAAATGCTTCATTCCGTTAATTAATTCAAACGATAGAGAGGAAATTTCGTGAAACGCTGCCAACAATAGCAGAGGAACGTTTTCCTTTGATTCGAAAGGATACGTGAAAACGTTTCGTTTTTGGCTACATCACAATTAACGGCATTCTTCTCCTCAACGTTTCAAACCTCAGATCAGAATAAATGGAGAAATTTTATAATTAACAACATGCAATTTTATATAAATCTGATAGAAACTTATGATTTTATAGTTATTGGGCGAAAAACCCTTTGTAGCAGATTGTTTCTAGATTTGTTTAATTATTGTTATTGTATAAAAACTTTTTTCTGTTTGTTGGTAACAAATATTATTATATTTTATAAAAAATACTTCTCGTAGCTAAAGTTATATAATCTAAAGAAAAATGTACTTAAAAATACTGTTGAACTTAAACCCTAGGATCGGAATGTTGTTGGAATCGAGTAAGCAAAATAACAGATTTACTTATATAATTTGATATGAGCACGTCAATAATAACATTAATTGAAAAAGTACTACAAGAAAAATATAAACTGAATACACCCATACCTCACTTTACGGCCTGCGTTCCACGAAACTCGGCCGTAAAGCGAAAAGCCGTATAAGGAATCAATTATTGCGCTTGCGCAAGATTGGCAGTATGTAGATATATCGACATGGAATTTGTTTTTGCCGTTATAGCGAAACATCGAAAACGTGCCTTAATTGAAGAGTGTATAGGTGTATAATAGAAATATAAAGAAGAAAAATAGATAATGCTGCAAAGGGCTCATAGATCTTTCTGCTCGTTCACTTTCAAATTTATATTTTTTTCATTAATTATAAAAGTGAATGTGAATGGAAAAAAAAGATTAATCAATTCAATGATTAATTAATTAAAATTTATAGTATATTAATTGCATTTTCTTGTACAAGAGAAACGTTGCTTAACATAGAATTTAATTATCGGATGCCTTTGATTTTGAATGAATTATATACATGTATTGATTTAATTTTTGGAGTATTAATTAAAACAAGCCGGTTTTAAAGTTATTGTAAATAAAGTTAAGTTATTGCTTTTATCATTGGAAATGGTTATGCAGAAGAACTTTTGTTTACAAGTTTAGAAAAAGAAGTATTGTAAAGCGCGTTCGTGCTTGACGTTGAGAGAGGAAGGAAAGTATAAAATTTCACTCGCAGCAAAACTTTTATTAAAATTGAAGTTTGATTCTTGCGCGCACGGTAAAACATCGCCTGAGGTTCGAGTGCAATAGAAGAAATCGAGACGATTAAGAGAAATTTCCTTTCTCTATTGATGACTGCATTGGATTGGAGAAGCAAGCAGTCTGTGGATGATGATTTCGGCAGAGTGTGAATGTGAATTGATTCATTCGTTGGCCAATAAATTATTGATGGGAGGAGACGACAAAGGGAGTTCGGAGAGGGCGAAAGGGATGAAAAAATAATAAATCAAAATGGCGTTTCATTGTAAGGCAAAACCCACCAGCATCGGTTTCCTTAACTTAATTGTCCTTTGTTCGTCTCCTCGATGCGATCTATCAATATATAATGTCAGACGTGCTCGTTAATATGTAGCGTCATAAAGAACAAACCAAATAGTATTGTTTTCCACCTTCTCTTACGTTTTCGTTTTTTCTTTGACGAAAATTCATTTAGCACCGTTCCTTGGGAGTGTCCCAGAGGACAAGCGAGTGAATAATTTTTAGTGTGGCAATTAATGTTTTAGAGAATTTACATTCGGCTGTCAGGGGGTGCATTTTTAAACGGGTCGTCCATTATTTACGCCCCTTTCCAACCCTCACTCGGTTAATCGATTATCTTAACATTTATTTTAGAGCAAGGCGTGCATATTTCATGCACCGCCTAATGCCAAATTCGCATCCCTTTTTGCACTTGCGACGACGATAGACATGGACTCTTTTCTTTTCTAAAAACACCCATACCTTGCTATACTAAGGCACGTTTTCGGTTTACGGCCTAAAATGTTTCGCTATAACGGCAAAAAAGACTTTTTCGATGTCGATATATCTACATATTGCTAATCTTGCGCAAGCGCAATAGTTGATTCCTTATACAGCTTTTCGCTTTGCGGCCAAGTTTCCTGGAACGTATTTGGGCCGTAAAGCGAGGTATGGGTGTATTTTATCTCCTTGTGTTAGTATTTGTTATTTCTCCAAATACTTTATTTATTACTATTTATTTCGGTGAATGTTGTCGGAATTGCGTAAGTTCTCGCACTCTCGCACACGCAGCGTGGTTCGTAACCTTGGTGCGGTTTTTTTTATTGGTTGTCCTTGCAAACGGATGCCAGCTCAGCCTGCAGGTGCTGATACATAATGTTAAGGTCCTTTTTCTACGCACACTCACGCACTTCGGGAGCGAGAAAAATAAGAGAAAAAAGAGCAAGACACAAAAAAAAATAAGAGAACCTTACGCAACTCGTCCTCTCGCTCGGTCTCTCATCTTTGATAAAATGTAGAATGGATATGCGACACATCCAGCATGTTTATGTTGCTCGACGCGTGAATTATGTTCCATTTCAATAATGGCATTGTTGGAGGAGCGATGCGAAGGTTAAGAAGTTTCAAATTTATTTATGTGCTTACACACCTACGTTTTGCCAGCGTGTTGCAAGAAACGTGGTAGAAATAAATGAGGAGACGCTTCTCTATCTCGCACACGCACTCTTCATGTGTTTATTTTGCCTCGCCCAAAATCCTGTCTATGTAAAATACAATCGGAATTGACCCACTGTTTCCAATCCTTTTGGTTTCTTCCCTTAAAACATTTCATGTATTTTTCAGGTTGTCTTTTGATTACATTTTGATTATAATGTATTTTAAAAGACGTTATTATTTCAACATTTAAATTGTCTATTGTATTTCGGTAAACGAATACTAATTGTAGAATATGTAATAACTTTTACAATAGTTATATAATTTTCATTTATTTTTTTCAGCCAACAATTTTATAAACGGGGGTATGGAGTCGGGGGCACAGCAGTTCTGCCTTAAGTGGAATAGCTTTGGTAGCAATTTGGCGACGTCGTTCAGCAACTTGTTCAAGAGTGAGACTTTAGCGGACGTGACGCTCTTCTGCGATGGCGTTTCTTTCAGGGCGCACAAGCTCATCCTTGCCGCTTGCAGCAAACACCTCGCAGACCTCTTCGAGACGGCGCCGCTCCATCAAAACCTTCTGGTTATATTGGACGGCACGTCGGCCGCCAATATGGCAGCGCTCCTAGAATTCATGTACAAAGGGGAAGTGCACGTTTCGCAGGACTCCCTCTCCAGTTTCCTCAAAGCCGCCGAATGCCTGCAGGTAAGACATAGTTCACGAACTGAACTGTGGAAACTATTTCAATCATCCTGCGTGTTTCAGGTGAAAGGGCTGAGCATCGAACACGAAAAATTGGTGCGTAGCCAGAGCATGGATCTAACTGGCAACGGCGAAATGGAAAGCCCAACAAGCAGAAGCAGCAACGGCAGCAATAAGCCACTGAAAGTAGAGGCAGATATGCCACCACAGAGTCCCTCGTCATATTCTCCAGCCATGTCACCATACCTGCAGCATCACCATTACAGAACGCCGTATGATAGGAGGCCGTTGCGCAGCCCGACCCTCCAGGAGAGGGCTAGTGTTTTACGCGACGGTAGCAAAACTGGACGACCCCCATCACCGGGCCACATGTCATTAGCATACCGTCCCTCCAGCAGTTCCTCGTGTTCCCTGCCCCCTTCGCAGCAACCGGAAGTAGATGCTGCTTTACCAGAAAGATTTGAAAACGACCCACAAGCAACTGCACTTATTTGTCCACCATCCGAAGCCAACTCCGCTGATCATTGCCACCGTGACCCTGGATGTCCAGAAGGTATTTATTGCATTCAAATCAAGTTCGTGTAATCTAAACCATTCAGTAATTACAGATCTTAGAATGAAACTTGAGCCAAATCCCATACAAGAAGAACCTTTGAGCAGTACAGGAAATTCCAACAGCATCGCCCCTATGAACACTACTATTCCAAATGGAGGATCACTAGGAATGTACGACGCTGCAGATACTAACATGAACAAAGACCGCGACCTGATACCAACGACGCTATGGAACTCGGTTACTAGTAAATTATCCAAGACAGGTGCCATTACTACACCAGACGGTACGCAATCAATTCCCGAAAAATAAATAAATAAACGAATACTATTTTATTTGTGTTGCAGGTAAAAAATTGAAGTGCCCATTCTGTGAACGTTTGTACGGGTACGAAACGAATTTGAGGGCGCACATAAGGCAAAGGCATCAAGGTATTCGAGTTCCATGTCCGTTCTGTACACGAACGTTCACTAGGAACAACACAGTACGTAGACACATTGCTAGAGAACACAAAACCGAGCTGAGTTTGAAAGCGTTCCAGCAGCAAGTTCACAACCCCTAGTAGGCAAACTATTTAAAATAATTATATCACATGTAAGTATCCGAAGAGCTGGCCTCTAAGGAACGATCGGATTATGTACCTTCCCAAATATCTATAAACGCACGATATATGTGTCTAAGAGCCAGCAAATCGGATTCTGCGAGGTGTCGCAACAGCCACATCTACCTCATGAAACAGTACAAATCAAATAATTAAATCTTCAATGATATATATTTATCTTTGCAATAACATATATTTAAATAGTGCAATTTGTTAAAGTTCGCGGAACCCAAGCGGATTCCGAA
>JAFMTC010014004.1:2228093-2254256 GCA_018845635.1 Nicrophorus orbicollis | reverse complement strand
TTCGTCAAGAAATCACGTCTGCAAGTTCCCGTACTTATTTTTATTATACATGTTTCGTTGTTCTCTCGACTAGTCTGTCACATATTCTACTTCCCATCTCAGGTACATTTATTGATGTAGCTCTAGTTTAATTTTAAAATGGTTGTCGTTGTCTCTCTCTCTCTCTTTATATATAAATCTTTCTCTTCAAACACTAAAGAGGGAAAGAAATTAAAACAGGAATAATTGAAAGAGTGCGTCGTCCTATGATTTTTCAAACGAGAAAATGAAAAGAAAAACATGAAAAAATAAACTGCCCTGAATGTTGTTTAATGTTATGTAATTATATATATTATATACCGGAAGCTCCTTAATGTTTTTCAGGAGTTGGCGTATATAGATGTTAAGCAATAGATTTTAAGCAGTCGTATCTACCTCACAAGCCATACCAAAATAGATATTAATATATAAGGTTTTTTACTAGTCATTATCTCTCATCTGCTCGTAGATGTGTTCTAATATGTTTAAATATTGATAACTACCTCAGTATTTTTGTTTTGTTGAATCGTTTAGTCTTGTTTTATCTTCCGTTGATCTACCTCAATCAGTGAGAAAATTTGCTGCGGCCAGAAATAGACTAGGTTTAAGTTCCTCAAAATACAAATACAATTCATTATTTTATCGAGATTTCTCGAACCTGAAGATGCATTTATATGTGAAACATAAGTGTATCTGTTATCCTCAATAGTGTGTTCTCTAAGTTGCAAAGAAGCGGTTTATATATATATTTTTATGAATATAAACGTATTGTGATTATTTACACATCTAAGCAA
This sequence comes from Nicrophorus orbicollis, assembly GCA_018845635.1. Classification (NCBI taxonomy): domain Eukaryota; kingdom Metazoa; phylum Arthropoda; class Insecta; order Coleoptera; family Silphidae; genus Nicrophorus; species Nicrophorus orbicollis. Next base: position 2,253,444 of record JAFMTC010014004.1, on the reverse strand, counting down.
TAATTTAAAGTGCTGCCAAATATTATATACAAACCGCAGCAGATTTCTCACAAAAACAACAACAATATATAAAACAATAGCTTTAATATGACAGGTTTTTAGTTTGTTATTTTATTATTAAATAGAGAATATATTTACATTTTTTCTTATTTAATAGACTTCTACATAGGATTTATTTACAATTTTCATCTTCTACATCAAATGAAACTAAACTGCCGATTCACCACTATCTAATACGTAAATATTTCTGAGGCTACCGAAGTTCGTGTCTAAGGATGGAAGGCTTCTTCGACAGTTGTTCAGTTATTAAAATGTACAATGCTACACAGCATGTTACATGAAATACGGGTATATTTAAGTAGTTTTTAGGTGTGACTGGTCGAATGAAAGCAGATCTTCGGTATTTAGTTTTAATCTTAGTCTACCTCAATTGCACACATCTACAACAATCAAATCACAACAAATAATAGTAATAAATATATTTAACAAAATACGGGTATTAATGTTAAAGTAAGAGCTCTTCGAAATGAATATGTGTTTTTTTGTTTTGTTTTTTTAAAGGCATTCAGGGTTCACATTTCCTATAAACCGTCCAATCTGAAAATTTGTAAAAAAAAACAATCAATGAAATTGAGGCATTCGTTTGGACGGTTTGTGGCTGCGTAATATCTTGTAAATAAATTGCGCTACGTTGATTTTAAGTTTGATTAGTTTATTAAGAATACATGTTTATTGTTTCTTTATTTTTGAATCGTTTATTTTATGTTCTTTTTTATTATTATTTTTTATTAAAATGTTTTGATGAAAAGTCCAATGATTGTTCGACTATAAAATAATTATTATAATGCTGGCGCATCACTTAGTGAGGGCCCACTAACACGAGAATATTCAATGGTTTTGCACCGAACAACACACATAAGAAGACAAAAAAGGAAGGAAGGAAACACTTCCTGTCCAATTGCTGTACGATGTTGAATTACTTGTAATTATCATTCTCAATGTAACTTATGGATGTAAGAGGAAAAAAGACGTGGGACAGGGTGGGATGGATGTCCCTGGCAACGTTCAGGCTTATGTAAATGTTTTGTATAATTATTTATAAAGAATGTTGTTACCGGTGTACTTGCTTTAATATGTGTCCCCTTTGTCACTGACATTTTGGCAAAGGGGTGGATGTAAAAGATGTAAAAAAACAAAAACAAATGAATTATAAAAAAAAATCTTTAATCTTTAAGACAGTGTTGCACGCCACCTCCCTGGCCGGTCAGAAATATTAAGATATAAGATTGTTTAGGCTAGGAATTGAAAATGTAGGTTTTTAACGAAAATTGGATGAAAGGAAAAGGCTATTACATGGGATGTAGATAGGGTACAAAAAGACGTGAGGGATGCGAGAGAAGTGTGGATTTTTTTGTATAAAGGAATTGGATTGTGAGTTTGTAATGAAGTGTGTCATGAGGTGTGGGCCAAGGAGGAGGCCACTTCGTCTGTTGTGTGTCAGTTTCTACTTCTCTATCTCTCTAAAATATATAAACAACAAAGAATAGTTTGTATTGCACTTCTTGTTCGGATCACGTGCGAAACGTAAACACTTCCAAAGGTGGGCAAACAAAGAAAATTAAAAACAAATCATATTTTTTCACTCAAGAACTATTTTTTATTTAAACGATTGATATATTTAGAGCTTTTGGAAGGAAATGAAACACCGTTGGGAGTTTTACGCTTCGGTTAATATTTATATAAATATAAACCCATTATAGTTTTATTATAGTGGCAATGCAATGTTATATATTGATGATACAAAAAAAAGAAACAATAAGGAGATGATGATTTTGGAACCCAGAGCATACCAACTTCTAGAGTAATTGTAAATGTAACATATAAATAATTGTATTGAATACTATTATTATTATTATTATTATTACCACTACTACTATTATTATTATATACTTTGTTAATTATGTTATTTTTAAGTTGCTTAGACTATATTGTTCAACTCAGGTATTTTCTTTTATGTTCAGGGATTTTATTATTTATTTTACGTTAATTTTCAGGATAATGAATTTACGGGTATTCTAATGTTTAAATAAAATAATAATTAAATGAAACTAACTTGTGAGGAATTGTTGAGAGCTTCGGCGGAAGTTGCAGAATGAAGCAAACTAAAAGAGAAAGCATGTATATTTTTGAAGAAATTGCACAGAGAGCTCGAATACAGTGTATTATATGAAGGAAGTAAAGGAAAGAAATATATATATTCAGGTGCAAAGAATAATAACTAAGAAACAGTACAAATGTGCATCTACCTCATTGAATCCTCAGCTCATATATATATATTATAATATATTGCTATTGAAGAACATTTTTCTAGTATAGCATATAAAAGAAAATATATTATATTTAATAATAAAATAATTGAAAAAAAAAATGCAAGTACAAAAAAAAATATGTGTTTAAAAAAACTATTAAACAATTGTAAGACATGTTAACTCTCAGGTATTTACTATAAAATGGTACAAACATAAAATATGAACAGGAGTCACACGCAGTCTGGAATCTCTATTGAATTAATTTAAGCTCTCACGTCAATCTTATAAATATCGGCATTTCTTTGTACTTAAATTCGAGAGAAACGTATGAAAATAAACAACAACAAAAAAATCACATCACATTTTATAATTTCATTTTGTTAATTTGTAGATATTATAAGACATGTGAGTTATTTAGTGCGAATTTTGAAGTGAACAGAAAATATTACAAGAAAATTGAATTTGGTGCTGGGTCGGTCCGTTTCCCATTGGTCCATTGTAAGCGGAGGCGGTGCTTCGCAGAAATCGGCCAAACCCATTTCGTTTTCTACCTGCATTTCTTTTGTACTTTTGTTGTTTTTGTTTTGTTTCCGTCTGTGTAATCCTCCCCCCGGCCGTCACAACTATTAACATTACATTGTCACTTCGCAATGTAATGTAAAAATAATTGAATTTATGAATAAAAATGCGCTGCGTATACATATTATTCAACAGCGCAACTCCCTGCAAGGGAGTCTAAATTAAATAACAACTACAATGTACTATTATTATTATATTATATATTAATTGTATATAAGCATATGATGTATTCATGTTCTGTTTTCCTTATTAATTTTAATAAACAATTTGACGTTTAATTCGATTTCTTCTTATTTTATTCCGTTCACTCTCTTTCCTATTTTCCTCTTTTATATACATTTAGAATTGTTGCAATAATTAAGTGATTCCAGTAAATTGGATATACAAAGTTTCCAAACAAAATGCCTAAGTATTTTCAAACTTATTTACTATTATTTTCTCTCATGTACATTAACATATGGTTTTACTGTATTTATTTTATATTTTCACTCACTTACATTTAATGGTTTTACTTTAACAGTGAATGTTTATTCATTTTTTTACAGTACATATTCAACTATCCGGTTTAATTTAACTATTATATTGTTATTTCTCTGTTTTCACTCTTAAAGTCTATAGTTGTTGATGCCAAAAAGTATTTTCAGGGCAAAATGATTCAAATACTTGGAGGTCTTTATACAAATTTGGTTCAAGAAGCAACTCAAATATTTCGAAGCAGATACACAGGAATTACATAATAATGTTCTGGCTATTAACCTAATTGATAACAGCGAAACTACAAATAGGTTTAAACGTTACAAATAAGTAGATTATTTTGAATTTTAATAATTATAATAATGGTAAAATTGAGAGCAAATATTTTTTACGTTATAATAAAAGTACGAAAGTATCCTGAATGGAATCTTCGAAGAGATTGAAATATTGTTATTCACTTCCGGATCTGCTGCACTATCCTCGTCCGAAGGTCGATAGAAGTCTGGAGGACATGCTACTTGAAATTAAGTGAAATTAAGCGTCAAGCACGACTCCACAATATTTGATGTAGTTTGAATAAGAATTAGTTGGAATACAGACAATATTAAAGAGATGTCTTATTCTGATTGATTGATATTTGACTTGGACGATTTCCATCAACTGCTTAGCATTTTAATATTGATTTTATGCTTTACATAAATGTGAAATTTGGTGTTATAAACATTATGAATTTCAATAACGTTTCAATTTATGTACCGGCGTCGCAGGACGCACGTGCGTAATAGTTAACGCCGCTATTCAAACTAATCCTGAATTGAAAATTGACCAAATTCACATTAACTAACCCTATTTAATCTTATGATGTATTTCCACATCATCCGTTTTTTTTAGTATTTAGATTTGATACATTAATGTTATTCGTTACCATATTTAATACTATTGCATTCCATTTACAGAATTATATCCATGAAGATCACTAATCACACATTGTTATACTTCTTTGTTACTAAAAAATAGCGTCAAAAACAACCAATCATCTTATGAAATTATTGAGTGACGTGTTATTTGTAACATAAAAGTTGTATGTTCAACAGAAATTAAAATTGTACTAATTATGTTATTATAACAAAAGCAAATAAAAGTACATGATTAATTCTTAACTTAACTTTATATACTCTTATACTGAACACTTTAGGTTTTCTTTTCCAGAAATTGATAACTAAACTTGTAATATAATTTTGAGAGAACAAAATGGCAGTGTTGAATATGATTATGATAATCAGATATAGTCGTTTCAATAAATTTTTCATTTCATAATATGCTTATAGGGTACAAGTTTAGCCTTCTGAAGATGTTTGAAAATATAGAGAAATCGACATAAATAACCAATTTTTTCAACAAAAAAACTTTGGAACCAAAAGAAGAAAATGATTTTCTGAAAACGGAAAACAGGTAAATACAAAAATTTGTCATAATGCATGTATGTACAGAACAGGAAACGAATATGGAATATGATGAAAGTGGTTCCTTAAATACAAGCAAATTCAGAACACGTGTGAACAGAACAGGAATCAACAGGACAGGATATATCAAAATCAATAAATTGGAAAAGAGTACCAAAACAGGAGAAAGCAAAAGGAGAACAGTGAAACTCAGAACAACAATGTTAACATGCATGAACAGAACAGAAAACATATATGAAATATGAAGAAAGGGGTTCCCTAAAAAGAAGTAAATACAGAACACGAAAGATCAGAGCATGTATGTACAGAACAGGAAACAAATATGGAATATGATGAAAGTGGTTCCTTAAATACAAGTAAATACAGAACATGTGTGAACAGAACAGGAATCAACAGGACAGGATATATCAAAATCAATAAATTGGAGAACAATACCAAAACAGGACAAAGCAAAATGAGAACAGTGAAATTCATAACAACAATGTTAACATACATAAACAGAACAGAAAACACATATGAAATATGAAGAAAGGGGTTGCCTGACCAGAAGTTAAGACAGAACACGAAAAATCAGAGCATGTATGTACAGAACAGGAAACATCAGGACTGGAAATATCAAAATCAAGAAATAGGAGAATATAAACCAACAAAGTAAAGTGTCCTGTAGAATGTAAAAGGAGAACAGAGAAATTTAGAACAAGGTAAAATCAGAATAGCGGGAAAAAAATAATTGAAAATTCAAATAAAAAATTCAAAGTTTGTCGAGATATAATATTTCATAACTTTCTAAGTTTGGGTAGTAGCTTAAATGCAATAGTCTGTTAACAACAATAAATAAAGTGTGTGCAACAAAAACAAATAAAAGTTATATGCAACTAATAGGACATCTTCCAGAGCCTCTTAAATGTATACTGGGTTGCTGCGGTAACGAAGTCTGCGTTCCAACGGAGATCGATTGTGTATTTTATTTTAGTCTGGTAGGTGCGAATGTGACGTGTGGTAGGTTCATTTTCGTTTGATTCTTAACCTATAAAGCAGGAGAAAAACAAAACTTTATTTACTGTTATGTTCTGTGTGCTGTTTTGTTGTATAATCTGTTTGAATTTTGTTTCCTGAAGGAACGGGAATGTTGTCTTGATGCATTGATGATATGTTGGGATGACCATGGCCTGACCAGAAAGAGCGCTTTTGTTGTTTTGCCTGGCTTTTCTGTGATTTTTCTTTTTCGATGTGATTTTATCATTTTTACATAGAGTAATCTTCTATTGAGTGCATTCGATTACTTAAGATTTAAACAAACAAAAAAGTAATAATAATATCTATTAGAGAGCATACTTTAATCATGAATAATTGCACAAGAATGCCGCAAGACTCCTTCGCATCTGAGGTAAGAGAATTTAGTAAGTAAAGTTTGCATGCACGTAAATATTTAAGTCGCGAAATCGATGAAACACGTTAAACATTTCGATTTCCTGTTAGAAACAGCATTGTAACTTACATAATTGCCTGCAAGGACGGATTGATAACGCGATGGAAATTATTTAAAATTTATTTACATGTATTGATTGATTTATGTATCACATTTGTTTAGTTTGGAGGTACTTCATTATTTATTTGTGTTCTTGAATTCAATTCTTTGTACTGGTTAATTGTGTACTTTACACAATTTTATATGTTTTTCTTTTATTTATAGAAATGACATCATGTTTAGTGAAGAAAATACAAAAGTATACAAAAGAATGTAACAATAACGTACATATCATTCATACGTTTCTGCATGCGTACACAGAGTTGTTTCCTTTTTCGGAATATTCCGCAAGCATCGGCATATTCCTTCCTTTCTTTCGGATGATGTTTATATGATGATTACGAGTTTTGCACGACGTTGCATGAAATTAGAAGTTTTCTGTGCACTTGACTCCGGTTTGTTTGTTTCTTACTCCGTTCTTCCACTCTGGGTGTTCTATTAAATGATTAGATGTAGTAGGTGTGTTAACGGAAGCTTTCTGCAACATTTCATGGCCATTTTATTTTATTTTTACCACTCGTAATTGATATTTAGTGTGGTTTCAATTTAATCTCATTAAGGAATGATTCGACCGCATTTTCAGCACGCACATACTCAATTTACCATATTTTCTTTTATAATCAAGGATAGCTACGAAAAAAATAATATCTACCTAGTAACAAGGTTTAATTATTTCAAAACACAACAAAATCAGAATGCTACTTTAACATTTTTGTTTGTGTACAATGTAAAGTGAAATACTGTTTTTCATGCAGCAAATCCGTGATTTGAGTCACATGTTTTGCACCGTATTATAACGGCATTACGTTCTTCAGGTTGAGATTTTAGACGCCAACTTTAAATTAGTTTAATCTGAAAACTAAGACCATTACTTCAGTACGTGTTTCGGTTTCGGAAAGAGGTCACATTCAAGAGGTCGATATTCTTCGAAAAATAATAATAAACAAGTAGGAAGGGTTATTATATCAAGATGTTGGGATGATTTAGCTACAAAATAAAGCGCTCTCTGTAAACCAAATAAAGAATAAAAATCAAAGTCTGAACTTTTGAAATATGTTGATTATAAATTTACATTATTATTAATTTATAAAACTAAATGCAATGGTTATTTTGTTCAAAAGAATCCTTCGAACCGGATTTGAACCAGTGACCTATGGATATCTACTTTACACAGTTTACGAACTACAGTCCACCGCTCTACCAACTGAGCTATCGAAGGTTGTTATAAGTTTTGTTGTAATAATACGGGTATTTGAGTCTAAGGAATATGATTCTGTTTGAAGATGAGGAAAAAGAATGGTCGATCCTGCCAGGATTCGAACCTGGAATCTTCTGATCCGTAGTCAGACGCGTTATCCGTTGCGCCACAGGACCTATATAAAAATGAAATTTGTCTATTGTAACATTTAGATAATTTAATTGTTTAATACAAAAATAGTTTGTAATTCTTAATATTTCTTTTAATTCGTCCACTTTGAAGGAAAATAAAAAGTATTCTAAAGATTCCAATTTCTTTTATTTGAATGCATAAATATTACAAATTGCTGTTGCTATAAACAATTTAATAGCATAACACAATGATCTTTTTCAGAAGCAAAGAAAATGTTGCATTTTCTTCATACAAAGTTATACATTTTTAAGGTGAATAAATCGAACCTCAACCAACTAGGAATGTCTTTATGATAGTTTTTTGATTCAAAGTTCTCTATTAGTTCAATCAATGCGTCTTACAACACAAAATCAATATGGTCGTTTTTAAATATTTTTATAAATCAAGATTTTCTAACTTTGTAACGAATATTAATACCTTATTTTAATTGTTTCAAGTGACTCTTGTAAAGTTGAATATCATTAGTGTTAATATTATCATTAAATATAAATTTGCAAAATGTTGAGAATCATTACGATTTCAAGCAGATATAAAAATATAATATAGTAGAGCAAATTTCAAATATGGCTGCTCAAACTTGAACGATATTTCTTGTAATTATTGGGATGTTTTTAAGTAAAAAAATATCAATTCTGTTGTAATAAACATTAATATTTTATAACAATAATTTATGAAAGAACGGAAACGTTCGTATCAATACCAAGGTAGTATTAACAGTTGTTTTTTAGATTTGATTAATTACTATTATTATTGTATTTTGTTTTTTATGTGACTTTAGCAATAAATATTATTGATTGATGAAATTATTTCAGGTTCAAAATCTTTCAATTATGATATGCGTTCTTAAATAAAATGATGCATGCTGTTAGTAAATAAAATCTAATTTTAGCCAGACATTCGATAATGAATGCGGAATGCTTTGCTAAGCTAAATATGGTTCATTCGTTTTGGTAACCTCACGGTATAGTCATAATAAGAATAATAACAATAATCAGGCGAGTTTCCTGTTTGTGTTAATGATTATGAAAATGCAGCGTCGAGGTGGAGTATGTGGATGGATGGTCGGTCGGTTGGGAGGATGAAGAGTGTTTGTTCACGTTGCATTGCAAGCAGACTTCGTAGAGCTGTTAACCAGGAACATATGGCGTGTGCAGAAGAGTTCGTTCTGTGCATATTACTCAATCAAGTAGACTATAAGCGAAGGTGACGTCAAGTCGTGCCTTTGCCTTAGATGGAAAAGACGAGGCTTCGGCCAAACGCGAGCGTAGGCTGTGGAATATATCCATTCGCCGGATGACTTTTCTTCTTTCATTATTTCGAACCACCAAAAAGTGTATTACCATCGTGTCACATTCCTGAATTCCTCTCTAATGACACATGTATCTGAATCCCTCTCATTCAATACTTCCATGATACACTTCGTCTTTTTATCACAAGCACACATACGCAACGTTTTAATCATTGTTAAATATGAAAACGATACATTTTTATCTAATTCAAACATTGCGAAAGAAAGAAATATTTATAAATATACAGAAAACGTCGGGTGAGGCCCATAAGTTATTTGATATTGTACAACTAATGAAATTTCAGTACTAGATTGTGCATTGATGGATGACGATTACGTTTTTTTCTATCTCTACACGTATTAAATGGCACTACTAAAACGCAGCCGGTTTACCTTTAAATATTGTAAACAACTTTATAGAAAACTAGCAAAATATCATGATGCAAAAGTAAGCAGAACGATAATCTTTTCTTTGTATTTCTTCATTCTTATTGTATTAGTTTATTTTTAGCTTTTGTTGCAATTGATATTGTTAATATTTTTATGATTTAGAAATTTTATACATTAATAATTTATTGATATAAAAAGGAATCGTTTATTACATTTAATATTGATTGCAATTTTCTTGTTATCATATGAATCACATAATGAACGATAAACCTTTATATAGATATTTATTTAAACAACATCTTGATGAGAATTCGTAATATAAATAGACAACAGAACGGCCATGAGATCGTGTCGTGCATATTAATAAAACTGACTGCATTTTATACGTTGATTGCGGTTTCACTTGTAGGTTTTCTTTTAGGATCGTTTATTTATTTATTTATTTTTAACGACTGCTACGGATGCAAATTTCCAATTGACTGAAACGAATAAAAGTAAGCAATATGTTTATAAAATCGAACGAATTAATTGCATTAGCATGTTAAATGTCGTCGCATGAAGTTCACATTCTACATATGTATAATTATTATACGACTTCGTGATTGTTAGATAATAATATTGCATATAAATGGTACAGATAATGGAATATTTGAACTCGATGAAAGCGATATGCAAATATTTATGTATTCGATTTCAACAGGAAACGTAACAATCCGGATAAAGCAACTGTAGATAACAAAAATATGTTGGGGAAATGATGCATGATGAACGAGTAAAATTGACTTATAAAAAACAAAGTCAGGTTGTTAATTAGTATCAATTAACTCAATTAGATTTCGAGGTTAATTAATGTAAAGTTAGTCGATATTAATCAAGCAAATTAAGTATTTAAATGATAATTATTTAAAGTATATGCTTTTAATGTCAGAGATATGTTTTAATGCGTGTATTATCCGAAAATCTTCTATTAAAATATATAATTTTTATTACTAAAAGTAATTGTTAAATTTGAAATCAAAATTATTTACATCTTTCTCGAGGAGGATGAAATGGTGCTTAAAGTTTAAATATGACCTTTTATGAAAATTTATCATTATATTTTAATATGATGGGTCTATTGAACTAGCTTTACGACCTGGATACGTTCCCCGAAACTTGGCCGCAAAGCGAAAGGCCGTATAACGAATCAATTATAGCGCTTGCGCAAGATTGGCAATATTTAGGTATATCGACATCGAAAAAGTTTTATTTGACGTTATAGCAAAACATCTTAGGCCATAAATCGAAAACGTGCCTTAATTGAAGACAGCCGTTATAGCGAAATGCTGTATAAAGAGCGGCCGTATAGCGAGGTATGGGTATATTGAATTCAATTTTTATTTTGTTGTGAAGTGAAAATTCTTCTATAATGTCTGACGAATTTTATTGTATATCCATCCATATATTGTATATCCACTCATATACATACATGTTTGTTACTTTGAGAAAGTGGTTAGGGGCATACAGTTAGATTTCTTTCTTCTTTACCACTTTTACCATTTGCGGACTGAGTAAATTAATGTATGCTGTCAAAATCGGAACCGTTATGTAGTGGCGTATTTTGGTAACTTAATTAACTCATCAAAGCTTAATTAAAAATATAGACGGCACTCTCTAAAAAGACTGGTGGCGCTTTGTTAAGGACTAAAAATCGCCGATCATGCTTAAAATGACCATACATTAGATTGTATATTCTACAATCCACAAGAGAAAATACGAAAATTAAATTTAAAGATTTGTATATTAATCGTTTACAATAATAAAGAAACATAAAAACCTTATAGATACGTTCCACGAAACTTGGTCGCAAAGCGAAAAGCCGTATAAGGAATCAAAGTTTGCGCTTGCGCAAGATTGGCAACATGTAGATGTATCGACAAGGAAAAAAGTTTTTTGACCGTTATAGCGAATCATTTTAGGCCGTAAATCGAAAAAGTGCCTTAATTGAAGAGGGTCGTTATAGTGAAATGCCGTATATAGAGATTGGCCGTATGCGAAGTATGGGTGTACACTGATCCAGAAGCAGTCGTATGACAAATGGATTTAAATTAATTTTCATTTACAAGTCTAAATTTGATAAAATTTCTATAGTCTTTCCTTTAATTTAGTAAAGTGAATATATTAGTAAATTAAAAAATTTGGGAATTATCGTATTCTATTGATAATTATTTCATAATCAAATCAACATTACCAAAATCAACAATTTTATTTTAATTTCAATAGGTATATGTTAATGAAATTCAATGTTTTTATTTCTACAATGCTTTTTCTTTGTACAATCTATAATATAATTAAGTTATATTATTATGTTCAGAATTTGTTAGATTACAAATAATTCAATAACGTTTGTTTTAAAATAAAGTTAATTAATATAATAAATATTATCCTATAGGTAATAAAATTAAAGTACTACAAGAAGTAATTAAAAAAATTTCAATACCTGTTGAAAGTATATACATCTAGTGATATTATTTTAATTGTTTTTAAAATTTTAGCAGAATTTGTACGTTGCAAAATATATAGGAAATGATAAATATTTTTGTTTGCCTAATATATACGTTTTTATATGAGTAATAAACATATTATACACAAAAATGTGGTAGATATCAGAAGGGTTATCTATATTTATTTATAATTTTCCTTAATCGTTTGATTTGTTTAAAGGTCGAAGTAATAATGAATTCAGAAAAATCTAAATTACTGATTATAATTTTCTTCGTATTTTACAACATCTATGTAATACCATATATATGCCTCCGTGGCGCAATTGGTTAGCGCGTTCGGCTGTTAACCGAAAGGTTGGTGGTTCGAGTCCACCCGGGGGCGTTTCTTTTTGCTAATTTCGGGTATAAACCAAATCTGCGATTGCACTGAAATGGTCGATGTAGAAAATTGTAGGTGTGAAACGAAATTGAACTGTTGCTGCTGCTGCTGCTCTAAGTCAAGGCCCCTCTGCTCGGTTGTCTCTTTGGAATCGAGCGTGATTTTTTTGAAGGTCCTCCGCGGTTCAGTTCAGTTCTGCGACAAAGTTTGCAGCGGTCGCCGCGCGACAAAACACTCTCCTGAGAGCCGGTTTCCATTTATATTTGCATCTCGCCGTTCTGTTCTGTTCTGACAATAATATTATTATGTCGGGCTATTTGAACAGGAATCATTCGAGTTCCATTTACATTACGAACAACGATCGGCATCCTTCCTCCATCCGTGCGGATTACAAAAGGGACACATTCCAGACTACCACTCCGGCCAGGAAATGCCTGGAATTCGATCAGGTGAATGTCTCAATTAATAACCAAAAAACTTCTTGCACGTACTGGTTTCTACATACTTCTTTTTTTTCTAATTACCGTAAATCGTATACATTACTTACTGAGTACATTGGAAAGCGCACATTGCGCTTATTTTTTCAACCTTCGATAGCTCAGTTGGTAGAGCGGTGGACTGTAGTTCGTAAACTAAGTAAAGAGTAGATATCCATAGGTCACTGGTTCAAATCCGGTTCGAAGGAATTATTTTTGGTAGTATTTCCAAAGGTTTTTTTTATTCGCAATTTGAAGAATGTTGCGAAATCCTATGATTCATAACCATTCTTTGGTCACAACCATTAACGTTCTGAGAAAGTGTTGGTTATCACGTTAGGTTTTCCACGAAGACATGCATTGTGTAGAAACCAATCATTTACATTTTTATCATGAATAGTAGATTCGTAATTGAAATACAATAAATTATTCATAGCTATGAGAAGACAAATTTAACTCGAAAGATTATGCAAATGTTAATTTAATCACGAAATATATCTGACAATTTAAATGCAATTATATGTTGATTGACATCGTAATAAACATTTATTTTAAAAGATCAGAATATTTGTTTAACACTTAATTTCGCGCAGTTTATAAATTTTGTTATTTTAATATATTTTTTTCTGAAATATCTAAATTCTGGTTTAACATTTAAATTTAACGGTATTCATAATCACGCCATATATTAATATTTATAAAGTGTAAAATCGTTTTGTAATTAAACTGAAACATTCGTTTTGGTATTCAATTTATGGAAAATGTATAATGGTAATAACATTTATTGCAATAACAATTACAAAAAATAAATTCAATGCAATAAAAATGAAGAAATACAAAGAAAAATAAAATTCTATTGATGAAAAGGGCTATTTCTGTCTAAATATATATATTATTTGAAATTTTAGCTAATGATTATATACTTTATTACAGGATAAAAACCATTTTGAAATGTAATTTAAGAAAATATATAACTTCTGATTATAACTTCTGGAATATGTATATAAAATAATACTAATAAAAACCTATAATTAAGTTACGATTTAACTACTGAATAGAATTTTTGAAATTATAATGTACAAAATACCGGATATTTTTAATTAATTATCTGTAAAAGATGATACAATCAATAATATTATGAAAATAGTTATTTTCTGAAATATTTTACTCGTCATTTTAAAATCCAGAATAACTGTATTAATTTATATATTTTTAATTGACATTTTCATCAAATGGACTTATATAGTGTACTTTTTTTATATCTTTGAAGATTTCGTAAATATTCTAAACACGTGGGTGCTATCTTATGAGTCATTTCAATGTTACAGAAACAAATTTGTTTAAACACTTTCTTCATGGTTAAAAAATTACATAAGACCCACATAGATTTTTAATAATTCGTATCATGTTTCGTAAATTTGTGGTTGACGTACTATTATGTTATATCCAATCATTATTATTTATACTATTGTTATTATGTTGTATAAATAATCTGTATATACGAGATCTAACAAAGATTTTCTCACGTATTTTTATGTAAACAAATATATAAGTGCCAAGTGATTGATACGAAGATTCCTAATCGATGCACTTCTTCATATAAACAACTGTAAGGAATTCGGGCCGGTCGTTTTGTAAACAAACCACCCAAGCCGAATTCCATGGGAACGCTTATTCATCAAATATAAACAAAGCCCTACTCCCAATCACAACTCCCACCCCTTGATTAATAATAATTAACTGCTTAACTAGAATATGTACAGTGGTAGCTCGATATACGAGTTTAATTCGTTCCTTAACTTTGCTCGTATGTCATATTGCTCGTATCTCAAAGCAATTAGTCTGAGGTGAGAGAAACTGCTGGTGTCGTGTGCAGCGCAGTAGTGTGCGATTCCTCGTATCTCAAATCTTGCTCTCATCTCAAAGCAAAATATCGCTCGCTTGGCGGCTCGTATCTCAAAACACTCTTATATTAGGACACTCGTATATCGAGGTACCACTGTATTTAGAATCAGTCTCAGTAGATTCTCAAACGAATAACTTAGTCTTAGATTAGACTCACTGACTATTAAATAATAAAGTTATTATAGAACCAATTTAATTTGCTTAATTCAAACTACTAAGACTCCACAATTCCACAATTCCATCCCTGGGACACAATAATTACTTGAAACTCAGTTTATTATTAAAATATTTTATTTAAACTCTATATACGATTATTATAAATAGAAAGTTCATCAAATTATGAAGATAGTACATATTCGGAATGATGTATTAATGGTCTAAAATAGTAGTAGTTTTCTCTCAGTGCAATAATTGTCAAATGACTAAAAACATTCAGAAGATTATAATAATGTAGAAAGTATAAAATGGGCTATTGATCAAGGTCTAAAATTTCAAGTTACTACAATTCTTTGCTGGAAAAATTCAGTTTTGCTCTTTCAAATATATATTGATTCTTTTATATAAAAACAGAATATAATATAGCTAACATTACCATTAAATCATTGATTACTTATAAAATGTGTACATTTTTGAATCAGTGGCGTAGCGTCTGGGGCAAAGCATTTAACAGAAGGTCCACGATTCAATAGGAATTATAGAATGCTGGGGGTCATTTGCTTGTAATTAAAATGTTCTACTTAAAGTTACAAGTTTGATTTGGATTATCAATTATGCATTCAAAAAATATAACATTTAATTTATTAAGAAACTTTAGATTTTAACTTATTAAATAAATATTTATTGTTGAATAAAGTGTATTATTATGAATGGTTTATTAACATTTTTGACATATTGTTTCTTACATGCAAAACTAATTAGCATAATACACTATAAAATGTACACGAGTAAAAACAATATTAATGTCTGAAGTCTATCCAAATTGTTCTATGATTTACTCCATTAAAAACCAGCATAAATGAATGTATTTTGAGGTAAAAATGTAAATAATTTTCCTAACCTGCTTTTCCCTGATTTACGTTGCTTGATTTTGATTATATAAATATATAAGTGATATGATATGAAATATGTAAATAAATTTATAAATGTTTAATTAACATTGTTATAAAATAATTTCGAAATTGTTTAACTAATGTAATAAAATCAATTCTAATTGGTTATTGATAATGATAACAAAACTTTACATAAACATGATCTTGAAAGATAACTAAATAACATAATTACAAAGATAAATATATAAGTACCTACTAAAAATGATATAATTTAAAATAACAACAATATAAAACTAAATAAATATATGAATAAATCTTTTGGCTTCAATACAATTTTCATTATTATAACAATTCAAATCCATTGTATATACAAAATGCAATGCACCGTTAATAAGTAATGTTACGTGGTCACATATTTATTTTGTAAGATATATCTTAAACGAATATTCGATTTTTTTTTGCAGGGTGTTCAAATTGGAGAAATTGATGTAGGACAACCGTGTGACAATTGCGCAGATTGCGATGGTTTTAAGCCGCACGTTTGGAGGTAACTATTCATTTACAATTAAAATGCTTCTGATTTGCGTCACTCACTGACGTCACGCTTTTGCATATCGCGTCACGAATCTAAGGGCCAAGTCGTTCGACTTAAGTGAAAATCCATTTGCGCAAGATTGCACAAACGACGCTATTAAACTGTATTATTAATCTCGAAGCACTGCAGATTATCAATATTGATATATCATAAGATGCTCGATTTTCATTTTATCTGAACTTTAATACAATTTTAATATCATAGCAGAAATAAATGAAAGTACGTGAAATTTTATTTTTATAATTCAATTTTTCATCATATTTTATATATTTATATATAAGTTATATTCAGATTATTTGTGTATAAAGTACACATTGCATAACGAACATGTATTTTCAGAAATTTAATTTTACTTGAAGACAATTTACTAAAATAAAGTATGTAGCTTTATTTTATACATAAAATATTTGTACTAACAGTTTTACAAATTTGTTGGCTGTATATTTTTTAAGTAAATGAGCAACACAAAAGAATCCACCTGTGTTTAAGTTGAAATCAAAGTATTAATTTCAATAAAAAATGAAATGATTATGCTCCAAATAGCAGTTTAACAATAATTGGGGACTAAATAATTATATTTGGAGACTCTTCAAATGATAATGTAGGAAAATTTCTTCTTTTTAGGATACTCTAGGGACGTGTCTTAATGATAAATATTCCATTAAAATACTTATTGACCAAATAATGTATTATTTTATTGTTTTCTAAGATTCGAACTAAAGCTTTCTTAGTTTTGTATAAGACAAATTTTGTTCTACATGTTTGTATACTTCTCTGCAAACTTGTATTATTGGTTGCCTAGAGATGCACTTTGCTTTGTGAAACACACGCATCTGTTACAGGATAAACAGTTAACTAGATTTAAGCATTAGGAAATTACAGAGTAAATATACTTTTGAAACTGAAAAATTTGGTATTACTAATTAACGTATGTGGGACAGGATGTAAATAAGTAATTCGGTTTTCTGAAATGTAATCTCGCTCACGTTTGTGGTCGTATATCCGCATTTAATTTGAACTGAAAAAGTATAAGTTCAAATTCAAATTTCTTTATAATTGCAATATTATATTAATATTTATTGTCATTGTATGTAGTTTACTATAATATTTAATATTTATTATTATTATAAATAAAGTTATATTTATTTCCTGTTAAATTTTGTATTGTTTGCAATTTAATTCCAGAGTTAATATGATTTCAAATTGTTATTTTCGTTAGTTTTATAATTGTGGTTGTGCATCCGCTTTGAGGTTGAACTTATTCTATTATTCTCATTTATTTAAAGCTTTTCCGTAAATTAGGTTATTGTTATGTAGATATGATGAGTCAATTAATCCGAAAATTAAAACATATACATTTTTAATTATTCATAATATATTTTGTAGAAGTTGCATAACTTAGATTTTAACAACCATTTTTTTACATACATTTAGAGTATTAAGATTTAACTACTCCGGTGATATAATTATGTCTATTTTCATAACTTTACTCTATAAAACGCTGTAGTTATAATAAATAATGAACAATCTTGAAAATTTAATCTGTTTTTATTATAACATGATTTGAAAATGTATATCTTTTTCTTAAGAGTCTTAGAAGTGTATTAAGTAAAATTTACGTTTACATTTAATTAAGTAGTTTTATTTAATACTTTCTTAAAAAATCGTTGAAGTACATATTCAAAATCAATATTTTCTTAGATATAAATCTGTTTTTATAATTTTAGTCTACTCTAAGAACTATAATAAAAAGTATAAAATCTTGAAATTTTAGTTTGTTATTATTATAACAACTTAAAACTAGTGCATAATTTTAATTTTTGATTTTCATTAGATTTCAAAATATTAAACTCTTTGTTTAATTCTCTTATTTTATATTGTATGGAATTATTATATTAGATTTCATATATTGAATGTATATATTAAATTGTGTAATTTTACTTAATACTTTCTTGGATTTAGAAGATGTTACCGCAACTTTAATAAAACTAATGAAATTGCCGATGTTATTTCAAGTACGCCATTAAGCTGTTCGTATTATTTTTATTCCGGCAAGACCACTTTAATGTCCCAATAAAAAGGTTTTAACGTTATTTTCGCACTGAATAAGCCCGTACAGCGAAGAATGCAACGGCAACAAGCGCGAAACCGTTCACGTGCGCTTTCTTATTTTCCGTACGGAGTGATGAAGCTTTCGTGCTTTTTACCCATAATAATAAATCGGTGTCGATTTCATTTCCCGTCCTAATGGGGAGAGCTCGGGGCAAACCTTTACGGCTTATGTAACGGCGCCTGCCCATCCCTTGATTCGATTGTGCTATCATCGATGGAAATACTACGACGACGATTCGAAGCCCATCTATCTTGTCTTTTCTTCGGCCGTTGCGTGGCGTCTGTCCACGATTTCTGCGACCTAAGAAGGAGTGTCTCTCGGCGTTTCGTGGAAATTAGCTGAAAGCTTTAAAAGGTATTAGCCTGTACAAATATGTAATTTGTCCCCACCGGAAAATCGTCTCTCCCATCGAGAGGAAATTGTATGTGTGTGTGTATGTGTGTGTGAGCTCGAACTAGTTTGGCCATTTATAGTTCACTTTCCAAAACTTGCGTAATGGATTATTTTTAGCGCGCAAAAGGAAGCGACGGAGAGAAAAGAAAATTCATTCACTTTCATCCTTTGCCGCTTCGAAGGAGCCACCGCTCTGCCATGAAAAAATAATTTATATAGAAACCGCAGGGAAGGACCAATTTGTCTTTTATGTTAAACAGTGCATGCCTTTTGGTATTTATCATATCAAATGCAGCTGATTATTTTATATAATTAAGGAAAGTGGAATAATCATAATATTTCCAAAGCAATTAAAACAAATTTCCAAAGTATATACAAATTGCATAGCTTATGCAATCAAAAATCAATTATAAGAAACGTGTAATTGTTCACTTACATAATTCAACTAAGGTTCAATTAACATAAGTTTAATTGAAACAAGCATCATTACAGGATCGATTATTTGCTTAATTTCATTTTTATACAGATATTCACTGATTGCAGCACATTATAAGTTTCTTAGTTTTTTTTTTGTTCAAAAGGCCATTTTCGCATAGAATTGGTTCCTGAAAATGTGTACGAATATTGATTACTTTTTCAAAAAATAAAACATCAAAAAGTTCAAACTTTTAATGATCTTACTTTCTTAACTTGATTCACTTTAGTTTGTTTTAATTTGCATTTATAGTATTTGCTAATAACATTTCTTTCTTTCAATGGACCGTCCTATTTCAAGCAATTGTCTGTTAGTTAAACTAAATAAACTTTGATAAATAATTGCTTAATTAATAATAATTATGATTACAATTATAAGAAAAATATAAACTGATTAATATAAAGAAAAATAAAATATAATTATTACTATTGCTGCAAAGGGCTATAGATCATAGGGTTTAATACTAATTAATGAATATTTCGGAATTATATTTTCTGTCCATTTTATTGTTACTAGTAAATTAAATTGTAATATATCAATACAAAGGGCTATTGATTGCAGTCTTCCATACGTGTGTCTAAGTTAACCTTCATTGAAATAGAATATGTCCTTCGTAATCACTGCTTCAATCCTCCCTTTTTACTACAAATATTTGGAGTTTATTGTTATATTTATTCATAGAATTTTCTTTAAAACAACCCATATTATTAACTTTCAAGATTATAGGTTTTAGTTAGAAAAGTAGATTAAAAATTACAAATCAAATTAAGAAAAGGCTTGAATCTTTATATTTAGAGTCTGCAAAATGCGAGAAATCGGACGAACTAATGTTTTGAAACCGGGCACACATAAAAATAAATAGCAAGAAAGTGTGTTTTATATGGAGATAATTTATGAATTAAGACATAAAATGTTTTATTTTTGGATTTTGTTGTTGTTTTACTGAATTATATGCTTTGAAGTTTTTAAACTGAACTATAATCAATCCGCACTGATCGAAGCCGTTCTCTGATAGATATTCATTAATTTTGAACTTGTTATTTTTTAAATCACGACCCTATTATTCAAGTTATATCATATTTTCTATTACTGATAAATAAATTAACAAACAAATTGTTAGTATATCAAGTAACTTAGACAATACAATATATATAAATGACTTAAGTTGCAATCATTTTCATGATTCATTTTTCAGTTATCTTCATTCCTTTTGAAAACTGATATCGTTTAAACTTTGAAGTATGACAATGACAAGTGTAATCTACGTATAAATGGAAAATATTATGGATGAATTATTCGCAAATGAGTCGCTTCTAATATTAACGAAAATGGCGCCATTAACAGGTGTAACGGTGCATGAGATTTTTGGATCGTTCGAGAAATGACTGCATGCATCTAAAGGTTAGGCAGTGACATTCTCATATCGTCCGATGAAAAATGGAGCTGAGGATACCATCAACTATTGTAAATCGATTCGCGTTGTTTGTTTCTTTTTGCATTAGAATATCCGTGTGTTTTTTTGTGCGTGTGAATCTTTGGTGTGCCTGCCGTTGGCGTATAGCCAAAAATTGCGCTCGTTAAAATGCATTGTATTTTTAGAACATTTTTAGACAACGACGTTATTTCTTCTTCTTCTTCTCCAAAAAGCACACAGACCGGAGCAAAATGATTGCTTAGGATCTCCGGAATTAAAATAAGAGCGAAGTAATGAGCTGAATGTAAACACGCTGGCTGTGTCCTGTCCTCAAGGAAATTAGAGCTGTGATCTATTTCGAGAAAATTCCGCTCTTATTTAATAACATTCCCTGGGTGCATTTCCATTAGGAAAACTTGTTGTCAATCAAATTCGCACCGGCCGTGTTTACGTGGAAAGCGCCAATAAAATTCAGCACCCGGAATAATAAAGTCGAAATAATAATGAAATCATTTCGACTGATTTATTGCCGTTTGGTTTCCTTTTAACCTACGCGATTCCGCACCAATGGAACAACAGTTTTATGCTACCTACTTGGGAAACAATCAAAAGCTTCGCATGGAAACTTAATTACCTTATTTATTACCATTGTTCTTAACTCTTCTAGTACTAAATCCGTTACGGATACATCATAATCATTTTCTAAAAATAACAACTAAACAATGCAGCGATAAGTTTAAATTTAGCGTTGCAATTGCAAATATAATACATGTTTATATCTTTTCTTAAAATTACTTAATTCTAATAATTGACGTGAATATTTCAACAACATTTATATGTTTAAAATTAATATTTGTTAGAGCAATATCAATCAAGCAATTATTTAAGTAAGATTGTTTACTACTTGTATGTTATTTACTAATTAATGTGATTTCTATTTCATAAGAGAAAATAAGAATGTATTTTTGTCTGTATATTGTTAATATTACAACGTTAAAAGAAGTATCTAATACTTTAAAAGTACATACTACTATTTATCCACATATTATTAAACTTATTGAACTATATGTGAAATAGAATAGATATATTTCGTATGTTATTATTTTTTCATTGCATCAAAATTACAAAAGTTTTACACCAATTCTAGGAAGATTTGATGGAAGTCGTTTTCATAACAATGTGTAATTTTTCGGCAAAGAGCGTATCCAATTATATAATTTTTTATTTCTTGTTTTGGCGCAATCGTAGCGACATAAATTACATAATATATGATTGAATTGAATGAAGATTTATATATTTTCAGTTATTGCAACTCATTTACCGTATTGTTAGAAATTCACACACGGCTGGTTGAGACATTTCCAAAATTTACTTTCAGTTTTACACAAAAATTTATTAAGTAATATGTGAATGAAAATCGTTAAATGTATTAAGACTTGGCACAGATTTCCAAAGCAAATACACAAATACCTCGCTTTACGGCCTAGATACGTTCCACGAAACTTGGCCGTAAAGCGAAAAGCCGTACAAGGAATCAATTATTGCGCTTGCGCAAGATTGGTAAATGTAGATATATCGACATGGAAAAACAGTTTTTTGCCGTTATAGCGAAGCATTTTAGGCTGTATATCGAAAACGTGCCTTAATTGAAGAAGGCCGAGGTATAGTGTAGTATTTTAATCAACATTTGTTGATTAACTTTATTAATATAAATCAAATAAACAGATAACTTGTAGATAATTTAACAGTTTGTATGAACACTTACTGCATTTGGAATAGTTACTATTGAGAAAGAGAATGCACTTATTTAGTATATTAATACACAGACCTTGAATGCTTATAAAACGTGATAATGTTCTTTTGTACTGTTGAGTTATTAGTGATAATAAGTCTCATTTATAAATACTAATTATTAATTGCAAAGTGTCTCCAGCGAATAGGAATTGTACAGACAATGATAATATAAAATTGATTTATCACATATTTTATGAAGATCAACTTGTTAAAGATCTGCTATTATATTAGTAAAATAATTATATAAAACAAATAATAATCTTAGAATAATATACATTTTATATAAATTACGATCATTTTTATTATTTTAACATGTTGTTTGTTCAGAGCATATAAAATTTAAATATGTTTGTTTTTTCAATAATATCATAATCAATAAACAGTTCATTTTTATAGATTGGCAAGTTTACTTTATTGGATAATTTAAAGACTGTAATAACTTTGAAGAGTATTGATTCTATTTCAGTTTTATTGCATTGCAACTCATTTAGTGGATTATGAAGTGGATATTTGCTTAATAGCAGTTTATTTTTTTCAGTAAACTACTTAAAAGTACAGTAAGACCTCTTTCAGTGCTTTGATGAAAATTAAAACTTCGCTAAACGAAACCAAATTTACAGTTAACATGAAATTTGAAAAGATCATTATTTCAATTATTTTTCTTATAAAATACAAGTAGTACTACGGAAGTTTAACTATAGTTTAAATTGCGATTTTAAACAAAAAAAAAAGTTGAAAAATACTGAATTAACACATATTGAATAGGCAATTAACATTAAATTAAATTTGGTGCAATTTTATGCGACTTGCATTTCAAAATTTAAAAAAAAAATGGTTAAGTATAAGACTTTATTAATAATTTTCTTGTGTTTTCTTAAATTTACAAGAAATTGAAAGAACACAGTATTAAATTCGTTTGTAAAATTAATATGCGTAAAGCGTTCCGACAGAAAAGATTTGTGAAAACGGATATATCAGTTTCACAGTGTGAGATCATTTCATTGCCGTTAGAAACGGTTTATAGTAGTGCATTTATCCTGCAAAATTTACGTCGAAATGGAGGAAACGATTTCGGAATGCGACGCATTGCACATTATTTATATAATCAGTTTCGCTTTGCGGAATTATGTTTTATTGTGATTAGAAACTAGAAAATTTGTTAAGTGCAAATGCATTTAGGTGATTGCAAACTGAATTAAAGACTTCCTTAAAGACACATTTCAGATTTCTTATCTATATTATTTCACTATTTCATTTTGTTGTTGTAAAATAATCAAATTACCTCATACATCATTAATTACATTATTTTCAAATAAATTAATTATTTCTGAAATAACTGTAAAGCTTATAATTGGAAAGCAATATATAAAATTCTAACGAATGTGATGATTGACGTGATAATCTTTAAGATAATCCAGGAAAAATGTATTTTAAACAAAATTTATTTAAATAAGTTGCAATTCTAAATATTATGGAATTATTAAAGCAATATTTTTTTAAATAACTAAAGATTTAACATAAATATTTCATTAGAAAAAAAGATTAAATTATTAATTGAACAATATTTTAAATTAAATTTATTAATGTAGATTAAAATGTTTATTATTTTATATGTTATAAATAATATTTTTTTTGCAACAAAAAACTATAACAATAAAATTGAGGGAAAAACGTGCTATTTTAACATAGACATCAAAATGTTCATTAATAAATGATTTCCAGGACTATTATTTATTTAGAAACTATTTTAAATCCAAGGACTCTTATTTAACTTCAATTAATTGTTCTTTTCCAAGTAGTAAATCTCAGTTATGCTGTTTTTCATGTAGGTTTGAACTTTATATTAAGATGCATGTGGTTATTACAGGATTCTGTACTTTAAATAACGCAAGGTAAAGTAAAAATATATAGGGAAACGGACGCAGGTGATTTGGCTTTCACTCATTGTGTGGATGTACTTGCAACATGATTGAATCACATTTGCGAAAATACGGCGCAAGTCTAAATTTAACCGTGCGGAAACCTAATTATGACCAAAACAATAATGTTTTATGTAAATGAAACCTTCAAATCAACAGTAGAAAAAAAAAGGAGATGTGGTGGTAGTGTTAATGAATCAAATGCGTATGTTAATAATAATACACAATGACGACGTGTGGATGTTTTGTAGATGGAAAGGAATGCATTAGAAAGCCAATGGTTATCAGTGTCTGATACGGACTTGTTTGAATAGTCAGTAGTCCCAGGCAGATGAATAATACCAATGAACGTATAGTGTGTATGCATTCGGTTCTAATTTCGAAGAGTCGGCGGTTTCTTGCAGGGAAATAAAAACTCGGAGTGTAAAAGAGTCCATTAATCAAGAGTATGAATTATTAAGATCCACCGAACAGCGACTATTTTTAAAACTATTTTCTTATGAAAGCTTAACCCAATAACTAACATTATTTATAGACGGCGATGTCGCGTACTCGTATATCACAAGAAGGAAATCAGAGGCCCGTCCATCCGCGCATTTCCATTTAATCGGAGCAGTTTTCCTTTCCGGCCTGCGGTGTGGGCCCTTATCTCGTCTCCGGGTGGTTTTGAAGAGCGCGAGTTGGCCGATGATGCGCGCAAGTCGGAGCGCGCGTTTTTCCTCTTAATTCGATCATTTCACGTGTTGCTGTCGTGTCGCTCGCATCGCGAAAAACGAAAACAAAAACACGCGGCTACGAGTTTTCCGGGCAGTTTTCCCGCCGCCGCCAAATTCAAAACAAACACAAAGCTCTCCTTATCGGCCACGATTATGTGGGTTTGCGTTCAGTTGTGATTCGGATCTTGCGGGCGAAAGTAGTGACAACAACAACAGAAG
>JAFMTC010014004.1:2139536-2204833 GCA_018845635.1 Nicrophorus orbicollis | reverse complement strand
TTGTATGGTTAGGTTAATAATTTTTACCGAAAATTTCGATTTTTCACATTTTATTTTTTTATGGTTAGGTTAATAATTTTTATAGAAAATTTCGATTTTTTGTGTGGTTAGGTTAATAATTTGGACCGAAAATTTCGATTTTGTTTTTTTTATGGTTAGGTTAATAATTTTCCGAAAATTTCGATTTTTCACGTTTTCAATTTTTTTTGTTGGAAAGCTTAAATCTGTGCGCTCAGTTTGGGCCATTAAACGTTCACATGCGTTGCGTAATAGTCACGTAAAAGAAGAAAAATGCAATGAAAATTGGGTTTTCCACAATTACTGACGAACCGTTATATTGATATTTAATTTTTTTAAATTAAGAAAATACACACTAAAAAGAAAACGTATTAGTTACCCAATAATTAGTAGAATATGAATTGATATAGCGTTCATGATTTATAAATATATAAATTGAAATATTTTGGAATGTTTATGGTTTAAATTGATGTATTGATCCTTATAAGAGATTATTGTTGAATTTAAACGATGTTGCGTGTTTACTGGAGGGATGTAAAATAATTTTCAAGTGATTTGTGGTTAAGAATGTATAAATTCGACAGTGCGGGTACGAAAAACCCCAGGTGCAATGAATAACGTCACCGAGGAATGCAACCCGACCCCAATCCTTCTTTGGCTACGCTTGGCACAGGCCGCTCCATAAAACTTTGGGCCTCATCCACATGGCATAGACATTAAACACTCACTCTGGTCCACTATGGAGCCGTGTGCATATCTAACTATTAGCACTCTCCTCCTTTGCGGCTTCATTAAATCAAAGTCCAACGGATTGAACAGAATCAGATCGAAAAAATATGACCGCTCGCTGCGGAGGAAAGAATGAAGGCAAAATCCAATTGAGTTATTACCAAAAAAAGAGCGTATTAGTCAGAGCACCGAAACGGGACCATTGACGAATCACTCAAGGCCCACTCGGTTTCACAACTTCATTGATAATTTTTGGATTCGCGCGCTTCCATCTCGTTGTAATTTCCGTCTTGTTTATTTACTTTAGGGTTGAATTCTATATTAATTGCTCGAAGGAGAAAGAAAAACAACGTTTGGCAGGCGCGCGGGATTCTTAAAATATAGCTTAAATAAGTACGTATCATCTACGCAAATAGTGTGCCAGACAATGTAATCCTCAAGGAAAGCGTTCGGAATAACAACAATGCCAATAGGATCGTTGATTTATTTATTTTTTTCCTGCTATGTTACTCTCTCGCATTTAATATCAAGGGTAACTAATTCCGAATGGTTTTTGAGCCACGTCGTTAGAACGTTCAGTCTGGTGTCTCGACAAGTCAGAGCAAGATGAATTAAAATATTTAGAATCACTTGATTAAGTAACAAAAACTAATTTAGGGTTCCGGGCCCCCCCGGCCGTTATTGGCAAACATTATTTCTATCAGTTTGTTTGCAAACTCGTTGCGATGTAAACTGTCTCTATCTCTGCTGCCTAATTAACACCAACAAATATTAACGTGCGAAAAGTTGTTGCTATTCTACTACGAAGATGGGTTTAATGTTATCGATTATTGTTTCGTGCGTCGGAGTGCTTGAGCTGTTCGCTTTCTACACGAATGTCCGCAGAGCTGTGACAGCAGGTGAGGCTCACCCCACCAACGCAAGTGACTTAAGTTGCATCACGGGGAGTTACATCAGAGACCTGAACAGGGAGAGGAATAAACTTTTGGAAGAAATTAGACGGTTGGAAAATAGCAAGGAAATTGCGGTCGGCTCCTCGGACCGTCACGAGGAACGCGTTTCTATAAATACGAATTCGGATTTGGCTCCAATTAAAGAAAAACACGTTTCGCGCATTTTCCCGACCTACACCGAATCTCATCCCATCGTGGTCACGGACGCGAGCGAGGTGTCCATCATTTCGGAACCATCGACATTTCACAGGGAATCTTCGCCTTTCCCGAGCTATGACAGAATCGCACCCAGACACAGTATTTGCTCGGAGCTTGTGGAAAATCCAGTGGTTAGCGTATATGAAATCGATGAGGAGAATTACAGGTCGCCCATTTCGAGCGAAGCGCCTTCACCTGAGGATTATTTGAAATCAAACTTCGATAGCCCTCAATATTGGCACAGGAGGTCGCATTCGAGGTCCCATTCGAGATCGCGCTCCCGAACTCCAGAAATAAGCAATAAGGATTTAGAGAACAAAGAATATTCGAATTCGAACGATTTATTGCTGCACGTTCCGAACATTAAAAGCAGTAAACGCACCGAAGAGACCAAAAGGAGTTCCTCTTCTGAATACGTTTCAGTTTCTACCGAATTTGTAGAACAAACACAATTGCGTCGTCCTGAATCACCATTCCAAAAAATTGTCGAACTGCAACCTTCTGCCGAGCCTGAAGTCACGGTTGTCGAGCCCGAGGAAGATAACAAAGATGAATTTGATAAAAACGTGTTGAATTCAGTGGACGGTTTAAAGAGCAAACAAGTCGAGGAACATCGGAGGCAGTTTAAGAATAAGAAGAAGGGAAAGAAGAACGAAGTTGTCGAGAGAACAACACAAGAAGCGGCTGGTCCCAGTAGTAGTGGCAGCAACCCCGAACCATTTTGGGTAAAGCGAATGTAATTTTGCCTTTCTTATTTTTGCTTATTAACTAAATGGTTTTCTTTTATATACATATATATTTAAAGTCTCCAATTTGTTAAATGAGGTTTGATAGAAATAAAGTTTTGCTTTCGTGATGCTTTCTAGAGAGTTTCCTTCACATTTGTATTTGTTGGCACAATTTCTTTTGTTGTGATTTTTGTAAATTTTCCCTCGGATGAAATGCAAATTGGTGGAATGGAGAGAGAGAGAGTGCGTGGAACATCTCTGAAACGATCTGTTTGAAAGATGTTGATTTGAGGCTAAAAGCATCGTAAACTTCCGAATACGCGGTTTATTTTCGATGCGGTTACATAACAGTATTTTCGGCCGGCGATCGATGATAATTGCAAAAATCGTAAAGACTTCAAACATATTGCCTGTTTATTATTATGAAGCAGAAGTGTTGGTTAAAAATACGTCGGCCATCCATTGTGTAAGAGCGTGTGTGAAGCGTGTCTGTTTGAAGAATCAATACATGTGTGTTTGAATGTATTATATTTATAAAATCTGCGTGAAAATGGATTGCGTCAAATATCAGATGTATTTAGACACACGCATACATACTAATACTAATACTAACAAAGAGAGAGACTCGAGATT
Source organism: Nicrophorus orbicollis (assembly GCA_018845635.1). NCBI lineage: Eukaryota > Metazoa > Arthropoda > Insecta > Coleoptera > Silphidae > Nicrophorus > Nicrophorus orbicollis. Next base: position 2,201,574 of record JAFMTC010014004.1, on the reverse strand, counting down.
TTCTGCGCCCACCTAAGAGAAGAGGGCATATTGCACGCGGCACCACGTTCCAATATCATTCTCTAAAAATACCACGGCCAAAAGAAAACTCCTCGCCAGTTTACCCATCTTAACACAATTCAGTTGCGAACGGACTTTTGTACAGTTTGTGTGATTTCCAACCCGACGATTCCAAGTTAAATCCGAAAAAATGGGAGACGTAGAAGCCTACTCTAACTTCACCGTAACTGAAAAGAAGACCAGAAAGGTGAAGAAGACCACCAAGAGGCGCGAAAGCAATGATGCTGGAACCGATGTCACCATCACCGAAATCGAACGCACCACCAACGGAAATCAGGGGTACGTGTTCGCCAAAACACCGGGAAGGAACCAAATTCGATTGATTTTTACTCTTTCACCAAGTGATTTAGTGTTTCCCATTGCCATCGCCTAGTTTCTTTCAACTAGATGATGCAGCTCCAACTTTCAGAAACATCTCAAATACTTTTACAATACCTTTGATTTTCATACCTCTATTAAGCAGGAAAACACTACATCACTATATAATTTTCATCATAAACACTTTTTAAAATCAGAAGATTCTAGAAAGATACTACAAGACATGGCAACACGTACCCCTAATACTTAAGGTATACAAATGTTACAAAACGAAATCTCTCTTTCTCTCTCTCTCTCTTTCTATCTTTCTATACTACATCATTTCTAATACTATCGCATTAATCCAAAGCTTCAATTAATCTCAAGTGTTCCCGTTTTGCTCTTAATACATTTGCGCTTCAACGTCTGTTACGCTTTGGATGTTCAATAAAAAGCTTTTTACGTCAATGCTGAAGATTACCAGTAACTCTTAATTTTCGATTCATAATTCATAAAAAAATTATATAAAGTATGTATATACAATAAAAGAAATACATATTTTACTTAATGTTGTAACATAAATATTATAGGAATAAAGCACAACCTTGGCAATACTAGAATTTTTTGTACAATATTTTTCTTTCATTTTCAAGTTCAAACATTTGAAATTGTATTTAGTTCGCTTCTTTAAACATAAACGCTACAGAGATCATTCCGATGTTACAAACCGAACAAAATTACGTCTTTCAATGTATAATTCGTGGAAGAAATAAACTTCGCATTATGTAATTGTATTACTGAAGCTACGCACTGCGTTTTTATACTCAGCAATTTAACACCATATGCCCATGATTGAATTATTCAATTATTTTAAATTAAATCGCTTTATTAGAAATGTAAATCCAAAGATGACTTAATAAAGAAGTACTGTGAATACATTTAATGTATCAAATGTTTTATTTATATCAAAAGTCGTAAATCAAATGGATTTTTCATATTTTCAAGGATTTTATAAGAGATCCTGAGGAATTTAAATACATAATTTAATCATTAACACGACCATTTTATCTGTACATAATATGAATTCTATTAATTGTAAAACCTTATATACACTTATAAAAATAGAACTAGTTTTTCAGCGTTTCCTTGAAATGTGAACATATATTTCTTAATGCTTTTCTTTAGATCAAAAAAAAGGTATATAGAAAATGCGTGAGTCATTTTATTATTAAATTTCGCTTTCTTAACTGTGTCTAATGCATTTACGCAACTTGAAAATATTTCTCAAAATCGCCAGAGATATATTTATATATTATTGGACGGACTCCAATGTAGCAACTACACTCTAGAATTGCATAGTTTATATTAGAAATATTGCAAGCAGACGTCGGAGGAAGGAAAATGCTTAAATTTAGGACACACTTCGGTATGCAAGAAATATGGGCAAGAAAAGCGTTCAACCGAAAATTTCAATAATGTCGTAATTCAATATGAAATATTCTATAATTTCTCCCTATTTAGTATGAATCTAAGCGTGTTTTAGAGTATCGTATTTCACAATTATTTAGGATAAATTGATATAATATTAAAGAAATAACATTAATCATTATAATTATAAATTTAGTTATATATTCATGAATGAAAACCAATCTCTGACTCAACTCTTCTAATACTGAAGTAAATAAAAATCGTAACGTATACATTGTATATCACAAACAGAAGAGACGAAAACACTCAAGTGTTTCGTTGGAAAAGCTTTGGCACATGTACCTGAATACGCTGCAGCTTCGAAAAACAAATAAATACATCTAAAAAAAAACGATTTATTTATAAGTCCCGTGCGCTTGAGTAAATAGGAAGAATCAAAGTTATATAATCTCACTTTCTGCATATAATTAAATATATCTAGTTAACGAAAATCTTTACGTTTGTTGATAAATTATTGTTTTTGTTATTGCAATAATTAAAACACATTTATTAAACGATTGATAACATGATATATATTAGCTTGTTATTATTATCTTGCTAATCGTCTCCAGTTTACTAGAAGAGTACCATTCTATATGTTTCATGTTTGTAAGGTCACCAATACAATTATGTTCGAAAATAATGCTTTAAATAGTTTTTATCAAGATATTTTACGGTGAAAAACAAGTTATTACAATCTTACATAATACAATGTTTTTGTGCGCTGTAAGTAGTATTATATGAATGGTACTCATTTAAACTTTCCCTAATTGTTTTAAACAGTTTTTTAATGTTGTTTTTTCGTGCAGCTTATTTTCAGTGGGGAATACACCAAAGCCATGAACAAGGATTGGCACGGACAACACTTCTGCTGCTGGCAATGCGACGAAAGTCTGACTGGACAACGTTACGTCCTCAGGGATGAGCATCCGTACTGCGTCTCGTGCTACGAATCCGTTTTCGCCAACGGCTGTGAAAAATGCAACAAAATCATTGGCATTGACTCTAAGGTAAATAGAACCTTTGCAATGTGAATGGTCTATTGAAACCTAACGTATTTCCCTTCTGTGCAGGATTTGTCATACAAGGATAAGCATTGGCACGAGGCCTGTTTCCTTTGCACTGCGTGCGGAGAATCTCTAGTCGATAAGCAATTCGGTTCCAGATCTGATCGCATTTACTGCGGAAAATGCTACGACGAGAAGTTCGCTTCCAGGTGCGATGGTTGCAGCGAAATCTTCAGGGCTGGTAAGTTTTTTTTTTGTATTTTTTCAATATGAATGTATATTGCAACTTTTACGTAGATATATATCCATTTAACAATATTGCATTATTTCTAATATCTATGATCTATATAAACTACTAATGGTCAATTTATCATAATTGACAGAAACATATTTTATAGAACAAATATCTTGGAAAATATGATCTCTTAATTGGTAAAATATCAAAATTTCATTTTGAATCTTTTGATTTGAATGAAGAAAAAAGATTCATAAAATTTTCAACGAAAACATTTTTAGGACGTAAATGTTAATTAACTACAAGTAAGTTATAACGTTGGTCGTAAAATATATATATATTTCAATATATTCATACTTAACTTTAAAAATAAGGTATTAATATATGTCGTTAGTTCAAACAATAGTTTAATTGTCTATCTGAATGAGAATATATCTTCAGTTCTTATATACAGAATATTAAATATTTTAGGGCAGAATAACCTATGATCTAAAGCCCTTTGCAGAAATGGAAATAATTGTGTTTTCTTGCATTATTTTGTTTTGTATTTTTCATGTAGTTGTAACAATGAATTTGATAATGAAAATGAAAATTTTATTTATAAAAAATGAAGAATAAAAATATTTAATGCAAAATCAATTACAAAAAAACTATAAACTAATAACTTGTTAATCGTGCCTTTTCTGCACAAATTGAAATGTTTGCGTACTTTTAATGAATTGTTTCGTATTAATTATTTGTGAATGTTAATATCAATTGAATAGTATCTCACAATGTTGTAAGCACGGCAGTTGATCGTGGCATTTCAATTTATTTTTTCTACACAAATCATTATGGATATTTGTTGAACATAATTGCTTTTCTTTCGGTTCGGTCTTAATCAGTTTAATTGTTTGAACGGCGAACGAGCAACAAATATGAGCGGACTTCGTGAATACATTTCCGTACACCGGTTTATTTTGCGCCGCCTTCTGTTAAGTGTTAAACCGAGCGTGTGAAAGGTTTCTGTTAGCGCTAGATGACTGCATTTTCCAAAATAAATGATGATGTAAACGCGGAGAGCCACCTTATCAGGACTAGTACATCCATCTCTCCTTCTCGCTCTGTCACCAATAAGCAACAAACGTGAAATAACGCTAAATTCATGTTACACTGTCACTCCAAGGCGAAGCATTACTATTTCATTCGTTTGCTGCTTTATTTAGTGCGGAGAATTTGTTGGGATGCACTAATAAGGAGCTGAAAGTTTCTCAAGCTGATAGTTTTTTTTAAATCAAAATCATGGACCATTTTGTTATGCCAAAAATGGCCGAACACACGGTGATTGGTTTCGGTGGGAAATGAACGCTGAAAATGAATATGTCGATAAGATAATTCAGTTCGGAGGGGCGGGGGGTGGTGCGAGCAAAAAAAAACCGGGTATGGAAGGAACAAGCACGTATTGATTGGACCCTCCTCGTTCGAACGAGTTCCGTCCTCCATGACCATATTATATGAATATTTTCTCATTTCACTCAATTTCACTCCCCGATGCGTGTAGGTAGTAGTAGAATAGAGTTTAACCTTGCAAGGTATAAAATATTATTCCGTTGCCGGCGATTTGGTTGGCACGCAGCCACAGTTCTTCCAAAGACATCGTCTGTAGATGACTGGCTCTCGTTTATACAATTTCGCCGCACTTTTTTTGCCACAGTCCACCGAAAGTAAAAGCGTTTTCGCGGCGTGAAGAAGCTCCTCTGTCTCTCTTGTGTCTGCTGGGTTTTCATTGAATACATTGAAATGGCCGGAGTTTTAAGTGATCAATTCAAGCGGGGGTTAAACTTGCAGACGAAAACAGTCGGCAAGGAACGCATCCGAAAGGCGCAGGAGAACAACGAAGACATCGCTATCTTATCTATGGATTTGCCTGGCGAGAACAAACCTTTCAAATGCGTTTTGGGTCCAGACTGTCTGTTTGGAGACCAATACGCATTACCGTTAGGTAATACCAGACATGATATTTTCATTAATTATATATCATGCAAATATATTTAAATATTTTCAAATAAATTTCTCATTAACTCATTTAAACATAAAATAGTAATTTAATTAAATGTATTACTTGTTTACCAAAAGTAACATTTAAATATTGTTATATATCAAATTAGAATAACTGAATACACTAATGATTTTCATATGAATTTTTTGATTAATAATTGATGCATAAAATAAGATATACAAAAACTCTTCCAAATTGAATTTTTAAAAATATTTTATGAATTTTTATTAAGATTAATTATTAAATAACTAAGGAAAACTAATATTGTGGCCAACATATCAGATTACATGCGATTGCATTACATTAACCACTTGCAACAAATGTATTCTAGAAAACTATAAACATATTTCATCATTATTGTATACCAATATAGTTTGCTATTCCTGTACTACTTATAATTTCTTATAAAATAATAACATTTAAACAATAGTACATATTTTTAATTATAGTTATTAAAATCTAATGGAAAATTTTATATATAAATCAAATATTGCATAAGGTTTAACATATATAACTTAATTTTCTTAAAGACATAATATATCAAATCGTAGGTTTTTAGATATAATTTCAAAATGTTAATAAAGAAAATCTGTTATAGTAGATGCAAACTTTGTTACATTACATAAAAAATTACAGCATATAAAACTGTAAATACAAATATTAATTTATAAATTTATCAGTTTTAAATATGAAGCAGAACTTTAAATGCAACAATAAATATATCAATAAATAGATGAATATAAAGTCTAAAATTAACAAGTTCTAAATGCAAAGAATGCATATCTGTATAAAGTTCTAAAATTAACAAGTTCGAAATCCAAAGTGATTATATATTTGAGGCCCAAAAATTTCCATTAATCTCTTAGTTATTTATTACTCCAAACAAAAAATTACTTAATAGTGCGATGAGTACATAATATAATGCGGGCCATCATCATAAATTATCGAAAGTGTGAAGCAAAACTTGTTTTGATCGAACGCTCGTGGAGCGTATGCAAATGTTCGTGCCTCTTTTTTTCTTCTTTCACAAATTCGTTTCCTTCAATTTATAATTAAAACCATGACTCAGCCTCTGCCAATTAGCGTATTCTCCTTTTGTTGTTTCCATGGCATTTGAATTTGATTATTTATGTTGATTTTTTTAGATGATCGCAGAGTTAAGTGGGTCACTTCTATCGATATATTAATAACATTAATTGACACATTTAGATCAGTTTCTCATCCATTGAAATTCTATACGGTTTTCCGCTCGTGGAAAATGTGCAGATCATAGCTTATTCTGTCTGCTTTCTATTGCATTTATTCATTATGTCGTTTCTATTCCATCGATGCGACGTTCTAATGTCAAATAAATGTGGAATGTATTTATTATGTTAATTTCAATTAAGTTTTGGCGCCAACTGTTTTTTTTTCAATTTTAAATATGACGTATATCCATATGAATTGTGAAGTTTTTGAAATAGTTATTGTTGATATGAATGAATTCATTAGTATATTTCGTAATTTTGGAAGGTTTTCGTTTGGGAAATGTCTTATTTTTTTTCTCTATTTCAATAATATTTATTTATTTCCAGAATTTGGCAGATTACAAATAATTGAAATGATAAAAAAATATATTGATGATATTTTAATTAACAATAATTAACGTATTTTAAAGGAAATTCACGCTGAAAAAGAAAAGGAATCAAGAAAATTCGTTATTATTTCCACGATGGTAACAAACCTTGGAAAATTTCGCTCAATTCGCGCTTTATTATCCGGTAACAAACGGTGCCAGAGCTTTTCCATCCCGGAAAATAATTCCGAACTGTCGTGACATTCTTTTATTACGACCCCCGGGAAACATAAATACTTGGCGCAATAATACGAAAATCGCGTGGGTAGCGAATCCTGGCCGGCGAAAGTCAAGAGAACACAGGTGTCGCGCAGTTTCCCAATTGCATTTCCAATGCAAATCGCCAATTATAAATAATATCTGCAGTTGCTACTGAATACTCAGATATACAAATAACGAATGAAGTAGAGAAACAAAAACTAGCGATAATTTACACAGTGAATTATTAAACTCCGATAAATACACCTATACGGCTGTTCTTTATACGGCATTTCGCTATAACGGCCCTCTTCAATTAAGGCACATTTTCGATGTACGGCCTAAAATGTTTCGTTATAACAGCATATCTACATGTAGCCAATCTTGCGCAAGCGCAATAATTGATTCGTTATACGGCTCTTCGCCTTCCGGCCAAGTTTCGTGGACGTATCTAGGCCGTAAAGCGAGGTATGGGTGTATGTATTTGTGTTTTTTTTCGTACGAATGCGTAAATATTCCGTTTAATAAAGAATAATAAGCGGTGTCGTTTCTCGATGCTGTAACATTGACCCATTTTGCCAGACGTTCACAACTCTGAGAACCCACACGAAAAACCGAATCGTTTTGCCAAATTACTAATGTAATAATCTTGAACTCGATGCTCGAGCGTATGAATAATAACGGCCACGTAATTGAGCTCGCAATTTTATGCCCAAAACGAAGTACGCCGTTTCGTATCTCCTTCATTCGCTCGGAGACACATGATCTTACTTTAGAGAAAGAAACAAGAGATTTAAATAATTACAATGAAAAAAAAAAACGAGAAACTTTCAAGAGAAGTCGGCCTACGCACTGCGACTTCTCAAGCATGATCGAAAAGAAAGGAGGATTGCAAAGACAAAGAACGAAGCATTACATATTTGTAGTTACGTAATCGATTCGCATGTGTGGTATTTACCGATGGTACGAAAATGGCATAAGTCAATTTAATTCCTCTGCAGATGTTACTACTGAATCATTAAACTTGTAAAATTTGAAAAAAAAATCAATCAATTTGATTAATTTTCACAATAATTATAATAATAACATTTATTACAACAACAACTATAAGAAAAAATAAAATATAATGATATTACTACAATATCAAGACCATAGGTCTTTTTGCCTAGTTATTTAAACGTCTTTATTGGGCCCAAGAACCGAGGTCTTTTTGACTAATTACAATAATTCAAATTAAATGTTCATTTCTCAACTTGCATCTCTCTATGTTAATACTTTTTATTCTAGTTAATCCTTTTATTCAAGTATTATTTATATAACATTTATCACGACTTATCAGAGATTAGCAATATCAGTAAAATAATTTTAGATTATTTTGCAGTACAATCTCATGTTCTCATAGTAAGTTTTATAAATAAGCATATTTATTGACTATGTCTCATAATGTGCATATCTGTCAATAGAGTAACATTTTTTTATTATGCTTATATAAATCATTTTTATTACTTATGTATAACTTTCAATATATTATGGTAATATTGTAGATGATATATGTAATATGACCTGTCATATATTAAAATAATGTGACCAGATTTCAAAGCTTGAAATTCAGGACGTTCATTGGTTCATTGATCATTCAATTTATCAGATTTCTGCAATGAATGTAACAAACAACATATAATAGAATGCATATTTTTAGATAGATATTTTAACTTAGAATTGGAGATCATGGTATTGTGTCTTATCCTTCCAAATTTAGAGATCCAAGTTATAGAATGAGTTTGTAATGTCCTGTATATTCTTAATTATTTTCATCCAGTATTATGAGAGATGAGGATTATCTTTTGAAACAAAGAAGTTCTTTTTTAATCTCCATAATCCAGGACATCTTAGAATGGATTTGTCAATGTTCTGAATATTGTTAACTGCTATTTTAATCCACGTTTGTATTAATAAATCATTAAATTAACAAATAACTTATTATTATCGTGTCACAAACATAATCGTAGATGTTTCTGGTGTGAAAGGATCGGCCGTCAGGTTATTATTCTCTGACGTTGCCCAGGGTACGCCCGATTGCCTTTTCATGGCAATCTTCGAGGAGGCTCCTTTCGTGTACCCCAATGAAGATATAATAGATAAAGTTATGATATAAAAAAAATTGGTTGTCTTTAGAAATAAAGTAGTTTATTTTCAAAATTCGTAATTCAGAACATCTTAGAAAGAGTTTGTATATGTTCTGAATATTGTTAATTATTCTCATTCACTTTTAAAAGTAGTAACAATAGATTATAAAATTATAACAAAGCTTCATTCTTTGTTGTAATTAATAGGTAATCAGTCATGATATGAAATATATGTCGTAAATTTGATATCAGTCTTATCTTTACTGTTTACGAAAGTGCATGAAAATAGTACTTAATAATATTCAAGAAATAAAGCAATTCTAAGAAATCCTGAATTATGCAGATTATAAAACAACTCCTTTGTTTCTAACGATAAGACTGATATCAAATTTACGACATATATTTCATATCATGACTGTATTACCTATTAATTATAACAAAGAATGAAGCTTATATATATCGTAAAGTTGAGGTCAGACTTATTTTTCGAAACAAAGAAGTTTTGTTTAATCTGCACAATTCAGGACATCTTAGCATGGGTTTGTCAATGTCCTGAACTACTATTTACATCTACTTTTCTAAGCAGTATCAATATATCATAAAAATATAACAAGGTATGAAGAAATAATAGGTAATAAAGTTATGATATGAAATATTAGTTTTCATTATGGATTTAGATATAACAGTATTTATATGAAGTAATAATAATTTTAACGAAAAATATTTATAAATATTGAATTTAATCAAAATGGCAATTGTGTTTCAGGTACCAAGAAGATGGAATACAAGACTAGGCAATGGCACGAGAAGTGCTTCTGCTGCGTGATGTGCAAGACACCGATCGGCACCCAGAGCTTCATCCCACGCGAACAGGAGATCTACTGCGCCAAGTGTTACGAGGAAAAGTACGCAACCCGTTGCATCAAGTGCAACAAGGTAAATCACATCGAATTGCAAGAAACGAAACGCGAAGAACAAAACGCGCCACGAAGCCCACATTCTTTCACATTCATATCTTGTTGTTCCTCAGGTGATCACCAGCGGTGGCGTGACCTACAAGAACGAGCCATGGCATAGGGAGTGTTTCACTTGCACGAACTGCCAGACAAGTTTGGCAGGCGCTCGCTTCACGAGCCGCGACGATAAGCCCTACTGCGCCGACTGCTTCGGTGAGCTCTTCGCCAAACGCTGCTACGCCTGCAGCAAGCCGATCACCGGCATCGGCGGCACCAAGTTCATCTCCTTCGAGGACAGACACTGGCACAACGACTGCTTCTACTGCGCTTCCTGCCGCACCAGCTTAGTCGGAAAGGGTTTCATCACCGACAACACCGACATCATCTGCCCCGAATGCGCCAAGCAAAAACTCAACTAATAGATCTATTTCACAATTATATAGTATGCTCTCTCGTATTTTCGTACACTTCATCTGAAATTATTTCGTCGCCGAAGAGAGAAGGGCTTCGTAATTACCGATTTTTTTAATATATATATATACATATTAATCTTATTGCCAATAAATACACACAAACACACACAATGAAAACTATACACACACGCAAACGCGCAAACACGACACACACAGAAATGTTACAACAGAACAACAACAAAATCAAGAATACGCACACTATTTGTACATAACATTTTTTAAGAATATTTAATAACCTTTTTAGAAGATATTTAAAATATTTTATAATAAACAAACAAAAAAAAATATTAAGAAACAACAATAATACAATTCGAACTACAAAAAAAAGCCATAACTCCTCGTGTGTAAAATGCGATTTACAACACTTTGCGAGTCTTTATTTTTGTATTATATAGTATATAACGCGGATGCGTAAAGCCTTAATAATTATTAACTCGCTTCGGATATACCGTAGACATATTCTAAATAATATATATAACGAGGCCTTATATTATATAAACCATATTTATATAAAGAAAACAGAGCTATATTGTAATTTGATTGGCATGAATCGTGAGCAGAAAGGGAAACTAGAGAATAGTTTAAGTCAAGCGAAGAAAATGACCGCCAAGAGGGTACATAAATGTAGTATACTTATATATTTATATATAAATCATATGTATAGAGAATCGATCTATCTACTATATAACGCTTCTGAAGTGACTTTCTTTCGTGAAATATTTTATTTTTTTATTTCTTAGTTAGGATATTTATAAACAACAAAAAAAGAATACTGCTTGAAAACAGCATTTATTATTATTGAGCAAGAATTTGGTGCTAAAAGAATATAATATTTAGATTAGAAGATTACCATAAACGCGTAAAGATGGTAAAAAAAGGAATTTAATATCAATTATCGTGTATATTGTTATGTATCGTATAAATAATAACTATATATATATACTTCTTTTTGTTAACTATTTAATGTTTTTATTTCTATTGTAATATTTAACTTGTGGAATGTTATGGTTTTTTGTTACGCTTCAATTTTGAATTAAGAATTATTACATACATATGATACAGGGCTTTGCTTATTAGGAAAAACAATGTTAATAATAATTACATTCAAATAAAATTTAGAAAAGAAATCTTTGTCGTTTTATATTTCATTTTCACCTTGTTTCCAATCACTTGTTCAACCGCTTCTTCAACGTAGACATGTTTTGTTGGATGTTGAATTTCGGTCGAATTGTTATCTTCATAGGTACTTCGTTCAAGTTCGGCTTGTTCTTGAACATGTATGTTCCCATGTTCGGCTTCGAAGGACCTGTGTGGTTTTGGGGAACCAGGAACGTGAAATGCGCATAATTTTCTACTGCTTCCACATGGACCTGATAATATTCCATTTGAAATTAATTTATTCTTTGTTATGTGCTTCTCAGCTCACCTTCTTTTTGGGATTCATCAATTGGTAATTGCATCCTCCCAAATTGTCTTTAGGTATCTTCAATCCAAACGAATCTTTTATTATAATTGGTTTTTCATTTATTTCCGCAGCAAGCTGTTTATAATCCTGAAAATGATTTAGTTTCAGTAGAATTATATATGAAATTTCATCAGGAAATTCTCAATTATGAAACGTTTTACAGATATTGTAAAATTTATCTATAGATTATATTTTAAAAACATAATTATTTTTTACTATAGACATAAAACTGAAACTTTTTATTATAATTGTAGAGAAACGTTGTAAATCACCTGGTTTGTTGTGGTTTGCATCAAGGTTTTTGTTTTCTCATTAGCGAAATAAATTGCTAACGACATTGTGTCCTTGTCGATCTTATCACCAAGCTTATAGCATTCGGCTTCATTTAGAAGTTTTATAACCATACCTAAAGTGATAAAGTAACGCATAAAAATGTACCGCGAAATACAATAACTAGCATAATTACTTTCAATGTAACATCTTAAACTGTTAACTAACTTAATCTCATAATCGTAATTAAGTTCTTTCAGAATATTCTTAATTTCGTTGGTTATTGACATTGCAACTGACACAACTGAATAATAACAATTGTTGTTGCTATAGCAATAACCGAAAAGCGCTTACTTGAAACATCTTAATTTGAAAACAAAACAACGATTATTATTTTATAGTAACCTAAGGCAGTGTAATTTCCAATAATGCAACTGCTACAAATACAACTGACACAACTGAATAATAACAATTGTTGTTGCTATAGCAATAACCGAAAAGCGCTTACTTGAAAACATCTTAATTTTAAAACAAAACAACGATTATTATTTTATAGTAACCTAAGACAGTGTAATTTCCAATAATGCAACTGCTACAAATACAATATTCTCCATGTAAAACCATTGAAATCTACCCTATTTTCAGTCTATGATATTTGATGAATCTAACGTCAATTCCTTATACTAATCCTATTGAAATGATGAAATTCAAATTAATCTAATCCAAAATACAAAAAATTGTGTTTGATTTTACTTTATTACGTGTAAATTTTATTTTACTTAAAAATCAATTAGATAATGAGTCAAGTTATAAGAGTTATGACATGTAAAATTAGACGTGTTTCAATTTTTTATAAAATACAATATATATTAATGATCATTAGATAGTAATTACATAATTAAACGTTACTGAAAACAAATATTCAAAAAGTACTGATTTTGTACTACTATTCAGTTATGTTTTTCTTTGTTCTCATTTGGTACTGTTTCCATCATTCTTAGTTCTGATATTTCCTATTCCATTTCTTTGATTTTTCGTATTCTGTATTTACTTGTTGTCAGTTTTCCAGGAATAGTTTTTGCAATACTTTTTTTTATTATTATGATTATACAAACACGTTTTAATAATATAATTTATTTATGTCTTTTTCCATCAATATTATTATTATTACGTAAAATCCTGCTATGGAATAATTTTGTAACAAACAAAATACGTTGATGAATAAATTAATTTATTTGCAAAGTTTCAACAAGCATAAAATGTTAATTTTTGTAGCAACAATATGAATATTATTCATTTTGTATTACAATAGTAATTATTTAGGATATAAAACATTTAATGGAAAGAGCGTGTATACATTATTTAAATTTTTATAAATAATTTCCTTGATAACCTCTAAAATGAACGGCTTCATCTCGATGAATAGCAGATCGGCATTTTCGTTAATAGCCTTTCCCGTTGCATCCGATAATTCCTTGTTATTTTTGAACAAATTGTCGATATTTATATTAAACGTTCCTACATCTAGGTCCAGTTTAACATCATTCACTTTCATGTACTCTTCACCTTTCTTCGTAAACCTTGACCCAGTGTAGCGCGAATTCATGGTCACTTTTGCTGAAAATATGGAAAACTCATTTACAAGAAACAATTCGTTTAGAAACTTTATACTCATGTTCGCCTTATAAAATCCGTCGCTGTCGAATTGGATTAGCAATACTTTTCCTTTGGCTTTCCAATCCGCTTCCAAATATATATGCGGCACTTCGATTACCATTTCAAAATCCAAATTGTCTAAGTCGAAGTGACCGCTCTTCAATTCACCATCCATCGTTCCAAATATTTTGAAATTGTTCAAGTGGGCATCCATATTAAGAGCGGACCTATTATCTCCCAATTGGAAATCTAATTTGTCCAAGAAGATTGGGTTCACCGGCAGAAGATTCATCTCCGGTATGCCATTCCCCATATGTTGCAGCACATTTTCGAAACTTCGTTTTATACAGTCGAAGAATTTTGGGTTTCCACGATTACACAGTTCCACGAAATCCGCTTAAATGTAAAGGATTTACGTGTTATAATGCGCTTTTAATGCTTCACTTACGTATTTTTCGAACAGTGTGACTGAGGTAAACCGAACTGAACAATAACATAATGGTAAATAGGGAATTCATCTCGAAGATTTGTGTTTAATGTTGACAAATACATTTTATATTTATATCTGCAAATGGGGCCCCACTTCTTCTTTCGAACGAACAACCAGTTTGTAGTGAGAGCAATTAAACAGTTTCAGTAAACAACTCTTTTTTAAATTGACTTTTATTTCATATGTTGTACATTGAAATGAATAACCTTCGTACAGTTTTGCTCAAAGGTCTTTCTCAATTTAAAAAAAAAAAGATAATTTTGGTTACTTTCATATCTATAGTTATGTTCAAGTTCCTCATTTCGGGAATAAAACACGCATGGGAAAAGCGTCGAATACGTTAGTGTTTGCTTCATAAGCAAACGACTTAACGAAATGTAAAATGACAGGCTTCATTTCCTCGTACAGCAAATCCACATTTTCATTGATTAATTTGTTGGTGGCCCTTTGTAAATCCTTATTTCCCCCAAACAATCCATCAACATCCGCATAAATGTTGTCTATCATTACATCCATCACAAAATTCTCCAGTTTCATGTGTTCTTCTCCATCCGTCTGATAATATTTACCATCCCATTTTGCAGTCACCACGCAATTTGCTGAAATTCCAACTTTATGAAAAATTCCAAGCGAAAATGTTAATAATTACTTGTATTCACTCGAATAATACCATTACTGTTGATTTTAATCATCAAAACATTTCCGTTGCCCTTAAAATCCGAGAACATATATATTTCGGGAATAAAAAATTCCATCTCGTATTTTTCGTTGTCAAAATCTAATAAACCATCTTTTAAAGTCATGTCCATGAGACCGTATACTTTGGGGTTGATCATAGTGATGTCCATATTGATGGCAGTGTTGTTTCCAAACACCAAATGGAGTTGGTCCACGGTCGCTGGATCCAATGGCCTCAAACCCATCTCTGGAATTCCATTTCCCATGCGACTTACTATATCAACAAAGCTATCTTGTAGACACTTCAAGATGTTCGGATCTGAGCGTTTGCAAATTTTAACAAAATCCGCTGAAATAGAGTAAATATTATAATTATCTGTTATGAAATAAGTTGTTCTTACGGAGAGGATTGTGTGTGTGACCCATTGCCAACAATGACACCAATATGAATACGCTCTGGTTCAACATGTTTTAGTCAAAATAATTAGTGGGAAATATGTCGTGTATTTATACCTGTTTTTTTCACACTGGACATTTTCCTACTTTAAATACACCATTTGTCTTTGATTACATATTTTAAATAACATATAATTAATTCTATTTTTCTAAAAGGAAAATTAAAGAAATATTTTTTAACAAAAACAAGTATTTTACATTAAAATTAATAAATACTAATTATTTTACATAACATTTAATATATTAATTAGAGGAACGTTACGTCTGTGTATTAATAAATACAAATTTCATATATAATTCCAAATTTTGGTATAAATGTAACATTTTCATGAATACTTTTAATTAATCAATCAAAATTAGAGGAAATATAAATGTAGTAGAAAGAGGTATGAATCTAATACTAATAATATTTAGAGATTTGAGAATGGCAATCAAATAAATTGTATGCAACGAAAAACACATTAAGTGTTTATTGGTATACTAATTTGCATTATTTGATTGATCTATCACATTTACGGTTATATTACAATAATTATATCAAGATATAATTATAATGTAATTACAAGTAATAAATTATAATTTTGTTTGTTAATTAAAATGTATGTATGTAAGAATTATAGTAGAAATATAATTGAAATTTCATCAACAAATTTTTAATTATAAAACATTATGCAGATATTGTATACAAATATTATTTTATCTGCTTTATTGAATTGATCTATCATATTTCATATATAATAATACTTAATATTACAACAATTATTTAAGTACTAAAGTAATTACTAAATTACAATATAATTTCAACTAAAAGTAATAACTTTGTTCGTTAATTAAAAGAATGTATTTATTTCAATGTATAAAAAGTTATATCTACATTTTCAATCCGTTTGCAGTAAAATATAAATTAATAGTATTTCCTACCAAATATGTGCAATTACAAATTTATAATTACGAAGAAAAAGTTTTATTTTTTAGCTATAAATAAGTATTTACGTATTATTATTATTCAGGGTGTAAAACATCAAATGGAAACAAATTATAAACATTAGTAGCAGCATCATTAAATAATGTTTTCATGGTATCCACAATAACTGGTTTCAATTCTTCATAAAGAGAATCGATATTTTCATTAATAGCTTTGTTTGTAGAGTCTCCTAACTCTTTATTATCACCAAACAGGTTTTCAATGTCAATTTCGAATTTATCAATTACGCAATCCACGTCACTTTTCGCTAATTTCCAATACTTCTTGCCTTTCTTCTGGTACGTATCGAACTTGTACGATACCTTGGAATGAACTCCAGCTAAAATACACATGAGATTCAATAGAAATGGATTGAATCATACTCGTGTTACTCACTCAAATTTGCGCGAAATACGCCGTTGCTATCAAATTCGAATAGAAGCACTCTTCCATTAGCTCCGAACATGGCTTGCAGGAAAACTGCGGGGGTGAAAATTTCACCCTTGAAAGTACCTTTCTTCAAATCAACTTCAACGTCGACCAGTTCTGAATTTTTAATTCCATACAATTTCACATCGTTCAACTGCGCATCCAGAGTGACCGATTGTCCATTCCCATTCGCAATGCTCAACTTATCTATGATCACCGGATTGAATGGTCTTATATTCATTTCCGGTATTCCAAGATCACCGTGCTCGAATACAATTTTATACGATTCCTTAATGCATGTCGTAAGTTTTGGATCATTATTTTTGCATATTTTCACGTAACTTGCTGAAATTAAGTAATAATTCGTTAGATGCAATAAATATTACACTCTTTTTTACGTACGTAACTTTCGAGCCGCTGCGATTGTTGTCACAGCGATGCAAAGGAAGGCGGCAAATCTTAAGTGCATGTTTAGCATATGGAAACTGATTTCAATCCGCGTTTGAATTAGCTTTTATGTTTGCCTTCCCAATAACCAGTTCTATGTTTTTTCTAAATGTCTTATCCGCAAAAAATATGTGATTTGTAATTCTAGTTAATTTCCGTTTACACGACAAGAAATTTTGATTAGTTTTATACTTGCTCTAAGCACCTTCGTAATTAGAATCTTCGGTGGAAGAAGTAGTCTCTGGATTTATATAGCCAATATGTCATGGGTGTACCCAATACGATGTCAGGGCCGTGTTTGTAATTGGTAAATAAACACGGCTGGCCGACCTCGTGGTTGATAGCCATTTTGAAGTCATTCCTTTTTACACAATCCTACCATTTCAAACACAATATCATATTTAACAGAATAACAATATTGAATTAAGTATATTAATTAAACTATAATATAATTCACTTTCATTCCATGATTTTTAGAGTTCCAGTGTTTAAAATATATCCAATATCAAGGTCTTAAAGATTTGTAAATACAATCAGAATTCATTAATATACAAAAAAATAACAAATCTTACGGTGCTTTTAGAAGGTTTAGTAGAAAATTATAAAAATGACATATAATTTTCCCCTACGAAAAAATAAATAATATTTTACATAAATAATAGTTATGAAAAATCTATTTTTTTTTAATTTCGAAAACTTTGCACTACGTTAAACTGTAAACAAGTTGATGTTGTATTTCATTAGATTACACTTTACGTTTTAATTCATATATTTGTTCCGTAATTAAGAAATGAAAAATTGTTAGAAAAAGGTATTTATATTTTTTTCTAAATGTAATATACTCAAACCTAGTAGTATATTGAGTCTTGAAGAGTTAGTAGATAAGTTATAAACATTATATAAAGTATAATTAAGACTATAATTAAATTGTAAAGGGCTGTGAATGATATCAATTCACGTCAAAACTGTATAGTTTTTCAAAAAGGTGATCATATATATTTTAAAATTTATTAGTGAAAGCCTTTATTTTAATGAAAGTCCATAATTTGAAGCAATTAAAAAAAATTAAAACAAATAATCTTTGAATCTATAAATGTCTTTCTAACTACTAATGTGATTGTTAGCTATTCACAGGCAAGGTTACTCACAGTACAAAGTTCCATATTATAAGTTTATTCATAATTATAGGAAAATCCTGTAGAAAAAGTTGCATGTTAAAAGTGAATTCTAATATCTGAGATTCGCTTTATTGATTGACCTGTATCTCCAAACTATGTAGTTCTTCACTTTATATTGTTTTATCATCTTTATGTGATTGTGTGGTCCTCCAAAATTATGATTTCAAATTTGTAGTTTTTCGTACTCAGATAAGTTAAAAAATAGGAAATAATTTTGATTTATTTTAATTATATAATATAAAAATACAAAATGTACAAATATAGCAAAAGAATTCAAAACTTTAACAGGATAATATAAAATTTAATAACTTTAGAATATAATTTTCATTTCAAAACGTAGAGAATAATTGGTTATTGTCGTTGGAAATGTTGCACATCATTTAGGATATAATGTGTCAAGTGGGAATTTGTCATAAACATGGACAACAGCATCATCAATTACCGTTTTGATTGTATTGACTATGACTGGTTTCAATTCATCATACAGACTATGACTATTTTCGTTAAGAGCTACGTTCACCGTATCGCCCAATTCCTTATTATCGGCGAACAGTTCCTCCAGGTTGATTAAGAATTTGTCAATGATACAATCAACGTTGCTTTCAACAACCTTCCAATGCTCATTACCCTTTTTCTCGTAAGATTCGAATTTGTAATTAACCTTAGTATGAACACCGGCTAAAAATTGTAATAATTAAAGACAATTTCCACAAGTTAATGAAATACGCACTCATGTTTCCGTAGAAAATACCATTGCCTTCGAACTCAAACAAAAGTACTTTTCCTTTAGCTCCGAAATTTGCTTCCAGGTATATAGCAGGTGTAAAGATTTCGCAGCTGTAACTACCCGTTTCGAAATCGATGGCAATCGACTCAAGTGTGGATTCTTTAATACCATACAGCTTTACATCAGTCAGCTGCGCATCCAGATTTACGCTATTGCTGTTTCCATTGACAATACTCAGCTTATCGATCAAGATTGGATTGAACGGTCTTATATACATTTCTGGTATTCCCTTATCAGCATGACTAAATACAATACCGTAAGCCTCTTTCAAACATGTAATGTCTGCATTTTTTCGATCACAAACTTTAACGAAGCTTGCTGTAAAAATGATATAATTT
Organism: Nicrophorus orbicollis; assembly: GCA_018845635.1. Taxonomy (NCBI): domain Eukaryota; kingdom Metazoa; phylum Arthropoda; class Insecta; order Coleoptera; family Silphidae; genus Nicrophorus; species Nicrophorus orbicollis. Next base: position 2,181,944 of record JAFMTC010014004.1, on the reverse strand, counting down.
TAACATTGAACGATCTTCAATAGTTTAACTCACGTAATTCTGTATTCGCTCCCAAAGCCGCTGAGGCTAAGCAAACCAAAGCAAACAGTCTGTATTCCATTGTTATTCCAGACAACTGACTTGATTTTCTCCTATGGACGGTAGCTTTTATTAAATATCGTTAGTAATTAATATCATTGCACCATAACCTGTTTGATGCAGTTTTTGTTTAGTAAAGAGTCTACTTCCAGAAATCTTTTATTTTCCATATTTGTGTCTCTCTGCTCATTTAATTACCAACCTTGATCACAATAATTAAATTATTAATTAGAGATTGACTTAATTCGTAATTTTAAATTTAAATGAACGAAAATGTAAAAGTCCAAATTTCTATTTACCAAAAATTAAAAGCGTTACGTTACACCTCAGTAATTGCGCTAATTGGAACTTAACATTTAGAATTATAATAGAAAATAGCATATAAAAACCAAAGATTTGGAACATTTACTCATCATTCAAGTCTCAACTTCGATTGCGAAATGTTAACTAAAGTGAGCTCTAATTTTGTTAATAAAAATTCGTTTTTAAATTTCTTTCGATTTTTTCAGTTGATAATAGTGTTGATAGTTTTAAATCATGTGGAATCCAGAAAATATGCAGAATACCAAAATACTGATGGACTTGTTGAAAATAATACGGTAAGTTTTATTTAATTCTCTCAATAATAAAGTAACTCTATTTCTTTATTATTGTTACAGAAAATAGCTGCACATAAAGAATATACTTATAATAACAATAATAATGAACACCATAAATTAAGATATCAAACGTTAACTAAGGAACAATTAGAGAACTATAAAAGTAAACTATCCAAGGAACATGTTTATACTGAGTCTTGGGAAAACGCCAAAAATTATGTAGACTATTTACAAGTGCTCAAAGACCTAGATATTCCAAAAAATATGTACGAACCATTTATATTTTCAATTAATAAGAACGCTGAACAATATCAATTGCCATCAATTCATTCCGTATCTGATGTAATCGATTCAGGAGTACAGATCAATCACAAGGAATATGATCCACAAAATGAGGAAAAACAAGCAAAAAGTGAAGTCTTTATTATTGGGAATACTTATAAAAATAACCAACACAAGAAAACACCAACAAATATTTACGTTTCGCAATATACTTTAGGTGAAGAAAACGATAATGCGAATAAATATGATGCAAAGAAGAAAAATCAGATAATTGATATTGCAGAATACTTAAGAAATCATGATTTTACTATTAATAAAACACTGAATCATGAAACACAATTTCCGTCCAAAAGTGTTACTCTTCAGGAATACTCAAAGAACTTGAAAAGTAATCAAGATAATGCAGATAACGCACGTAGTAAAGAAAAAACAGGAACTGTTAAACCGAGTAGTTTCCAATATTTTTATAATTATGTACCAGATGTGAGTAATTTTAAAGATAACCACGAAGCTTTATCTAATGTTAGAAATCATGAATATAATGAAGATAAATCTAGTCATAAATTAACTCACAATGAAGAAGAACCAAAATATGAACATCTACCGGAACAAATAAAGTCTGAAAAATCTAATAGTAGAAAAGTATTCAATGCAAGAAAATACTTTGGTAATCATGAGATTGCACATGAAAACGGAAATTATCATGATAATACCAAAAATAAAGAAGATGCAAATTATCATAAAGAATCTATGAAAACAGATAATGATAATTTAGAACAAACTAATCACGGAGATATTAATAGTGAATATCCAGAAAGTTATCAATCTTATTACAGTTATGTGTCACCAAAATATCAATTTGAAAGAACTTTACAAAAAAATACTGAGAAAGAAGTTAATTTTGAAGCAAACCACATTGGAACAAAAAATAAAAGTAATCAATATAAACTTATTAGGGACATTATAGTTAATCACATGAAACTAAAAAAATCTCATAACAATGTCAATCATTCAGACAATAAGGAAAGAAACAGAAAAGTTCAAAATAAAAATATTAAAGTTTATAATAATAATAATGAGGATGACAAAAACACTAATTTAGATATTGTTGAAGGTCCACGCAAACTAGTTTATAAACTTGAAACAGATTATAATTCGAAAAATAATCATAAAAATCAAGAAATTAATTACAACCTTGAAAATGCCCCATCACAGTACATAAACAACCCAAAAGATCAAAAGGAGGAAATGAAGAAATCGGCATCTCTTGAAAATAACAGAAATTATTCCGACAGTGAAGAAAACAGTTATGTCCTTTTTTATAGAAATATTGCAGGAGATGCACACAAACAAGTTCCTTTGCAATACAATAATAAAAAGCAGACTGTGAATAAACAAAATGATGTATCGGTTGATGCGATTTATTTTGAAAATGAAGATATTACAAATACTAAACAACCAGATTTATACCAAAGTCATAGAAATACTGAAGAATCATTTGTTTATGAGGAAAATCCAAAATTTGAGCATTTACCGGAAAAAATGAAGACATTCTATTCAAATACTAGGAATGCATTCAACGAAAGAAAACAAGTTCATGAAAGTTTATCTTCTAAACAAAAAGACAAATCCCTTCAAGTTTTTGAGACTAAAGTAAAAAATCATACAGATAATGAATATAATACTGAAAATAGTAATCGATTTACAAAGAATCTAAATAGTGACATCAAGAAACAATTTACAAGTCAAAATGACGAATTTGCTTATCAATACAGTTTTGATGAAAAACAATCTCAAGGAACTACAGAAAGTAATGATTATTATTTGGAAACAGAAGAAATATCTGAAAAGCCGCTGAAAGCAATAAACCAAATGAATTATAAACATCATGCAGTAACTAATCAACCAACCAAATCTAAAGCAAATTTTGTACAATCAAAATATTCTGAAATAAATCCACAAATATTAAGAAATGATTTTAAATACGAAGACAAGATTTCTGGTACAAATTACAATCTTGTTACGAATCAGAACTATGTAAATAATCATTCAAAATCATCACCTATACTCAATAATTTTGAAACAACTAAAAATAGAACTACAAAATTTTCGAATAAATCACCAGTAAGATCATCATCTACATATTTAAATAATCAATATCAGGAACCAAATATATTGCTGCAAGAGACAATTGTGAAATCACAAAAAAATGAACCTAGTAGAAAAACTCAACCTACAACCGAAAATCAATATATTTATAATTTGAGTCCCAATTCACAAAATGTTGGATATCAAAATACTGATTCTGATTTAAAAATACATGAAAAGGATTTTCGAAATCTAAATAGTCTTAAATCGCTTATAACAAATAACGAAGCAAAGTCAAGATTGGTTGAAAGTTATAAATTAGCTCCAACATATTCACAAGAAAATGAATCAACTAAAAGAAAGAAAATGAATACACAAAAAAGAAACAATCAAAGAAATAATATTAATAGGGCACATCGCTTGAAGCACCGTCAGCCTATTACCGATAAAGATGAATCTTTGAATAATGATGATTTACATAATCATTATAATTATGAAGCAGTACAAGAAAATACGAAATTTATTCCAATTCGTCCAAGAAAAATGCAGAGAAGAAGAAAACTTAGAAGAAGAAATAGGAAACAAAACCAAGCTAGAGGCAATCAGCAAATTATACAACAACAATTTATTGAAAGTTCTTCAGTTCATGAAGGAAATCCAATGCTTCAAAACCAAAGAAATAAACACAAATCTGTGGATGTTCAGAATAATGTAAGATTACAGTCTTACAGAGATGCAACTCCTTATGAAATGACCATATCTGAAGTTACAACAATTACTACATTATCTGAGCAATTTGCTGAATTTGGAAAAAAGTTAGTTCCCAGAGGAAATTCTCAAAATAAGTATCGAAGTAATTAAATTAGTAATATAATAATAAAACGAATCGTTAATTTATGTAATGTATTGGATGTGTAATATGTAGTAAATGTAAATAATTGTATAATTATTTTAAAGAATTGTTATTACTTCAAGTAAATGATTTAATGTTTAATTTGATTGATTTTTATAAACCTTTCCTTTTTAATAATGTATAAACTTACTATATTTAAATAATGTGATTTATAAAATAAAAACAATGGAAGTGAAAAACTTTTAATTAAATAAACACGCAAAAGGCAGAAGAATTCGATTATTTTGATACAATCTTAATATTTCCTATAGTTTCCCGAATCAGATTCAATCTATCCCTGATTTTCGTAAGGCGGTCTTCATTTTCATTGGAATGAATTACAACATCAGTATGTTCCTCGGTGGGCAGTTCGACTGGTTCTAAAATACTCTTAACTACGTACTCTATCTGCATAATAACATCGTTGGAGACAAACCGAATGCTGTTATCTATTGGATCCTTTCCACTAAAAAATAAGTGCCTGGCTCTAAGTTTTTCGCTTTTAGGTTTCATCATGGCTAAAGTAATTCTAGCCATCAATTCCATTTTTTCCTCGACAATATCCTTTCTCCTTGCTTTATCCGACATCATCTTATTGTCCCTATCCAATTTAATAATGGATATTGCCACAAGTCTCATGACTAGCATTTTATCATTGGTCATAGTAAAACAATCAGCGAATCTTTTGCAATACTCTTTCGGAGTAACTTTCTCGTCCTCAAACTCGTCCGGTGTATTGTCCTCTTGATCGCCACCGGCTCTCAATCTTAAATTAATATTCTGTCGTTTATATAACTCTGTATAATAAGTCGACTCATCCTTTATATGATCTAATATGGTGTACTGTAAAGAACGATCAGAAAAATAAACGTTCGATTCCTCATATCCTATTAACATAATAGTACAGTAAATTGTATTGAAGAATACCGAGCAAATCATGAAAATTGAATAGACCAGATATATATTGTTACCATACATGGACAAACCCTCATGGTCGAAATGATCGAAAAAGTTAATAGAAATCAAAAACAATGTGGTGATTGTTTGAGGAACTGATCTGAAGAGTTCGTAGCTATCACCAAACATTACATGAAGATACAAGGCAAATATGAAAAAAATGAAGCTGTGATAGGTCATTATAATTAAAATATCTATAGCCATTCTTCTTATAGTCCTCTCCATAATTTGGAAAACTTTCGCGAAACGAAGGAACTTCCACAAACGTATCGTTGCTAATGCAAGAAGGATTGCAGTTATATAAACATTTGTTCGACCGACCACGACCAGGGGGAAGTAATTCACGAAATGATTGTTATTAGATGTGCTTAGCTCATCCATTAGGTGCTTTATAATCTTGTGACGGTAGAAAAATAGGAATATCATTACGACTCCTAATAAAAATAAAATTATATCAAATAAGTGCCAGAAATCTTTGAAGAATCCTTTCTTCTCTTTCACGTACAACACAATGCTTCGCCCGATCATTATAATTATAGTAATTATAAACATCAAGCAGCAAATAATCACAATCATTTGTGTAAGCCTTGTGGTGTACAAAAGTCGTACGGTGTAAACCTACAAATACATAATATAATTTAAAGTAAATTTTGGTTTTGTTACATACTTCTTCTGACGCCAAAATGCGTCCAGACAAATCCCTCTCAATTAATACTTGAACCATGTTAAAAATGTTATAGTTTGCGTTATAAGCCCAAAAATCTATTATCAAAACTTTCGTGTTAATGTCTATCCAGTTCACTTTCTTTAAGTGAGCTATTAGGTAATACGTGTTGTATATTGTTCGCCCCAGATTTTGCACGTAACCAGCTCCGTCGTATAAACCAAGTCTACCTGTAATTATTATAATATAATACTTTACTTCAGAAGATTTGTTAACAAATATTACCCAAAGATATGGAATTATTTGTGCCGTTATCATAATTCCATACACGAAAAGTGGGATTATCATTGCTGCATAAAACAGGCAGCACATCTAACGGGGGATATCGTGAGCACACTTGCTTCCTACGCTGTTGTCTCAATTTAACTACACCCAATATCTTTGTATTGAAATCAATCATTTGACCCCCATCTTTCAGAAAGAACTTCCCGTACCAATGAACGGGATGTATGTTTTCCACCAACGTTTTATTCAAATAATTATAAATGCTACGATAATTGAAATAACCAATAATAAATTAATTGTTTCAGTAACTTACTCCTGAATTGCTCTGATTTTATTCAAAGAAAAATCGTAGTATTCATTTCCTTCGTAATGTTCTGGAACCTCAACGAGATCTCCTTGCATCATATTGTACATGGTTTTACTGCTCAAATAATCTAAATCACCGGCGGAAGTGAAAGACACCACATACAGTAATAACAAGTAAACCAGAAAAATGCAGAAATCGTGAAACAATCTGGTCACTTCCCACCTACTGTATTCCAGTGATGCCATTTTCTGAAAACATATCTGAAATATAACAGAATTAAATTAAAGTATATTACACCTTCCATAAATCCAGTTCCCATCTTCGGTAATGGCTTTGGAAATACGGCCTTAACAAAGTTTCACCAAACAATTTGAAGAGAGTTTTACGCTGCATCTCAATTTCCCTCAGAATCCCCTTGAAATCATAATACGTCTTCGTCACCTTTAAACATTACTTAATTTACAACCAAATATTTAATCTTCGAGTAAAAATTACCTTAGAAAATCTATGCAGTAATATATTGAAAACAATCAGATAGATGTTTTCAAATATGAAAATAGTCATGACAATCGAAGAGTACGTGCTGAATATCCAATAATATGCAGAGTTTCTTGGTATGAAATATCCAAATATTAAAAGGTAAGTCATACACAACGCAATCCAAATGACAAGTATACACCAAACTATCTTTGTAATTATTACAGGATATCTTTTTTCAACGTTAAAAAACGAATACAAGTCAACCCTGTTATAAGAATTCCTTAAATAAGTAAAAATCAAAGTTAATTATTAAATGTTACAAATTTACATAATTACCTGAAGAAATAAACCATTGGTAAATTGATCAAACAGGTGATTAAACTGATGCTTGTTGGAATTAGTATTAAATCAAAATCAACGTTAAACTCGCCGTATCCAAAAGAATCGGATGCTGACAGCGTTGGTGGAGACATCAAAAAAATCCCGAAAGTATAAGTTGTTATGATCATTGATAATAGTATTGTTAGTCTTTGGGGATAGGAAAGAAGATGATCGTGAGACCTGTGTAGATAGATTTAGAATGTGATTCGATTAGTATTTACTATTTACTTTGTAAATATATTCCAAGTGTGTTCTCCGTCGACGTAAAAACGAACGCGCTTATGTAAATTATTTATAATATTCCTAATTTCCTTAACTTTGGCAGGAACTGTATACTCGATTGATCTGACGTCTCGCAATGTAAACCATTTATCCACTTGGAAGTTCCATTCTCTGTGTGTTTGCAAATCGATTACATAAATTTCCTCGCAGTACCTAAATACCAGATTTATATAAACGTGTGATCTCATTATATTCTTACCAAAAATTAAACCATGTGGGTCGAAATCCTACACCGTCGAACCATATTTGTATGTACTTGATTTCTCCCAAGTGTTTATCACACGTCAAAACTAGCCAGTCCTCACCACCTCTTTGCAACAACATTTTATTTGGATCCGGATAATTCAATACATGTGGCTAAAATGAAACATATTTACATAATTTTTAAACTTGATAATTCATAGAGAAATACTAAAGTAGCGCAGTTTTCAGCGAACAATTGTATCATAACGTTTGAAGTAGTTCCTGCCGAACTTATATTACCAGTTTTTACAACCAAAAGATATCCATATCGATCATTCTTCAAGTTATCACTTAAAAATAATATTTTATCCTAAAATAATATTTGTAACTTATTTCGGTAAATTCACAATGTTGGTCATACTTTATGCACAGATGACTTTGATCTCAAATCAGTAAATCCAAGAGCGATGCAGAATACGAAAAAAACAACGGCGACATGAATGAAGATGATGAAGGTTGTATCCTTCTTTATTTTGAAACTTATCTTTGAAACTGTGTCCAATTTAGTTTTCAAGTTGCTACTCCTTGCACCGAACAATGAGTTGTGCGTACAATCGCATTTGATTTTTGTTGCATCCGGCATCATAGTAATCTAAAATCTCAAATCTGCAAATTTTGATATAAAATTTCTATATAATTTATACCTTGCAGGCGGCGTCGATCCAATTATGCAAATTTCTATTATAAATCAAACACTCCTGTTTAACAAAACCAACGGTATATGTAAGTGTAATGTTCCCAACATCAGTCTAAAAAAATGTATTTGAAATATAATTATTAAATTTTATTTATGTTTACCTGTATCATCTGTGGGTGAGGTAATATTGATAAATATATGAATCTATCATATAATTTATTTACTTTGTAAGGGCACTGTATCTGAAAAGTGTCATTATTCTTTCCATCCACGGTGTAATTAAACTTTCGAAAATCAGCCAAAGTCGTTCGCCTGTTATTCGTGAATGTTATCTAAAATATATATTAATTAATTATTGTTTATAATGTTTGCATAATATACCAGTAGCTTTTGGTCTTCGGGCATACTAAAGAAGTCCACGAAACACACACTCTCTTTAGGCAAATACATTCTATGTACATTAAATCCATTGTATTGCATATCTGGATCTTTCCAAGATGAAGTATTAGACTTTGTAGAGAAGCTAAATGTAAACCGTTCAATCTTTAAGTCTTTTAGAGGCAATATTATTGATATGTTAGCTTCCACTGGAGACATGGTATGTCCATCCAAAATTGCAACTTCCACAATTGGGGTTGAAATATTCTGATTCGTTATGAGGGCGTCCGCTGAATAAGAAGCAACCTATATAAATAATTTGTAAATAATCTATTCTAATATAATAATTATCTTAATTACATGAACAGTCACGGATTTATCTTGAACAGCTTTGGGAACGCTGTTTATAGAAACAACAGTCTGATCTATCTCAATTTTCTTGTTAGGAACCAGTTTTCCTAATTGATTAAACACAATAATTTTACTATTATTGTTTGTCTTCTCACGTTCTTCTCCATCTGTTAATGTTAAAGCAGTAACTTTTGATGATTCTAACAGCGTTTCAATTGCATCTGCCTTTACATTGTTCACCTGAAAATGACAAAATGATTAAGCTTAAATAAACACTTAAAGATTAAAGCTTTTAACTTCTGCATCAACAATACGTTCTTCATAATTTGCATAGTCTTCTTTCACCGTAGGCTCGCTAACTACTTCAGCTGGATCAGTCACACCAAAAACAAAGTCTTCATCTTCAGATTCCTCCAACATAGTATCTGCGCATTTCCTCACTTCCCTAAATCAAATCACAAGTTAGAACGTTACAATAATAGTTTAGGATATTATTACTCATTGATAATTTCTATAGCATCCTCTTTGATGTTAACGTAATTGGATGCTGCAAGATCTGAATATTGGTTCTTTGATATTTGCTTACACATTTTTCCAAGATCCGTGGAAAACATGTCGAAGTGCTTATTATGTTGAAAAATGGGCAAAATACTAGCAATTTGTTTATAACTGTAAATACTATCGACCGAAATCTGAAAAAATAGAATATAATAAATGTATTATAGTTATTATTATTTAGCAATACTTTATTCAAACTGTTGATTAAAGCTTTATATGCATTTCCTACTAAATTGTCAGGTAATTTTGAATCTATCATATCCAATATTAAGCCTTGTACAAGCTGGACAGCTCTAGAATAGTCACCCTGCTCGCAGATCTGATCAATATTTTCCAAAAGTCCAGGAATTTCAGTTTCTTTAATTACTTTATCTTCAATCTGGAATGAGAATATTTAATAGAAATATAATTATACGTATAATTAAAGTCTACTTTAATCTTCGGCAAGTCAATTTTATAATTTGAACCATCCATATCGGTCCCCACGATCTGTATGAGCTGCAATGGTTGCTTTTTGATTGCTCCAATAATCAACGAAAATTCAGTGTAAGCCGTATCCAAGAGTAAGTTACCTTAAAAATGTATAGTGATTGTAAATACTTAAATTAATAAATAATCATTACTTAAATTGTTTTTCTCTTTAACTTGAAATACGCTATATCTGTGAGGATACATTTTAATGTGTTTAGCATCTTTGTGAGTGCAGGTTACGTGAAACAGAGTGACTGAGGAGATTCCTTCTCTGGGTTGAATATCACATGTGGGTGGTGTTAACGCAACCTGCGTTCTCAATTCGAATAAACCTTGATAACGAACTTCAACATTCGTCGCCATTACGTAATACGTTTTCCCATAGTCCAAACTGTCTTTCGGGATGTAAAGATCTACTAAGTTTTCGGATTTAAGTCCAGGAATCGTCTGCGATTCTTTGCCTTTTATGAAAGCCTTGAACGTCGGCGGTATTTTGTCGGGAAACTTTTCACATTTCAGTGAACAATGTAATCTTAAGTGAGTGAGAACATTAGCATTCGTCAATCTCCTCGACGTTACATCGCAATTCTTTAAACATCTGCAACCGGTTGCAACTATTATCAAATGTAAGTTGTAAATATTTGTACTTACTCGAAATATACTTGAGTTGTTAAGTTGTTCACAAAACTAACGATTTGCGTTCTTTTCAAAGTAGTATCTTCATATTTAACATTAGCAGTATATTTTATGGTGGTATAACAGCCCAATGCGGGTAGTTTAATAATCAGTTTCAGCCCTAACATGATTAACAAAAATTACTTAGCATTGCTTTATAATTATATATTTACCTTTGACGTCGGTTGGACAATCTGCAAGCTTACACTCCTCAGATTTAACTCGGTTGCAAACGTTAGTAAACATACTATCAATTGGATGGCGAGTATCAAAATTTTTGCTTTTCACAATGGTTATTTCATAATTTTTGCTTTCAACGTACTTTATGGGACCTTCAGGAAATAAGATTATAGGAGGTTCTGTCATAAACTTGAGAGTGCACTACAAGAAACTTAAAATTAACATATTACCATAAACTCCTCATCATTAAACCTTTTCATTCAAACTTTTTTCTCCTCTTTTTACCTCAACATGTAACATAAATTTACCAGAGTAAGTTATTTTATTTGGTGGTATCATAAGCACTGTCTTCATCTTATAATCTTTCGTGTAACCCAAAAAATCTTTCGTCTCTGTAAAAAGATTTAATTAATATGGAGTAACACAAAAAATAATGTAGTTAATCACCAAGATCCTGTAATTTCCAAGATATCGATAATTTTTCTTTAAGACATTGACCTTTAATATCCAATCTTTCATAATACAGGAAATATGTATATCGGATATTTTCCGCATCTTTATTACTATATGAATAAAACAAAAGGTTTACAATCAATCTTTTTTGTACTACAAATTACATATAATCAAGGTGCGTGTATACATCACTTGTTTATATATATAGATGCACTTGTTTTTCTACTTTGATTTACTCTTATGCAACAGAAGCATAACGAAAATGGTAATACAGGAACTGAATTTATATATCATTAAATCCAATGGGAAACATCATTGTTCTATTGACATTTAACTTATGTAACCTCAATAACATCGCAAGTTCATACATCTATTATTTCTGCTATTATTATGGAAAACCCATGAAATATACATATACTTCTACAATCTTAAACATTAATTACTTCGTTATTTACAAAAAAAAGTAATAAATTATATTAAATTGAAATGAGTAACTCTTAAATTTATTACGTAATTAGCAAAAAAAAATCTGATACTGTATATTAAATATCAATTTTCTTTGTATTTCTTTTTTAGTTTAGATGATAATATCTTATTAATAAACTTTTTGATAGCAATAATGGAAACATTGTTAAAGTATCATTGTAATAAACTGTTTAAAACTTCCACTTTAATTTTGCTGTTCTTTATGATTATATTTTGCACATTTTAGTTTTCTTTTCTTTGTATTTCCTTATTACTATTCTATTGAGTTTATATTTTTGTAGTTATTGTTGCAGTAAATGTTGTTATTTGTTATAAAAATATTCAAATGAATACCAGTTTTCCAATTGTATTTTAAGTTCATTTTTGCATTCCTCTCGTTTCTTTCGAATGACTGGAAATTAACTAGATTTGTAAACGCAATGTGGTTCATTCTTTATGTCTCACCCATAGAAGTATTTTTAGCGGAAATCTCCGAAGCAGACAGAAGTAACCAAAAGAAGAAAAACCACATTATCGAGTCACTTAATACACTTAAAAAGTAATCGGAATGACATACATACGTTTTGTTTTAAACGTATTTTTTGTTTGTCATCAAACCACTCTGATTTTAATATATTTAAAACAATATTTATTTAATATAGGTACATAATATATAACTGGTAACAAATTCAATATAAAAAAACAAATAATATAAATACTTTGCGTTTAGTTTACTAATCTAGTAAGGTCCTTCTGCGTGAAATCCCTCATGAGGATGCGAATCGTAATGGACTAATTTTAACTTGCCGTGCATATCAAAGTAGCCGTAATGCCCTTTAACGTAACCATCTCTGTCTCGCTCCTCGTACCTAAATTGACGATTATGTCTACAAAAATGAAATTATGAATTAAGAATCGGTGTTTAATTTGCAGAAATCGAGTTAGTGAAAGTTAAAGGAAATGATTCGAAAATATTAATGATGTATTAGTGTAAATGAGTGTTTACCCTTTTCCGGTATCATAGCCCCATTTGTATGATTTCGGGCCATCATAACCGTGCATTTGAAACTCTACTCGTTGCCCTTTAGAAGGTTCAGCAAAGTTTAATGAAGGTGACGATGAAGAAGAAGATGAAGAAGAAGACGCGGATGAAATTGGTTCTTTTACCTCTTTCACCTGCTTCTGATTTTGGGCTTTCTCGTAGTTGTAATTCTTCTTATCCTCCGACTTTGGATTGTACAAGATTTCTGAAAGAATATTCGCAGATGGTTTTTCGGTATCGTAGTAATAGATGGGGTCATTGTTCGGATTCCAAGCGGCTTCGCCGGGTGGTGTCAAGGTCAGCGGAATATCTTTCTGCTGCGAAAGTACTTCTTCGTCCTTAGGTTTTGTTAACAGAGGCTTAATTTTTTCTACCAAGTCCTTGTTGTATTTCTTTGGGTAAACGTTCGTCGCAGTGTTCCCCTCTGTCCCATAATAGAGACTCGGATCTTTGTTCGGATTCCAAGCTTCTTCACTGGGAGGTATTAACTCGTCACCATCTTCTCCTTCATTTGGTATAGGCAAATAACTATCAAAAGCTGGCGGCTCCTCCTCTTTCGGAAGCTGAAGTTTAGCAGAAACGATGTATTTCGGTGTTTGGAGATCTTTTGATGGTACACGTTGGGCAAGCGTGGAAGCGCAAACCGCCAACAAAAATAGCTGATAAAAGAAAATACGTTATAAATTCACTTGCATTTATTTATAGATAAAAAAATATTAAGTTTATCTTGCTTTCACTCGAACGGAAAGAAATGAAATGCATTTCTTTCCATTTATTACTGGAGTAAATTCTACTTTCTCTCTAATTGGTTCAATAGCCATACACATATGAAAATGATGAATCTTTTAAAAAGTGAAATGAAGTTATTAAATTGAACTTACGGATTTAACAACGATCATTTTAGATATTGCTACGCGAAGAACTCTTTTGCAGTTTTGGTTTTACTTTCGTCCGCGCTCGACATTTATAGTTTCTTCAGCATTTCTCTCCCCCATTCCATCTCAATACGTCACACTTTGATAGACAATCTTTATTGTTCAGAAGAAGCTAACGAATCACGCGGCTTAATGCACCTCCACTCTTTTTTTGTTGTTTGTATTATTATTATTCAATTTTTTCAAACGATCTGTTGTTTGTTTCTTTCTTCTCTCATATACCTTCGTTGTGTTGTTATTACATTTAACTTCTGACGATGTGTGCGAGTGTATTGTGTACGAGTATGGAGTGTGTTTTATTATTTACAATGTCAAGCTAATTACGCAGTCTCTGACCAAACTTCCTTCTTCGCACGGCGCAGTTTGTTTCCAACTATGTAAGATCGTTCATTACATTATGCATTTTCTTTGTGGCCATTAATTAATACAAATAGAGATAAACGGATTTGGCATTCGCATAACATTGTACTTTAAACCCAATGGAAATGCTGTAATCATATACCTTGGAATATACGGTTTTTTTTTTCCTTTGTTTTCGAGACCGAAATTAAAAAGTCCGCTTTTCGTTCTAAAAATAACAGCGTAATTTCTAAGTTGACTTTCGCTTTTATCCAAAAGAAATTTGCGGTCGCAGACCATTTACTAAATCAATTCTGTACTATTCATCTGGAATACATTATATCATATGAGTTATTGATACATATCGGATGCTAATTTAGTTACTTTCTTCCATTGAGACAACAACAAAACAAATTTGTAATAGAGTATTAACCTTTTGATTTCATGTTGTAAATAATGATTTTCTTTCAAATGTCATTCCAATACATTTCACAACTATTACTAATAATAGTTAATTTCGTTATATATTATATAATAAAAACTATTTACCTATTTCAACCAAATATTATATATTTTAATATAAAAAAATCACTTGCATTTTACTTCTCTTTTTTGATAACCAAAATAGTAAAAAGTAAGTAATAAGATATAGTATGTATTTTCAAGTAAAATGTTTCCATATAAAATGTATAATTTACATATTAAATAAAGCAATTATTATTCATTCCAATAAAATATAATAATAAATTGAGACATGAAATGAAGTTTAATAATTATTATAAATATTAAATATTTATAATAATTTTGATCGCTCTTCAAAACTGCATTTTAATGTACACTTATTTTTTTGTAGATTTTTTCATAATTTAAATATTTGAATATACTTAATCCGGACTAATCGAAGCCTCTATTATAGGTGAAGGATATGAAATCAAAAATTTGAATTCTTAACTTAACTTAAATAAACGACTTGGATTCAAACTATTCAAATCTATTTTAATAGATTTGCTTTTGAAACTGTATTTGTTGTGTTATAAATATTCAAATTGAAATTAAGACTGTGTATTCTTTCCAACGGGATTACACAACATGCGTAGAAAGTGCTAAACATGATTATATCATGTCGCATCAAAATGTAGGGAACTCTTGTTCGTATTTCTAAATTAGTCACTCAAGATATTCCAGATTTGTGGTTTATAATTTATGTTAAGTCATCTTTATCGGAAGCATATATTACGTTATAGCAAAAAGGTCATCGCAAATATTTAAATTTTAGTTTAGACCATAACAATTACGTAACTATATTGAATATAAATTTACATTATTGCATTTTGAAAACTATTCAAACAATTTACTTCAATAAGTTATGAAAGTGATAATATTTGCATCTTCTCGTAACAATCCACAAATTATTCATTAATAAATAAGAAAGTTTTAAAATTACATTTATTCACGAACGAATTATTAAAAAGAAACGTAATACAATGCATTTAATTAATTCCATTTTATTTTAAAGCATTCTTTCATCTTAATCACATATATATGTAGATTTTGTAATTAAAAAAAATATTTATTTTGAAGGTTTTATATGGAAATACCTCGTATAGTGCGGGTTTCATCAATTTTAAGTATAATTTGTAATAGTATTGATCATTTATAAACAAAATTATGGTAATGTACAAATTTGACTGTTAAAAGAGACTGAGGTGAGCTTGGATTATTTATTCTTTGTCCCTAAATTAAGGTACAAAAAATTAAAGAAATAATTAACTTAAAAGAATAAATTTCAAGGTTGTTAATTCTTAACTTAATTTGGAGTTGTCACTGTAATTATTACTTATACAAAATTTGATGCAAATTGTATAATCAAATGCATTGCCAATAAGATATATGTGATTGATAATATTGTCTAGTGGAATAAAATAATAAAATGAGTTTAAAGTTTAAAATTAAATTGTATCCAAAAGGAATAATTAATGTTTTAATTAAAACTGTAGTAATTATCATGTTGTAAATACCATACATACATTTTATAATAAGAAACGTTAATTATTAAAACTAAACATTGTAATTGTCATTGCGTAATTATCAAAAAAAAACTATTTTTTATAGGCAATTACGCATATCTGAGTGTGAGTTATATTTTTACAAATTCGTACCACATGAATAACAAAGAATGTACGTTTCGAATCAATTCCTTTCGGATGTGAAAAACCAATTAGAAAAAATAGAAGCTTATTACGGTTTTTAAAGTATCAAAGAACGCATTTGCCAATGAGTGAAGTCAACTGAAGCAAACGTCCACTTTCTATGAATACGCGTTTTTTTACAGGCAAAGTGAAAAACGTGGAAGAAATGTACAAAGCAACGCAATTAAATTCCAGTATTAAGTAAACAAGTTCATTTACTTCGTTGTGTATTTGTAAGCTACGTGTAATGAAGTTGAGAGACAGAAAGAAAAAGTTAATTGCACAAAAAGAGTTTAAATCGATAATCTTCCTATTCAAATATCAAGGATGTTCACGATCGCGATTCAAATTTCAAATGTAATTAGTTTATTATTCAATTATATTTACTATTTCTATCTTATTTTTTTTTTGACGATCTTTCATGTAATTACCATTCAAATGCAAACATCGAATAGTAAAGATTAAGCGAAGGTCAATAATAACAGACAGACACAAGAGTATAATGCAAAAACTGTATTTTTAAACATATTTGTTAACAATATCATTTTCTATTTTGGAAAAAGAACGTCGAAAGGATAACCTTCCATAACGTTGTTTATGGGACCAGTGATGACCGCCTTGATTGCATCAACAATGACTGGTCTCAGTTCATCGTAAAGATCGTGAATGTTATCATTGATAACTTTGTTTGTATTATCAGTAATCGCTTTGTCTTTGAACAAATTGGATAAATTGAAGTTTAACGTTTTGATATCTAGTTTCAAGTCAACTATTTTCGGTTTCAGATACTCTTTTCCACTTTTCTCAATGACTTCAAGATCGAGCTTAATCACCACATTAGAGTCAGCTACAAATTATGAAATATTTCAAGAGATTACACTTAATGTATATTAATAAACTTACTCAAGTTAGCTGTCATGATTCCATTACTATTCAATTGAATCAACAAAACCTGTCCTGTTCCTTTGTAATCTCCGTGCAAATATATATCAGGGAAATCCATATGTATTTCAATGGTTTTCTTGTCGGTGTCGATCAGGGTTTTGGTTGCTTTTCCATTGATGGATCCATACACTTTAATATTAGTCAACTCCGCGTCCAAATTCAAGGAAGTTCCATTTCCATAATTGATATTTAATTTATCGATTACAACGGGATCAATTGCTATCAACTTCATCTCTGGGATACCATTTCCTAAACGGGATAGAATATCGTTGAAGGAATCTTTGAAACATTCGTTTATAGTGGACGGATCCCATTTGCAGGTCTCCACGAAATCAGCTGAAAGATTGAAAACATCAAAAACAACGTTGAAAGTTTGAATGTCTTATAACCTACGCAGCTTCTTGGCATTAGCTGAAGCGAAGATCAGGACTAGGTAGGTTACTTTAAGCAACATGTTGAATACTTTAATTCTCTTGCAAAATGCATCACAATTATATATAATTCGCTTTATTGGTGGGGACCATACGAAACTGGTTTAGGATACTTCAAGATTTGAAAAACAAGTCTTTGAAAGTTTCTAAATTATTTCAATCGGTAATTAAATTTATAGTATTGCATTATTTCGTTAAGCAAAAAACAAACTGCATGAATATAATCATCTCGATTTCCTTGGAATCTCATGTCATATTCGTTTATTTTTTGACGTAAACGTTATTTTGTAATTTCTTGTAATTTTTAAAACGGTCTTCATTCTAACGTTATCGATAAATCACTAAAATGGGCGACGGCCCTAGTAGAAGAAATACTCCGCGCAAAGTAAGATATATTTTTTCATCTTCAGTACGTTAATAATGTGATTCATTTATGCAATTTCCAGAGTACATTAAGGACGAGATCACGAAGCATTAAATACACCAATAAGAATCCGTACATCAATTTTCTAATCGAATATAAATCCGTAAGTTATATAATGAAATATAAGTGCAACTTTTTTTTCATATTTTATTAAAACAATGAATTATCACAACAAAATATTAATATGGATAAAATAAACAATTTATAATATGTAGCTACCCGAAAATAAATCGAAAAACGTAAGAGAAGTATTTAAAACTGCCGGAAGTAAATGGAAGTTATTGAGTGATCGAGAGAAGTCCCCTTATGTGAAGGCAGCTTTGGCAGTCCGCAATAAATTGAATAGGAATAAAAAAGGTTCTGAACCGAATAAAAGAGAACCACACGGAAAAGTGAGAATAACAATAACAGATATAAGATAAAGGGTCAATTTCAATGTTATTTTAGCAACCTATGAATGAACCTTTGATGCCACCAAAAACTAAAGAACAAGCTTGTCCGAAATGCGGAGAAAGACATAGCGGAAAATGCTACAGGGGGCGAGATGTGTGGAAATTGAAAAAGTCGGAAAGTTCAAATTCAAGTAAAACTAGTGCCGTTACAGATGATACAGGTATTAGCCATTTCATAAACGCATTAACTGAAATATTGATTGTTGCATTTATGTTTCAGAAAGTGTATCAACACCTTCAGGAGTTACGAAAACCAGAACCACGTTATTCGATTCAGTGTCGTCAGTAACTACATTTTAATACGTGTTTTATATTTATTTTTGAAACAAAAATGGGAATAAATCGTTCGTTACCACGGTGTGCATTTATCAATTGGGTTCATTTTACTTCCATGCGGACATTTGAAGTCCGAAGCAAACATTGGGATGTTGCTGAAAGGTCCGTTAACTCTAAATTTGCTAGGTGCATGCACGTCCGTCAGAAGCGAGAACTTTAAAGAATCGGGTCTTTCGTTTGAGCACCAAGTATTAGCTAACGATATCCAATACATTTGTTTGTCAGTGTAATTCAATCCCGGCAGTTTTAGATCCGGCCCGTACTTTCGCATCCATCTGATGTAACTGATGTACGCTGTTTTCGTGCCGCTGAAATCTGCAATGTTTTCATTCACGGTCAGCTCTCCATTCACCTACAATAACACTTGTAAGACTATGTAAACTTTGTTGCTTGAATATTGTTTAACCTTAGAACCATCATCGATTGTATATGTGTTAAATTGTTTTATGATGCAGTCCTTCTTCTCTTGAAAGCTTTTCTCCGCTTCCTTGGACCACCAATTGATCAAATTCCCTGTCTTATCGAACTGATGTCCTAGGCCATCGAATCCATGCGATATCTCATGTCCTATAACGCTTCCGATCGCACCGTAATTGACGTACATAGGGAAATGTGCGTTGAAATAATTTCCCTGCAAAATCGCCGCTGGTACGACTTTAAACAAGTTGAATTTATTACATCATATTTCATTTAAGTTCAGTATTTTCAGAGAGAAATTGAAAATTTCACTACACAGCAATGTTGTGCGTAACATGCTTTCTTAATTAGAAAAGAACATTAAATGTTATTAGTTTTTTAAATGTATAATTACTCATGCTATTTCGATCAATCCTGTAGTATGCGTTTGCCTCTGCAGCACCCCTCTGTTCCAACCATGAGCTTCTATCAACCGGTTTATTTAACAGATTAAAATCGAAATCTCTTTTAAAAGCCATTTTTTTAAGATTAAGTAACAAAAAATCGTCAGCATCCTGATCTAACTAAAATATAAATATATTATTGAAAACTTTCATTTGTTTTTAAATTAAGTATACCTCTCCGAAAGCAGCATCCAAAATTTCATCATTCATCAACTCATCCGAAAATCCGACATGTTCGTAAACCGCTTCCACTTTGTCAATTGCTATCCTGCGTTCTTTTACCGGCCAATCGGTTCTCGATAGAATTGTTTTAAACGTACTTTTAATGGATTTAGTCAAGGCCTTAGCTGCATCTCTTGAATTTACATCGAATTTCTTACGAACATACAAAGCTCCAACCAAAATATTTAACCTGAGAACATGCATAAAATAGAATGTCAATGTTTTTAATTTATCAATTTACCCTTGCAAATTGTCAATGCATTCCGTTGACCTGGGTGATTTAGACTCATTCCCTAATATATTATAATATAGTTTTTGAAACGAGGATCTGAGGGAAGAGTCCAAATATGGAACTACATCAAAAACAGCCCTCCAGAGTAAATAATTTATAATGGTAGATGTAGGTGTATCCGCCAATAATTTAATTAGCGCTTTCGTGTATTTGGGTTCAGTTAAAATAACCTCTGTGTCTTCATCAATCGTTAAATCGGTTGGCAGTTGAGTTTTTAGGTATCGAAGCCACGGAAATCCGGGAAAGTTTTGATCCAACTGCTTAATAGTAAACACATTATACAATGCTGTTATGTTTTCGAATATTTCGGTCGGAGATTTAGTCGCCTAAAAATAAATAAATAAATTTATTTGCAGCTGATTCTACATTATAATTGTTGTTGTTTCTACATTTTGCAATGCGATTTCCAATTGCAAAGTGGATTTAAGCTGTTCCTCGTAATCCGGTCCTGCGCCAAATAATTCAACAACATCCTTCATATAAGAAAAATAGTGATCAACATTTTTATCGCCAATTCCTTTCACCAAAACATCACGTTTGATAGCAGTTTTTGGAGCTGAAATCTGAAAATTAAATGCTTACAAATGAACTGTTTTAAAAGTGATGCAAACGTACCGATAAACTTCGTTTAGTATTATTTATATAGTCTGTATCCAATGATAAAGTAAATAAATACTCTGGATAGAAACCGTAATCGTTTAACGCATATATTACGTCTTCCCAATTGCTCGTGTTGTTATTGCCAAGCACTGGCCATCCTCCAACATCATCCAAAATCATCCGTATTGTGGTTCTACCTCGTACATCAATTTTTTCTAAAAATAAATCTTTACACAATCATTTAAATACTTTCATTGGGTTAAACCTTCATCTATACAACACTTATAGTATTTTTTTAAATATTTGAAATGCTTTGGTTCCTCTTCTGCTATAGGTTCCTCCAAGATCTCCTTCAAGTCCAAATCAACTTGATGCTTTACTTTGTACAATTCGCTAATAATATTTTTATCCTCCGGAATGCTGTTATGTCTTGCGTAATTTCCACACGCAAATTCGTAAAAGTCTTCACACGGATCAATACGATCGTTCATATTGTCTAGATATTCCGCCGCAGCAATAACGCAATCCTTGTGAGTGCATTCCTTGCTGTCCCTAAAGAATTGGAATTCAGTCGGTCGAAGGTCGTCCAGTATTCCTGTTTTATCGATTACCAATTATTATTAGTTAATTTACTGCAAAAATAAAATAACACAAAGAACTCACCAGTTACATTAATATTATGCACATATTGTGGGTTCTCCAACAAGTTTAAAACTAAAACAAGATTAATTAAACTTTTATAGTTACTACTTTTTTTTAGTTTTATTATGATTTACACGAATTTAAAAAGGCGTACAGAAAACTAGCAGAAACTGCCGCTTTCAGGACGATTATACTCATGCCTATACAATGCTTATTTGTTCGAGTGTGAAACAAAAGTGTGTGCAAATCCCAGGCAGAAGACACAAGTTGACGAAATAAAGGATGGAAGATGTTCGTCTCGTAAACTATGCTTTTTTTCGTGGAAGGTCAAAGTTTGATATTTAAAGTTGAAAATCAAAAATATGCAAAATCGAAAAAAAATATACAAGGACGATAATTCTCCAGAGGTGCATCCAATAATCATTTAATTAACGGCAATAATTAAGTTCGTACACTTACATAAGGCTAATTTTCTTTCATTTAATTGTGAGGAATGCCGAACAACCATACATCACATTAGTAACATTAAATTTTTAAATGCTAACTGCATTGTTTATCATCAAATGTCAGTAAAATTGTAATTGAGTACTTTAAACCAGTAGTAAGTTACAACACATATTTGAATACAACTTATATACATTCACTATTTAACATTTATTAATTGCAAATTCTCATTATAACAATTCAGGATAACATAAATTTTATACAATAAATCAATAAAACTTATTACTTATGGACAAGCAATGTGTGTATTACCTATTTATGAATCTACTCATAATTCAGCATTATAATATATAAAATCAGTAATCTGGTTCATTTAGAAAAATATCTTAAATGCAATATATAACTTAATAGAACTTATTTATTAATTACTATTTGTGTTTTCTAAACTATTAAAAATGAAACATAATTGTTAAGCAGAAAAACAAAGACTATTTGTCTATTTCATGTTATGATTTTTTTGCACAAAATATTGATTTTTAATTCCTGTTACCAGTTTTTTACAATTTGTTGTACAAATTTAGTAATAAAATCAGTACGATAAAAAACATAATAAATTATTAAAACAAAATATTTGTATAGTCTCTTAATCTTTATTTTCATTTACCATTTAATGACTAGTAATAGAAAAGTATACTCTAAATTAACACATTTCTAAAAGATTAATGTTGATTTAAGTAACTAAAAATAATGCATCTTCTTCAAGATGTTTTTTCATCTTGTAATACATTTTAGGGGAGTCTTTTACGAGTTTTACTAAAAATTAGAATAATTCTGTAAAGCAACTATAGACAAAGTTTTTTTTGTATTAAAATACCATTTTATTTCTTAGTTTCACGTGAAACTATTTTACGTGTATGTCTTTCAAAAGCTATAAAGCAGATTCCAATCTATAGTTTAGCTTCAAAAATTGACTGTATAACTGTTAATAAATATGTTATACAAATTCTAAAATGTTATATTTTAATTATTCGTTTAATACACCTTTTTTTATTTTGCGGTGCTAACTGTTCCTTTCAACCCCCTTAAATATTAAAGTATGCAACCATATCCCACTAGGTTGGTATACGATTTGCATATACTGGTTTTGTCTACATTACGTTAGGTCACATTTGGTTGCCATTCAATAACATTCAATAAATTGCTTGTCTGGTGTCTGCTGTGAACGTCAGCATCAGCTGGCATCAATTTAACACTTTTATAATCTGTTTAATGTATTGTTTAAATGTACCTCAAGTATAAATATGAGTTCTGAATTAGATTTGTCTGGTATAGATCTAATCGATAGTAAAGAAGGTATTCTAAATTTAGTGATTAAAAACAAATTAGATTGTCCCTATGATGGCTGCAATGCTTCATTTTCAAAACAAAACAAGTTAACATACCATATAAGAAGACATAATGGAGAGGTATAATCTAACACAGAATGACTATTTTCTTAATTACTTTGACTTTTATAGAGGCCATATCTCTGCACTGCATTTGGCTGTGAGAAATCATACACCAATTCAACACATTTACTCAGACATTGCAGAGATGTTCATAATCCTAATAAACCAAAAGAGACCTTTCCGTGCAGCCACGAAGGCTGCTCAAAGCATTTTGCAAATAAATATTCCTTAAAGGTTCATATTCGTCGTTTCCATGAATACAGAGAGTATCCTTTCAAATGTGAAATATGTGATCAAGCATTCTTCAAAGATATCCAATTACAAAAGCACTCTTTCATACACTCAGGTGTATTGCCTTTCAAATGTGAAATATGTGGCAGGAGATTTTCCACAAACAAAAAATGTAAACAGCACAAAAGTTATCACAGTATTTATGCATGCGACTGTGGTGAAACTTTATATCTTTGGCCTGATTTGGTAGCACATCGAAAAATCTGCATTCTAACTATGAAAGGTAACTTTTTATTTGTTACATGACAAAGAAATGTTTCTATTCTGCTTCTAGAATTCATATGTGACATTTGCAAGAAAACATTTTCTACGCAAACCAATTTGAACTCTCATAAAGTAACACACAAGGAGATGGCAGAAAGAAAAATATATGCTTGTGAATACGAAGGATGTGAAAGAATTTATTTCTATAAAAACAATTTAAATCATCATGTTACCACATTCCATGAAAAGAAGAAAAAGAAAATACCATGTCCTGTGGAGGGATGCAATGCTCAACTCTCAAAAATGGTAATTTCAATTATATAATCATGCTTCATTAATTAAATTCTTGTTTTTAGCAAAGTCTTAATTATCATTTGATGCTGCACAAAACTGGCAAGAAGGTAAAAAGTGGCAATTGTAACAAGAGTTATTCAAATAATGAGTCAACTGTAAATGAAAGTTTAGTGAATCTTGATTATTCAAATGAATCTATAATGAATACAGAATCAAATAAATATAGTGAGAGTAAAGAGATCGATGATAATCAGCAGACCAACTCATCAGTACATGAGGATTTTAATAACATTCTGCAGTGCAGAATAAAAGAAGAAGTAGATCCTGAGCCGGAAGAGTATTTTAAACATAGTGAATTTATTTATGAAGAAAAAATGACAATAGATGATCATGATAGTTTGCAAACGAATAGAACTTTTGAATTTTGTACAGTGAAACAAGAAGTTGATGATTCTACAGAACAAATGGTTGATGGAACTGAAGATTATGAATGTAATGAAGTTCTGAATATAAAAAAGGAAGTAGCAGATGGTTATTTTGATTTACAAATAAAGAATGAGATAAAGTCAAATTATGAAATTTACGAGAATTCGCAATTAAACCCAAGAAATGAATGTAGTGAAGTACTGAATTTAAAAAAGGAAATAATTGATAATGAAATCGATTTACAAATAAAGAAGGAAATACATGCAAATAATGACGAATATATTTGAAGCAAGCAGTAATAGTAATAAATTCTTCACTTAGTCTGCTTCAATTGTAGAATATGTTTCATAAGATTATTCGAAAATCAAAAGTTTAATTAGTGATAACTCAGGTAATTGGATTGGTTGGTGAGAGGACTCTTATGGATTGAGAAATATGTTAAAATATGAAATAGTACTTTCTTTTTCACAATAAAACGCTATTTATATTAGAAGATTGCCAGTTCTTTGTCATTGAGCAAATTAGTTGATAACAAATCTGCATTGCAAATAACCAGCACCTAGCTATTGTTATTTAGTGTTATTATATATTTAAAGTAATATGCAACTAAAATAATATGGGCAGAAAGACCTTAACTTAGACCTAATATACTTAAATAGGTAATTTTCTGGCCTATAAGTAACACTAACAAAAGTATATTTTCTACTTGTATTAGTAAAAATACAATATATTTATATAAATCAAAGCGAAGAACAATACTTGTAAATTCATGTAGCATACTTTGTTTTTCACGCTGTTATATTTGTATCTTAAATAAATAAAAATGCTAAAAATCATTGTTTATGTAATTAATATTCAACATAATTCAAAATAAAGAAAGAATTATTTTTAGCTAGGATTTTAAATGAGTGAATGTGACAATATACAAGAATACAATATTTGAACCAAATAGATGACGCTATTTTTATAGTTGTGAGCGTAGTAACCAGGGGGTAATAGTCTTATTGGAAAATTTTTGTTATTTACTCGGTAACTCACTTGGCGCCGCCACATGCATTACCGCCAAATAGTTTGAAATTTGAAACTAAAAATAGATTTTACGCTTGGCTGGGTTTACTTTTCCTTTATAATATTTTATTTGCGGACATTAGTGAAACTAGTTTCATTTGACTTTGTACTGAACCAAATAAGTTTAATACTATTGAACATATTAGTAAAGGCTGGTAAAGATCAAGACTTGTAATAATAGTAATTGTTATAAATGAATCCAGTGCATATTTTAAAAAATATTAGAAAATGCAATCTACATTTTAATTTGGATTATTCTTTACAACCTCATTTTTATAAAGATGATATGCCTATTCCAACTGAGAATTTAAACATTAATAAGAGTGAATTCTTATTTGATGATATTGAAGAACAGGAGAAAATAAATATGTCAATCCCAATGAAAATAACTGAAACAGAAATTAAAGAGAATATTTTATTTGTCAATGAAGATGTCCCATTTACTCCTGTTGGAAGTTTAACCGAGCTGGATTGATTAGGTTCGGCACTATGTCCAAACTTGTTAAGAAAATCTTATTTGATTCATTATGTTATTCCTTAGTGGTGGTGTATAACTATCTAAAAATTAACAAAATAGGAAATAATGAATATAAGAGTAGATGTTTTAAGTAAAATGTTGAAATGGCATAGAGATATATATAGTACAAAACTTACAATAAACATGGAACAGTCTGTTGTACTACAATAAATATTTACTTAACTGCTTCTCTGTAATTATATAATTTTGAATGATTATTAATTAAATAATGTAAAAGAAGTGACTTATTTTCAATTATATTTATATATGTGGAAAACTTTTAAGCTTTAAACTTAAAAAAAATGGTTTAAAGCAAATACAGCCTGACTGACACATGAGACGAAAATTGGATTGTGACGTATATATTGAGGTTATGTAACTTTGTTTTGGTAAATAGTTACCCCGGTAACTCACTTGGAACGCCACTTGTTTTCAGAAGTTCCATGATACGCCACTACATGGGCTATGATTACACATGGTAGTAACCATATGTTTGGAAACCTCTGCTTTAAGCGAATAAAGATGCGCAGTTGTGCGCAGTTCTTCATGGTTATGTTTAAAAACATGTTCAAACTGGTACAAACAAAACCATCAACATTCTGAACATTTTATGTACAAGTTCTCATAAATCTGAATAAAGAAGAGAGCTAATTGTTATTATTTCTTTCAAACATGGATAGCATATCTAGTGATAATGTAGAAGAAAGTGAAACCGAATCTGTTATAAATAATGCAAAGAAACCAAGGAAATTAGTATGCCCACAGGAGGGTTGTAATGCATCATTTAGCAAACCTCACAAATTAACTTATCACATCAGGAAACACAATGGAGAGGTATGTATTATTTTGGTAAATGATGTTCTTAATCAATTTTATAGGTTATATTTTTAGAGGCCTTTTACATGTCCCGAGGAAGGCTGTGACAAATCGTACACAAATTCAACACATTTACTTAGACATAAAAGAGTCTCCCACAACAAAGGTAAATCACAGGATAGAGTTCCCTGTACATATGATGGTTGCCTCAAGGAATTCGCAAACAAAAGTTCTTTAAAAGTTCACATCGGTCGGTTTCATAAGGACAGAGAATATCCATTTAAATGCAATGAATGTAATCAGGGCTTCTTCAGGAAAGGGCAATTACAAAAGCACATGTACATTCACACAGGAATTTTACCATTTGAATGTGACATCTGCAATAAAAGGTTTTCAACAAATTTGGATTGTACACGACATAAAAATCATCATAATATCTATGATTGTGAGTGTGGTCAAACATTTAATTTTTGGTCAGTTTTACTAGCTCATAGGAAAATTTGTCCAATAAAAAATGCAAAGAAAGGTATGTGTAAAATTTTCTTATTGCAGTGCATATATTAAACACTTTGTTATAGAATTCCCATGTGATACATGCGGTAAAGTATTCTCCAGTTCAGCAATAATGAATAGGCACAAAAAAATGCACTTGGATAAAAATGACAGGGACATATATCCTTGTGTATTTGAGGGATGTAAAAGGTATTATTTCTATAAGAAAAATTTGCAGTACCATATCACTACATTTCATGAACACAAGAAAAAGAAGATTCCTTGCCCAATAGAAGGATGCAGTGTTACTCTATCTAAAATGGTAAATAATTATTTAATAACTCGACAATTCTTAATTTTTTATCTTTTCAGCAAAATATTCACAAACATGTGTATTGCCACCAAAATAATAGATTAAAGAAAACAAATAGAAAACCTAGGAAGGACACTAAAAGCATCAAGCACAGCACTGCCCTCAAATTGGCTGGCATAAAGTTATCTCATGCTGCAAATATGAAACTCCTCAAAGGTGGACAATTGAATATAAAGAACGTTAAAGCAGCAGTTGAAAACCGAATTGATGATGACACAGACAGTGAAACAGAAGAAGACGATGATGAATATGATGAATTAATGAAAGAAATTAATGAAAATACTGATATTGAATCAAGCAGTGATAATATGGACACTGATAATGAGTTGGAACTTGAGGAAATTGATGATACAGTAGTCAGCAATGTTAATACTAATTCAGATACATTAGTTGCACAACAGTCTTAATATTTAAAATATTTTAAAACAATGTTACAACAAAAAAAAAATGCAAAAAAAAATTGTTTTCCATTTTTTAAATAAATACTTTTCAATGTTATTGATTTATATTTTAATTACAATCCTCATTAGACCTTTCAGGATATACCTGAATGTATTTTTTAAGATATTTAGCTTTTAGAAAAGGCTTGTTTCTGTAGAATTAGAGTCTCAATTTATCTTGGAGTTCCCAGCAATAGAACGAAAAAATAATCATAAAACGACTAATATTGTGAATAGATCTGTTATATTTCTTGACAGTTAAACCGGAACGATGATCAGCTAAAACTTAACATAAACATCACATATTTACATATTATAGGAACTGACAATATAATATGTGTTTACAGTTACTTTTTATGATCTCAATAAAGTCTAGCTGGAATAACTGGCAACCCTAATAACAAATAATCGTTTCATTTGCACCTAATTCAATATTTTATTTTCTTAACTCAAATCCAATCATCTTAATTCAGGAAATTGGTGCTCCAAAAACCTTGTATACCATAACAGTATTTTCAATGATAAACTGTTAACCACGTCATTCCTCTATAAAAGTATTGTTTGTATACTTACAACAGTCCCTAGTAACTAATATTTATGTGGAAAGTAGTAGAACAAAAAATATTTAGATATGTTTATAAATAGATAGTGACAGAACAAATGTATTGAATAAAATAGTAGCAACACAAACTCCACAATAACAACTAAAACAAACACTAAGTAGACAATAACAGTCCTTAGCGTTGATCAAAAGGACAGCAGTACAGGAGCATCAATACTATGAGTATTATGAAAATAAATGACTAAATAGTTTTATATATAAGTAATTAATTGATTTAGGCGAAAAGTAGTGTTTATTTATATATAATTCGTATTTTTTTTAGATCCTTCGAATTTCGAAACCGAAATCTTTGAATTTGTATTGTTTTGGTCGGCTTTTTGGCAATAGTAATAAGCGTAACCTTGGGGAGTTTGGTTGAACGTTGGAAAGTTTTCCACTGGCTTTCACGGAATCCATGAAAACCGATGACTTATGAATGAGCCTAATATGGAAATTGCATGGAGGGAAATGTACTCGGTTAAAGTCGTGAACTGCGCGTGCAAACCGCCGATCTGCGCCGACCGTTTCAAAAATGTTCCAGCGATTCAGATGTACAAATCGCTTGTTTGCTTTCGTACACGAGGAAATTGCTCAAAGCGATCGCAATAGAAGTGAAAGTGTTTCTCCTCAAAAGTTTGGATACAACCTTAACTAGTGTTCTCATACTAGTTAGCTCAGCTACTGCCTATAACAGCACGCAATCTCTACACGCGCTCTCCTGACCTGGCGATCTAAACCAGCAGTACTATAATCAACTATACCGAAGCCTGGCTCAAAACAAAATATACACACGAGCTGAACGTGTGAACTATGAAAGACGCCATCAATTTCTTGATTCCGATCGTCCAAGATCCACTGAACGATATCACCACCGGTCGCTGCGTATCTCACCACGTCTCGATGAACGGTTACTACGGATATCAACCGGTAGCTGTAGGTAAAGAGGAGTTTAACAGACCACCTCAGAACCAGCAGACCAACAATACCCAAGAAAGAATGGAAACCAACTGTGATATGGACATTCAGTTCAACAATTGTATGGAACCTGAAGAAGATGATAACAAGGCTAAGAAAGCACCTGTCCAACAAGATCCCTTCAAAAGTAACAACACCAGGAAGAGGACGCTGATCGATGTTGACAATTGCTCGTCTTGCAAAAAAAGGCGGCAAAACGGTGAGTTCGATTTTCTAACCAATAAATTTGTTTCCACTTGGCAACATGAAGATATGTCGTAAGCCAAACACGATAATTAGTTGATTAATTCACTCAATCTTAATTGGCTTTACACCAATTTGCCATATTGTAATCATGGAAAATTTAAATCGTGAATACATTAACAGATATCGGACAACATGTTTGTTGTGTGTTTATAAACTCATTTTTTTTATTTCGGTCTGTCACCTTCTGTAATCTTCGTAACTTTTAAATACCGATTTGCTCATCCATACTTTATAATGCTTCCTTGAACAGTCTTCGTTATTTTGAGTAGTTCCCATGAAATGATTCACCTGAAGTAAAATTAGATATTAGATTATTGCGACGCATCTATAGAAGACTATTTTAGTATATTTATACATCATTTAGTTGCCATTATAAGATATTAAAGTCTTGGTCAATCTGAATGCACATTTTTAATTCTGTTGCAAGTGGTGTTGTTTTACACCAATGATTACATATACCAATATTTCCATAAATTTAAAGACTTTAATATAACAATAAAAATTTGGCAAATGGACATTAAATGTTATAGTAGCATTATAGAACTATTGTTTTAATATAGTAAGTTCAGATATTTAATAATGACGTAAATTAAATATTTAGTTAGTATAATCCATTCCTGCTATGTACATATTCTAATCCCCTGCAAATTTTGTTGGATACAAAAGTGGAGAAAAAATCTACTGCAATCCAGGTTTGCTGTAATTATAAAAAAAGTATTTTAAAATTTACAAATGTATTGATATACGGTTTTTAATTTTTTATTTTCCTTCTCTAAACTTGTGAAACTAACTTTGATTTGTATTATTTTTATACAAATAATGTATAGGAATAATGCAAATGTTTAAAATTTTTGATGATTTTCTTTGTACAATTACGTCTATGTAGTGTAGTTATTGGCTAAAACATCTTAGATATTTCTTATAAATAAACATGTGAGTGGAGTGGTATCAATAATATTTATATAATGTAAGGTAGAGTAGTCTGTATAACAGTAGTTATATAAACCATTTCTTTCAGATCTCGTCCTACTTCACCCCCAACCAGAGCAACAAACTACTAATAATTGCGATCATGTCAGGAAACCTACGCACAATATTCCAGACATATCTCGTTGCATGATGGGGCATTATATATAATATGAATATGTAGATTTAGTATATTAATTGTTCAATTTGTTTGTTCTCCTTTGTAAAAAGTTACACGATAATAATGCAATATTTTCTCCTCGCTCTGATTCTAGAAGGAAAACCGCGAGGATCTAATCAATTAGGAAAATTAGAGTTAGTTGAAGAATTATTAAGGGAAACCCATGGTAGTTGTTTGCATCATTGGCTGGGCCATGAGTTATAAGAATAAATCAATATAATAACAATGTTAGCTGTAATTTGGATACCGTTGACCGGCATCCAAATAATTTCTTTATTATTTTCCTGCAATAATAATAATAAAATTATTTTTGTAGTTACCGATACTTACGTATGTTCCCTTTGTTAAAATTAATGTACTTTTAATATTTTTATATTAATAAATGCGCTACTTTCTATCCATATACATGTATATTTCTTTTATTACAGTTTACATTTAAATATTTGATGAAATTGCTTCTTCCTCCAATTTATCTCTTACATTTAAAAATGCTCCGGCCCATCTAATCCAATGCTTTTTTTATCTAAAAAAATGAAATCAATCACTTTTTCACAGAATAATATTAATAGATCATAGCACAAGGTACACGTTTTACTTCTAAAATAATGTACCTTTACTAGGTGTATTAGACCTGGAATTGCTGTGAGTGGTCAACCGTGTTGGAACTTGGTCCAAACCTTGTTCGACAAACTCAACATCGGACTGCAAAGCAAACGAAATAGTCTAAAATGTTATTCGAAATGTATCACTTTACCTCTGTGTTCATCACTAAATCCAGTTTAGGTGTATCATCGTCATCCGGTAAAACCTGAAATTACGCAATATGAAACAATGATGTCCGTTGTGTTTATATACGAGTAATAAGTACTTGTCCAGCAACGCTGCTTGCACTGCGCTCTAAAGCTATATTTAAAACCCCGCCGACAGCACCTTCGTCCTCTTCAATTTCGATTCGGCTTTGATCAGCTTCAGCTAAATCTCCGTTTTGCATTTGAGGCCCAGTTTCTTCATTTAACGGCATTTGCATATCGTAGGAATTGATGGGAAGGCATTGCTCCATGCTGTCTCCACCTTCACTTATGTTTTCACGCATCAACCGAATCAAAGATATTTCACCGCGAAGTAAGTCTTCCACAGTTTGCAGAACATTTAACCTAACGTCTTGTACTCTACAAATACTAAATATTAATATCAATATTTATAAATTATAATATATTACTTTTTCCCACGATAATGTTCCAAAGCTTCAGTTAATAAAGAAGCAAAATGTTTTTGGATCAAACCATCTTTACTATTAGTATTAACGAATATTGCGGAAAACGTAGATTCTACTAAAGTATCCCGTAAAGCATGTACCAAACTATCGGAGAAAATATCTTCATTATGATTATTCAGGAATGATAATACTTCCGCTAAATGCTCTGGACTATTAGTCTCAACAGCTTCTTGCTAAAACGTTAAACTAACAGTAGTAATTCATTATATAAGAATATTTAAGTACCAACATTTATAAGCGATTTAGGCCAAATAAAATTTCCTAGTTCATAAAATTCGCTGGGAGCTTGATTCTCGTTCTCCAAGTTTTCAGTTTCAATTGTAGGAATTTGAACCTGTCTCGTGGCCCCAGTCGATGAACCGGGTGAAGTGATTGAATTGCTAATTACTGATTGGATTGACTGAAGGGTGCGTCTTCGCAGCGGATCTGAGCTGATCAATTGCAGATCTCTGAATAGCTGTATCAAAAAATGCGGCCTTCCTTGGTTTGCAGATATGAGCGAAGCAACTTCTTTATAAACGTTTTCTCTCAATTCTTCAAACAATTTTGATCTAAAAGAAGTACTTAATTTAATATTTATTTTTAATTGCAGGCCTTAATACTTATTATGACTGCATTTAACTTACTTTGGAGAATCATTTGGTGATCTAGCATCGTCGTGCCATTCATTACGATTCCGTCGATTGGTCGGGACGCTATCTTTAAAGGTATCATGAGATTCAAATGTAGTATTCCCGTAAACATTGCTCAGTGTAGAGAAGCCATTATTGCCGAAATCAAGAGGAAAATCGTTTGTTTTCTGGTTTACATTTAAAACATCGGGAGGAACAGCACTTGCTACTCCAACACTAGAATTACTACGCTGCCGGGAGACGTTAGCCCGGAATCTTCCAGGTGTATTTTCCAAAGAGACCGAACCTCCTGGAACAGATTCTTGGCTCTCCGTATTTTGTTTCTGAGTCGGTTGAGAAAGCGCCAATGAGAGCCCTTGCAAACTGGTATTAGATCTATCTCCGAACAAGGTGGATGCATTCTGCAAACCTTCGTTATTCTTTGTGGATAACAAATTTTGACGGGAATAGCTAAAACAAACATTTAATACAACAAGATTAATGTAAGATTAAAATTAATAAAAATTGCACATGAACTCACCTCAATTTTTAAATAAATATAAAGTACAGTCCGAATAATAAAGGGTTGAGAGATAAATTAAGAAAAAAGGATCTTTTGTTAATTAAGTTACATTGAAAATAATATAAATAGGCAAACATAATTTTGAATAGCACAACAACAAAAAGAAACAAGTAGAAACACGACAAAGAAAAAAATTGCAAAAAAATAAAATAAAATCGGAAGTTGCTGCTAAAATATTACATTTTATAGCAATTTATATTAAGTAAAAAAAATGACTATAAACAAAAAAATATACATTGCATGTAAAATATGAGGATTAATTATTTTAGTTTACAAAATGATTATTCCATAATCAAAGTAGATATTTCATTATTTTTTTAATTACATGATTTGGTCCAAATGATACAGAAATTTTAAATACAAGAATTCTAAGATATGTATTTTTTTAATAAATTATAAATATTATATAAATTATCTCATTATAATTACGTTACATTTATTTAGATATTTTTTTATAAAAATAAATCTATAAATTGCTATAAAATGTAAGTTAAACGTTTGGCAACTTACCTTCTAAAATTGTCCCAATAATTGTTGGCACGATTTCCGGGCGCCACTTGGTTGTTCAGGGCTTGTCCATTCCAGATTTGGGTGGGTGGTGGCGGCGGATGATGCAGAACAGCATTGTTCCCGTGCGGCTGCTCCCCGCCTCCACCACCGCCCCCCGCTCCGGTGTTCTGATTATGGTTATGGACTGCCGAGCTGTTACTGTTATTCAAAGCGCTATCTAAAATCCGTGCGTTCTGTACGTTACAATGGTTTGCATGGCAAGCATGATCCATGTTAGTTTGGGAACAATGAGCATGGTTTAGGTTGGGCATCGAAGCGCCAATCGGATTCAACTTCGGATGTTGGAAACTGGGCGTCCTGTTGTACTGGTTATTATTCGTTCCAGATCCAGTTGGAAACAGGAAAGGACATTGAGTATTTGGATCAAATGGAAGATTCTGGTTACGTTCTTGCATCTGCAAAATAATCCTTGTTACTAAATCATTTAAATAGAAAATGAACGTAAGTTACCATATTGACGGTGTTACGTAATGACGACAGTTCCCGTTGTTGTATCCAAAGCATTTGACAACATTGGTTCAGAGTGTTCAGCATAAACGCTTGAGTCTGCATATTATTAGTGGTCAACCAATTTTGATAGTTTCCAGGATCAGAAGGTGAGAACGGTGGCATTGCAGGAAAGGCGTGACCTTCCACTGGATGGACGACGTTGAGTGCATTCATATTATGAGCGTTGGGTGATGCATATTGTCTGGGCTCTGAATACACTGGCGAAGGAGTAAGATTGTTGCGAACTTGTATGTTGGGTTGGCTTTCGGTAGATTGATCCAACATAGAATCGCAAACGCTGCGAATCAATTCCAACTGTTTTTGCATCTAAAAATAATTTTGTATTACCATAGATATAATTAAATTATTTCTGTCATAAAAATATCCCAAAATTGTCCGTGCCGAGAGGGAATCATGATATTTAATGAAGATATTAGAGATAAACTTGATCTGTGGTATAAACTAAGTATGGAACATTTGAACAAAGGATTTCGTGAGCCACAGTACGAAACCAAAGACAAACCGGTCATATTCAAAACTGTATCGGATTCAAATTTACGGTAGTACCTGCTTCTTATTGGCCGCTTCTGTATTTGCATTCGATCGACTACGATTTCTTGGATACGCTGGAGTAGCAACAGACGGACTGCGAATACTTCGATCTGAAGTGGCATGAAGATATCCTGATTCCTGTGAAACTTCAATTCTAGGTTCTTCGCTCCTACGTTTAGTGTAATTGGAAGTGGGATATATAAGAGATGGCATCGGTTGAATGGCAGCGGGAGTGTCAGCATATTCGTTCATATCATCTTCGGGACAATCATCGCTGAAACTAAAACCATTAATAAAAAAATATGACTAATTGCATAAGAATGCATTACCTTGAATACCTATCATTTATTTGCGGCATGAGATAGACGTTTGATGGAATCGGATGCCAAGAATTCGTAGATCCTTCATACAAAGGGTTACTGCTTGCTCCGACATCAGATTTACTTTCACTATTTACATCGCGATTTAAGTTCGAAGTTGCAGCTATAAAAATACAACATTATGATTTAAGTAATTAATTATTGAATAAATGAAACTTACATTTACTCATTAAGACTTCCAACTCCCTCTTTTGTTTCTCGCGCGATTGAGTTTGAAATATGTGCTCTCTCTCATTCGCATTCATCGACTTCTTATTGACCTGCTTATCCTTCACATGCCTCTCGTTTGAAGAATGCCCTTGTGACTTATTATCAACGTGTCTTGAATTAGATCTGACATCGTTCTGAATCAAGTTATCACTTTTAGAACACATTCTCCAAACTTGATCCTCAATATCAGATTCATTAATATTTTGAGTATCCAACGAATTCTCGGTGTTTTGAACTACATCCAGCATATCCTTAAGTTTAGATAGCTGATCCTTCATGTTCACAATCATTTTAACACGGCTACCCATTTCGTCTTCATCGGACTCCTCATTCATGTTCTGTAATTGAAGCACCAATTGGTCCACTTTCATTTTCTTATTTTGCAATTCCATTAATTTGCCTTGAAGCGCATTGTGCTCTGCCTGTATTTGAGCGTCGCGATTGTCGAGCATTTGTATCAATTGATTTCGATTGTCGGTGCCATCCCGCATCTGAACAATCCTGCTCTGCAGAGAATCAACTTGGTTTTGATATTGATCGGATGGTGCTAAGGAGACCTGGTTCTTCGTGTTTAATGTTTTGAGTCTCTCTTCTAATTCACGGTCCATGTCGGTTTGATTTTCGTTATAATTTTTAGAACTCGCACCTGAATTCGAAAACGCATCATATCCGTCTGTCGATAAACCATTCAATGCTGTCATTAAACCGTCTGGATCAGGGTTCACGTTCCTTGCAACGCTGATACCTTTCATCAGCTTTTCTTGGGCCAAACGAGCCTCCCTCAGTTGACTCTCCACACTTAGTTGTGAGTGTAGGAGGAAATTTTCCTGTTCTTTCAGCATCATCATCTCCCTCGTTGCTTCCTCCATTTTGTTTTCCAATTCCTTTTTGCTTATACCCGAAGCTGCTTGTTCTAAATCGCAATTCTCTGGGAACTAAAAAAATATAGTAATTATTTCCAAAAATTAAACAATTATGAATAGAACTAACACATGATTCTAAATTGGTGTTTTCTAATTGTATGTCAAATTGAATCTGGTTATAGGAATCCATCTATTTCTTAATAATTTAAGTAATAATTTGTGTTACAAGACCAATAATTTCGTTAAACCTGGAATGTTTGATATTATAAACAAAAAATATTATATTTGGATCAATAATTTAAATTATTGTAACAAAATAAAAATAAAATATATATCAAATTATAATGTTTATAAAAAAATGTAACTTGAATATATAATAAAGCATGAAATAAATTAGTTAATAATTTAAGTATAGCATGATTTGTATGAGAATATAATAATACTTTCTAAAAAAAATAATAATAATCAATTGACATCAATTTAGAAGCCACTTCATAAATAAAGTTACAAATAAGAAATTAATAATGTAAAGCATGGATATTAGTTGAGCAAAAAATAATTAACTGAACAAAAAATAACAATATACAATAAATGAATGACTTAAAATTTTGTTAATGCAACACACAGTTTCAATCAATCAATCACCTTTTCTATTTTATTATTGTCCTCATCATCAATCTCAGACAACAACACAACTAATTTGGCCTCACTATCAAGAAGGTCTTTAACCATCTGCTCTAAATGATTCTTGTCCATTTCTTCATCATTTGACTGAATAAAAATTGTGTTTTGTAACTTATATAATTGAATAAAAGAGAATTGTGTAATTCAATTTCTGAATTAATTATAACTGCAATTAGTTCCAATGTATACATTACCTGTTCATCAGTGTTCTTCATATTGCTCATTAGGGATGAGGTTATTCTCAAGTATTCCTGGATCTGGCCTAATTTTGCCTCAATTTGCTTCTTGTCTGGATACTTTGCAACATTATCACATTTTGGTACTGCCCCACACGAATTCCTCCTCGAGTTTGTTGCACTTGTGTTTGGTGTTGAGGTTCCATTTGCTAGTTGAATTCAAAATTATTAATATTCTCACAATTGGCATGCACAGTCTCAGCCATATATATATATACAAACTAACATGTGGTAATCCCATTTTGTCTAACTGAACTCTCGGAATCCATTGGTGCGAAATACTGTGGGGTTCTACTTGGGTTCCTATACGGTCTTGTGATGAAATTGCACTCTCTGCCCTTTAATAAACAGATACACACGCCTTTAATTGACTAATAATAGATACTGTATTTTTAGCATAACCAAAAAACGTCAATCGCAGAGTATTATGTTAAGTGTGTTCTAAATTAAGAATATTTACAGTAGTGAAATGTTATTTATAATTGACTGACCAAATTGTTGGAGAGAACATTGGAACATCTCTCATTCTGAATGGGAGGTCTCTGTGATGTGTTTGTGATGTTCCTCTGCTTCACTTTGGGCACTGTTCCAGTGCCTTTTTTTATGTAGAGCTTTCTGTGTTCATCGGACATGGTTTTATCCTCTACCTGCACTGGATTCAAACAGACTTTTCAAGAAAACAATTCCTTTTGGAAACTTGATTACACAGCCACCATATATTCACATTTATTAAAACAATACTGCATGTAGTTTATACTTCTTTCAGAAAATTATAGTGTTCTTCATATATATTAATCATATTTAATGATTAACATGTTTTCACAATTAAAAACAAAAGAAGCCAATTTGCTTCATCCATCTGACATTTAACAAATTGCTTACAGAAACCTGTTTTATTCCTAATTAAATCCCAGCATAGACGTGCTGCTATAAATAATTTAGTAATTTCATATACATTAATAAAACAATATGAAATACTCAACTCTGAATTTATTTTAATGAAAACTTCTATAAATTGTTAATTCAAATAAAATTATGTAATGATTTCATTCAATTTATGACATAATATGTATGTTTCTTTTTGTAACACCACTGACTTTGTCATATTTTCATCTTAGTTGAAATTATTGCCACAAAGTTATGCGTTTATTTGATACATTATTTAATGAATAACAGCTTTTCGACCAACCGGTATGTCAGATTTAAAAATAAACAAAAAGTGTTTACAAACATAAATCATATCATTATGATAATAACGAAGGAAATGTTGTTGTTTATATTTTTATCACATGTGTTTGTGGACGGGAAAAAGCCGAACGTTCTGTTCATAATTGTGGATGATTTAAGGCCATCGATTAATGTTTTTAATGATAATACAGCGTACACTCCTAATTTAGATATTTTGGCACAGAAAAGCTTCATATTTCATAATGCTTTTGCACAAGTATATAGACTACAATTATTATGATAATGTAATTTTTTATTGTATTATAGCAAGCACTCTGTGGTCCCAGTCGAACCTCATTTTTAACCAGTAGAAGACCAGACAGTTTACATTTATATGATGTCCATAGTTATTGGAGGCACACTGTTGGGAACTTTACTACAATCCCTCAACATTTTAAGGAAAATGGTTATGTGACCCATTCAGTTGGAAAAGTTTTTCATCCTGGTGTTGTATCCAATCATACTGATGATCATCAATATAGTTGGAGCTTCAAGCCTTTTCATCCTGTCACTGAAAAATTCAAGAACAGCAGAGTTTGTATCAACAGGAATGGGCATAAACAAGCAAACATTGTTTGCCCTGTCAGAATTGCAGATCAGCCTCACGAAAGTCTACCTGATATAGAAATTTTAAATGCTGGGTTAAAATTCTTGAAAAGAAAAAGATCAAAACCATATTTCCTGGCTGTTGGATTTCAGAAGCCTCATATACCACTGAAATTCCCCAGGAAATATTTAGATTATCATCCATTAAATAAGGTGACTTTGCCTAAAAATAGACAAAGACCTTCAGAATTGCCAAATGTGGCATGGAATCCATGGTTGGATGTTAAATCAAGAAATGATATTGCTGCACTCAATATTTCTTTTCCATTTGGAATGATGCCTGATAATTATTCTTTGCTTATTAAGCAAAGTTATATGGCAGCAACAACTTATATTGATGACCTCATTGGGAATTTGTTAAGTGAAATTGATGACAATACAATTGTCGTCATTTTTGGAGACCATGGTACAGTCTAAACGTAGATTATATAAATTATATTAAATTCTATTTTTTAGGATTTTCTCTGGGTGAGCATGGCGAATTTGCAAAATATAGTAATTTCGACATAGCCACGAGAGTCCCATTAATAATTCACGTGCCCAAATTGACAGAAACATTGATAGAAACTAAAGAATTAGTTGAATTGGTTGATTTGTTTCCGACTTTAGTTGATTTAACTCAAATCTCACCTAGTTTAGACATTTGCTCTGCAAAGAAAACTGAATTGTGCACTGAGGGTATAAGTCTTGTACCTCACATGATTGATTTGATTAATAATAAAACTGAGGTTTTCGTTTCCACAATTAAATGTACAATGTAATTGAAAATTTTGTTTCAGGTGAGGAAATCTGCAATTTTTACACAATATCCAAGGCCTGGGATATATCCAAGCATTCATCCTAATAGTGATCAACCCAAATTAACGGATATTCAAATAATGGGCTATTCTATTAGAACTTCACAATTCCGGTATACAGAGTGGGTTGAATTTGATAATGTTTCGTTTCTACCCAATTGGTCCAAAGTGTATGCTACTGAATTGTATTCCCATCAGTTTGATAAGGCTGAAAATATTAATTTATCCTCGAGGCCGGAAATGAAGGATATTATGGAGCGTCTGAGGAAGCAACTAATTCACGGATGGAGGTATGCATTTCATAAATAATAAAGATGATTACCTATAACATATTAAACATATTTAATTATATAATAATTTATTGTTTTCTTTTCTGAATGAATTTTATATTTTTGTGTGTATAAAATAAACTAGATTTTTTTTTGAGGATGTTTGGAACAGTTTAATGAAACAAAAACAAACAGATTTAGAACAAGTAATAACAACAGAACTGTGGTATAGTCGAATATACGGATTATATTTTTATTTAATTACTCATGTATGACACAAGAAAATTGTATATTCAAATTGAAGAAAAAAAAATGGATTTCCAAAAATTTAAACAATGTTTTACCAAAGACTACATTTAATGTTACCAAATCTAAAGAAATAACAAAACAGATTTTCAAATAACAGTACTTTATTGTTATGTGATTATCTGTAAATTACAATTTTTATAAATGGTAAACTTAAACATACTATCAAAAAGCGATCCGCCACATTTTCAGATTATAAACAGGTGCACCCTCGTGAAGGTAAATGTGTACGTACGCTCTTGTACATCAATTCAGAGGCTGTGTTTTGCGCTTGAATTGATACCTGGTTACCATCTTCGAAGCAGAGATGATATACCTTCAGCACCTGGACATGCGGCCACGTGGAAGCCGTTGCTCCCATTCACAGCAATGAGAACAAACGCATGACCGCACACCCGGAGGAGGTTGTAAATAAGGTGACCATACGACCTGAAAAACAGTAATGTGAGAACGTAAAAGTTTAAAAAATATTATAAATCATTATTTAAAAAATTAACAATAAATATGGTCACCTTATTTATAAGGAAAGTTTGAAATAGAAGGAAATGCTATGATTAACTAGGTAACACACAAATATATACAGTTTACACAATCCATAATATCGATAAACGATTTACATTATTTCAAAAATACAATAATTACAATAAAGGATAATATTTGCATTGCAACTACATTATTATAATAATTAAAGGAGATTTATTTTTTTCTCACTTTCCTTTTTTAAACATACTAAGTTTTGTATTTGTTTATATTTTTTCTGTATCAATTTGTAATGCAATGCTGCACAATATAGGCTAATTGTGCTATTTTAGCAGTTAAGCTATTCACAAGAGTCTACAAATATATATATATTACGACCCATTTCATTCCTCAGGCGCAGTACATGGGGGCAAAATAAGGATACACAGAAGGAATAAGGTAATGTTCGAACCGGAGACTCGGCGATTCTGGGAGGGGATGGAGAGTCTTCGGAAAAGGATGTTAAGCTTTTTATACTATTTTCACTTTTTTATTTAGTATTTGTTTCTTTTAGTATTTTTGTTTTTATTTTTTTATGGTTTTATTATTTTTTCTTTTGTTAATATTTTTAACTATTATTTTTTTTAGCTCTTTTTTGAGGATTGAGAGTTTGGAGGAATGCGCGCAAAATGGACGTATTACAAACAGCGCAAAACGAACTAAAGAGAACTGACCACTATAGCAAATTGCACTTTACTACATTAATTAGTCCTCTTGCAATTGTATTATACTGTCACAACTGCACAATTGAACAATTATGATAGATAATCAATTGCCACTCCTAATTATAAAATTCTATTGTTTGTTGAAGACATGTTTTTATTGTTTTTGCTGTGAAATTCTATTGTTTGGTTCACCTCTGGAGTGCCTGACCCAGCAGCAAGACCTGAACCCCACAGCAGGGAACAGATCGAGCGCAACAGTCCAGAGGCAAACTTTATTTTTCTGAAAGAAAGACACAAATGATTAGTAACACGTGGGAATACGTTAGATTCGCACAGACATGGTACACAGATATGGGGAGAATCACTCG
>JAFMTC010014004.1:2085344-2138134 GCA_018845635.1 Nicrophorus orbicollis | reverse complement strand
TATAAAATCACTTACTACTTGGAAGACATCAAGTTATCAGCATCATGGGATCCACCCAACTGAAAAGAAATAAACAGAATTTTAGAAATCGGATGACAAAAACTTTCAAGGGTTGAGGAGAGATAGATTATCATAATGAAACTTGTGTGGTATTAGATCACTTACCACTTGATGTCTTCAATATAAGCACCTGCATGTCTGGATCTATCCAAATCTCGGCCCTCGTAGATTAGAACAGCTACAAAGAAATTAAAACAATTTAAGAAATTGATTGGCAAACAGTTAAAATGTTGTGTTGAGGTAAGAGGGATTGTTGTAATGAGTCCAGTGTGGTATTAAATCACTTACCACTTGATGTCTTCAGGAACCATCCAAATCTCAGCCCTCGTAGATGGCACTCACGAAGAACACGCACCACAATTTCGCAACAAATACGCACCAAACTACCGGAAATTTAACACACGATCCGTGATTCTAATTGAATAACGAGACTTGCCGGTTGAAGAACAAGAGCCATAAGCTATAAACTTGTTTTCAAAGAAACGTACAA
Source organism: Nicrophorus orbicollis (assembly GCA_018845635.1). Lineage (NCBI taxonomy): Eukaryota > Metazoa > Arthropoda > Insecta > Coleoptera > Silphidae > Nicrophorus > Nicrophorus orbicollis. Next base: position 2,137,584 of record JAFMTC010014004.1, on the reverse strand, counting down.
ACACTGTTAACAGAATGTAAGACTGGGTCTTAACGACATCCTGTCGCGAATTGCAAAAATGTAAATTCGGGGAAACCGCGACCCCTAGATCCGTTGTGATCGGTCGGTGATTGCTCGTACATTCGAATACGAACAACCCCTCAACGGATGCACCTCGTGAAGGTTTTCGCACAGACGGTCTTGCCATTCAATGCGTATTACTGCGATCGTAATACTCATGGAATGACCTGGTATTAATACCTTGCATCCATATAAATCACGAATGAATAACACAAAAATATAAGGAAACTGTAAAAAAGTTAACATATAAATAAATGTAATAGGGGAGAAATAGCAAGAAAATTTGAAAATGGACGCGAGGCATCATTTCGATTTCGAATTTGCGGCACAAATTAAGAATTGTATATGATTACAAATAACAGCAATTGGTAAACGAGGCTCAACATTATGTAAATGCACTAACCTTGTTCAATTGCAGCGTGAATTAAAGGATTAAATTGAATTTTCTTTGGAGACGCAGGGAGATGATGCACTCTTAACCACGAAGTACGCACAATTGCGAGGTGAAGCGATCGAATGTTGAATATCGACCAATGAGAGACATAGATATTTGTGCAATGTTCAGGTTGTTGAATTGCAACAAAAAAACAGCGATTTCATTTCAAAAGAAACAGCGATTTCATTGCAATAAAAACGCTATCTCCACCGAACACCGGAAAATCGCCAAAAAAGTAACGCTACCAAATGTGGAGTGAGGGGACGCGTCGCCAAATCGAAATTTTCGGGCTAAAGAAAACTATTTACTCACGTTTCATTACCGAAATTCAATTGGACCGGCATCTCCGATGAAGGAGACGTCGTGGAACGTTTCAATTTCCACTTAAAACTAATGAACTAATTTCACTAATTATTATGCATTTCTAATTAGAATGATGTTGACTTGAGAAAGGGACGCGCACAACAGCGTACCAACGTAGTGCCAACGTCAATTGTTATTTTTTGCAACAAAAATGCATTGTTACCAGTTCATATTTAAGAACGAATAAAAATGCCATCGATCCGCCATTTTGCAAGGAACCTAATTCGCAATTAATTAACACGAATTTATCAATTACCAATGAACACTCAATTCTTAACATAATCTACGCAATGGATTAGCAAGCAAATTAAGAAATTATCAATGCAATGGATGTTTGAATAGGATATAATCAAATCACTAACCTTTAATTTGCGCAAATCCAATTGGATTGCGATCTCAGACTTTTGCTTTCACAAAACACACAATTCACTTAATTTGAACCAGCTACACAACTTTGAATATTTAAAACCGCAGCGGCCGCAAACACACAAAGCGCCGAATGACAAGTCCTAACGCAATAGGGTGATACCAACTGGTTTTCAATTTTAAATTAAACATTTGATAAATTTCCTTATTTTGAATCAAATAAAAAGCTAATATAACAATAAATAAATAATTGTTAATAAAATAATGTAATGTTAATTTATTAATTCCATTGAAATATATATGAGTATTTATGTCAACCTTACATCAACTATATAATTTTATTTAGAAAAGCTATTTAATGTTAAACGATTAATCTCAAATAGACTGCATAGTCCATTACAAGTACGAATGAACATAGCACTAACCTTTGAAATTGAGTATATTTGGTTGCCTAATTCAATAGATAGTTAATTTATTGTTTAATGATATAATATGTGAAAGATTTTAATTAATAAATAAATTTAAAAGTATAAATATATGCAGTTTGTTTGTTAATATATATATTTGAAGATTATTTTTTACTGTTGTTTTCATTGAAAATTTCAAGGATAAATCTTAATGAATATGAATGAGCTTTTTATAACAAATATTAGTTATGATTGACCTTATTATACCTAAATTAAAGTAAACGAGTCTTGCGAATTTGGCAACATTGTTTGGAGTTTCGACAATTATCTAATTATCTAAGAGACAAGTTAATTTTAATATATTAGGTAATGTTGTTGGGAAAGATTGTAGTTTCCGTGGTAAAATGTATTTTAAATCTTTGGCAAAATAGCAAAACCGTATTTAAAATAGCGAAAAAATACCATCCCCACCTGGCACAATCTGCCCCCACCTTTGTTTTCCCAAGCCAATCAGCTGATTTATGTTGTGACAGTTTGTGAGTGCACAACTGAACGGGCATTCTCATCTATTTACATATTGATTTCAACGTACCATTTGCATCATCTAATCAGTATTTAAGCGTATTTAATCGTAAGAAAAGCATTTCCAACATCTTCTTCGGAAGTTTTGTCGTCAACTTGCCAAACGGTGGGTGCGTGCGCGAATGTATGTTTTTTTTCTGCTCCGCTGTAATCTTACGGGTTTTTTTCGAAACAAACAAAAATGACGTCACGTGCAGTTCTCCACAGTTCTCTGTCATTAAAAATGACGCAGTAGTTGAATTAGAAAAATGTTGAAATTCCTATAAATTAGAAGAGTTTTTTACGTAAATTCGTTGGTAAAGTGTTCGTGCAACCATCGCCCTTAGTCTCAGCCAAAATTTATGTGCTGTCAGCTAGCAGGAAGAGTCACAGACCCCTTTTGCCTTTGTCCTTCACCTTCATGCTTATTTTAATTCCACACCCTTTGTTCAACCACAACATTATATAAACAATCATTCCTTGCATTATTCTTACAGTTGTTCTAATAAGAAAAGGTAATATCATGCATGTTCTGAAATCAATGTAGCAAGGAGTATTTTTAGTATTTCTGTTTTTGTAGATTGTTTTTTGTTTTAATCAAAATGTCAGCTGATTCTCCAATCAAGGCTAAGCTCAACCATGGCAACAACATTGTTTTGCCTCAACAAGTCACTGATCCAACTATATTGGACAGTGTGGCAGGTTTCATCAATGAAGTTGTCCCAAATTCTTACACATTGTCCTCGGAAACCAAAGACCAAATTCAGTGGGCAAGATTTGAGCGTGTGGAACTTGATGAACAAAATAATTACTGTATGAATGGGGAGAAACTTATTCCACCACCAATTCTTCTTGTTCTTGGATACACAACAGGCATTCAGGTAGATAATACATCCACAAGTATTGTGAATTGTCATTGATAATCATTTATTGAAGATTTGGGCAGTGCCGGCGAATGGGGAGGCAACTGAAATTTTATCTTGGAGACATGGAGCAATTAGGGTTTTGAGAGTTTTACCATCTCCTTATCAAGTTGGTCACAATGTTGTTGATTCATTTAAATCAAACAGACCATTGATTGCCCTATGTGATAATGTTACTCCAGGCACTGATTATTGTTCTCTAAGTTTTATTTCTATTAAAACTGCTGAACAGGTATTATTGATATTGATTTTTTTTTTAATTTTACTTAGTAAATACAATTATTTTAGGTGAAATTGATAAAATTTAAAAATCAAATCTTAGATGTAGTGGCTAACAAGAGATCAGTTGTTGTAACATTCTCAGAAAGGATAGCTATTTTCGATGCTTTCAACTTGGAAGAAAAATTAACAGTAACTACTTGTTATTTAAGCCCAGGAATTTATCCTAACCCAGTTGCTCTTGGCACTCGGTGGTTGGCTTATGCTGAAAATAAACTACTCCCAGTCAGAAGGAGTAGTGGTGGAAATAGCGGGGAAGGAGTCCAGGTGATAATGATAAAGTTATCATAAAATAATGTATATATTTTTCTTTATTAGAGCTACACTGCAACCGTTTTGCATGCTGCGAAATCTTTGGGACGAGGATTGCGTGAGTTAGGTGAAACTGTTGCTAGTAGTTTTACCGGAAATGTGCCGTATAAGGGTGCAGGTACAGGAGGCTCGATGAGCTCAGGTTTAAATGAAGTGCAACAGAAAGGTGTTGTCACCATTTTGGATATTGAGGTATTTGGTATTAATAGCAAGTGCTATAAGGGAGTTAACGTGATCTGGTTTTCAGAATCAAATCGTAGACACTAATGAAAAGGGAATTCAGGGAGATGGCATGGTGGCTCATTTCCCGGCACACAAAGAAGCTGTTGTTTATTTATCTTTCGATCCCAGCGGTCTTTTGCTGTTGACAGCAGACAAAAGAGGCTATGATTTTCATTTGTTCCGTATCCAGTCGCACCCTGTAGGACCAGCTTTAGCTGCTGTTCATCATTTATATATTTTGCATCGGGGTGACACGACGGCTCGTGTCCAAGACATGAGCTTTTCACCTGATTCACGTTGGGTGACAGTGTCAACTCTTCGTGGAACTACTCATGTTTTTCCTATTACACCATACGGTGGAAATATTGGTGTAAGGACACACGGGACTCCACACGTTGTTAACAAAATGTCAATGTTTCATAGATCCGCTGGATTGACTGCGGAAGGTCGATCCAATAGTCCAGTTTGTTCCTTCGAAGCTCCGACAAAACCGAAGTTACCATATCACAACCCAAGATATCCTCCGTTTCCCCATCCAACTGTTATACATCCTTTAGCACAAATTCGTCAGCCGTTATTTATTCAGAATTCTGGAAACCAACCGAGACAGAGCATAGGCAGGCAACGTGTGGGATCTTCGTCTGAAGATGGTTTGCAGGTTTCTTTGAGGGTGACTGCTTGCTTTGCACCTGCACGTGCTTGGATAGAACCTCTGAATCATACTCGTGAAACAGGTGTTGTTAAGCCTCAAGTTAGACCAGTGGAGTCGTTGTTCATAATGTCGTGTCATGGCTCCTTGATTCAATACGACTTGGATCCACATCATGTTACCGTTTTTCCCAAAGAAAAAATTAGTAGTGATACAATGATTGAGTTGCATGTGTCAGCAAAGGCGCAGTGGTTGCTTCAAAGATTACCTGGAGGAAAAGATGTGCAGATGCCAATCACAAATGAAAATCTGAAACTAATTTATAAAGAAGAATTACCTTATAAACAAAGTAGACCCAATCATACCGACGATAGGTGGCTTTCACAGGTCGAAATTATCACCCATGCAGGTCCTCACAGAAGGCTCTGGATGGGACCACAGTTCAGTTTTAAAACTTACGACACTGGAAATGGGTAAGTTTGATATTGCAATGAGTTATTAATATTCAATGCCGGCTCATGTTTTGCAGAGTTTGTTCGAATATAGAAGCAAAATCGATAGATGTGGTTCGTTCTAAACCAGTGAATATGCCATTGGGTGCGGGCTATCCAATTCTTATTGAAGCCGGTTCCGTGAGCAGTTGTGAACCGTCTCCCAAACTCTTGGATACTCTCCAACGCAATTTCGATGATATTGGGGGCGCCGGCGAACTCCAATTAAGAGAAGATTTGGCGGAGGCTATGCTCGAATCTCCAGGTATTAGAGAATCTGGTGAGTAGTGACATGATTATCGTATCAGTTATATCAATTATTCATATTAATTGATATAACTGCTACTATTTCTTGTAGGTAAGTGCAAAAATGGTTAAGCGAAACATAAAAATATTAATAAGTGGCTTTTGGAAGTAGTCGTTCTTTAATTTGGTTTATATTTTTTTATGATTTTGTTGTGTTTGTGGCGCACACCGTTTGTAATCAAACGCGTTTTCAGAATTAGCCATTGGCAGGCAATACTCACTGATATATAACATTTGGCGTGTGTTTGTGTGTGATTCTGTGCGAGATTGATTATATTTCTTTTATTATTTTTATAAGTTTTGATTTAACGTTGATTTATTTTTGCCATTGAAATTAAAACAAAATAATAACAAACAACAATAAATACAATGTATTGGCTTAAATTGATCCCATCTTCATCACGTAACACACACGTACACACAAACATACATTATGCATGCTAGATAAATTGAAATGTTACATTCAGTAATTCCTGCCGTTGGCTTTTTCTGTTCAGGTGGGCGCTGTGTGATTGTTGCAATGAAACCTCATAATTCTGGTGGTGTCGCTAAAGTTGTGAATCCGCTCGGGATGGTCGTTACAGTACAATCGGACGACGAGTTGGAAGTGGAACCACCAGAAGAAATCATTCACGAGAACTGTGACGAAGCTCTATTTCGACCGATCATTGCCTCCAAGGCTATTGTTTTTGCTGAGCCGAAGAACGTTCAGTCCAAAGTCGCCGTTAATGTGCTACACATCGAAGACAAAAGGTCATTTAGGAAAGAAAGAATAGCTAAACCGGAAATTGTCAAGAAATCGAGGGAGTCGTCTCCAAAGCGCTGCAAGGATTCTAAGGCCGATAGGAAATTGCTGTCACAAAATATTTTAGATCAAACCAATTTGCTTTTAGATAGATTGAAATTGGAATATAAAGACGATAAGTGTATTTCCGAGGAAGACAATTCAGTTTTGATAGAAGATCAATTGAATATAAAGAAACATGATAAAGAATTAGGTTCAGAGTGCCAAACTACTTTCCTTGACGATGAAGTAGATTCGAATATATTAGATTTGCCTGATATTGAATTACCAGACCTTACGCCATTAAATTCAAGGGAAGCAGTGGTTGAAATATACCAAGATCCATTCTTCGATGCTAGTGAAGCAATAGATGAACTGTCCATAATAAACGCCTTCTGTGCTAAAGAGAAACTGGAGTCATGCGAACTCAGTCAAATAAAAGCAACTGCAATCGACGTAGAAGTATTAGATTCATTAAGTGCGGACCCACAATTGACCCTGGATACATTAAAAGAAGATTTGCCCAAGAAACCCCGTAAACCTAAATCTAAGCTTGGCGTTCGTATTGGTAACCTGAATAAAGAAAGTAGCAGCGTTTGGAAAACTGAAGAATTTAATCTGGACTCATCCATTGAACCCACATCTACCATCTGGCCTCAAGATCGAAAGGCAGAACCGAAGTCATCCGATGACGAGAAGATCGAAACAACTGGTAGTCAAACAGAGACAACAGAGAGCGATGATTCGTCCAAAGTACCGGTGATTATAATGGATACTGAAGATGACCCGCAAGTTGATGTGAAGCCCAGTAAGCCAATAAATAAGAGTAAAAAATCAAAAAAGAAACGCCGATAAATTTATGATTGCTGAAAACCAAAAGAGACATACTTACTCTCTAGTAAAACATCGGAATTTTATTGTTTGTTTTAAATCTTGATTTTGATCCACGGTTATATAATAAGTTTGGATATGATTTGCGTCAGTATATTTTGTTCTGGTCAATATGCAGGGTTGGTAACATTACATAGAGTGCATAAAAAAGTGGATAATTTATCATAGCTTTAGATTATAATAATATAATTATATATTGGGTCCAAGCATTGGAGTCATATATTACAATAAATGTGGTAAAAAAATGTACAAAATTACAGAAAAAGTATTTTAATGGATATTATTCAATTGTAATGATTCCAAACAAAAAAAAGCTAAATAATGTGTTCTAATTATAAATTTTGTGCTTAGTCAAGTCATTATACTTTTGTTTAGTTAATTGTAATGAAAACAGCAAAAACATATTTTTTTTCTTAGAACTTAAATAGTTTAATTTTTTTGAGACATATCTGAAAAGGATATTTTGTACTTGATTTGTGCAGCAATAATTTTATTATTGCTTTTATTATTAATGTAGCTTATATAATTTTTGATAATTTTTATGGACACATTGCTGTATAAATTGAGTATGAAAATACTTTATTAACAATAGTGCATATCTTCTTACGATTGGCGGCTAAACTAAACATACAAAATATGTATATTGTAAATATTATTAAGGGTTTTAAGTACATTTTGTGAATATAAATTTGAGATGTTTTCACATTAGGTCGAACTGGTGATACTGTTTATGTAAGAATTACATAAGGAACTAATGAATCGCAATTACTGAGATGCTGCTTAGAGTCTAGTACATATAAAATTATGATAAAAATAGAGTGCAAAAGAATTATAACGAGGCTCAATTTCAAATCTATTTTTTCTAAAGAGTTCTAAAATGTAACATTAATGATGTAGAATCTAAAAAAGAAACAATACTCGACATGGAGAAAACAAAACAATAAATGCGCTTTTGTAAATAACTTCTTTGGGACATTATTGTGATGAGTTAACTGTTTGAAATTTTCTTATATATGTATACTCGTATATATAGAAACAGAATATTTACTAATAATGTGCAGAAACAATTTTAGACGAAAAGAAAATAAAAATGATAAAATTTCATATTTGCTTCATTTATTTATTACAAGCTTATTTATTTATTTATTTTCTTGTGTCGTCAAGTGTATGTGTATATAGATTGTTTTTTCATTTATTACGGGAGTAGAGGTGTTTACTAATGGATTTTAGTCAGTAAAGTTGGTTCGCAATTGTAAGTCGAAAGTATACATTCTTTCCTAGTTTAAATCCGGATTTGGTAATGTTTAAATTTGCTTTGATTCCATTTCGAAAAGTTGATTAATTCGTTGTTACAGTTGCAGGTGGAGAACAGTCCGTGACAGATTGCATCTACAGGGATGCTGAAGATTTCAGCAGCGCGAGCAGCTTCAGCTCTGCAAGCAGGGCTTCCCCGACGCCGTCTTACGGTGATAACCTTTTGCATTTCCCTGGTGATTCGAGCAGTTCAATTTGAACATGCCGGAAATAGGAGAGCCTTTTGTGTTACTTTTATTACAATTAATCTTTTACCTCTTGCACGCATTTTCAAGTTCATCTAAGTTTATATAAGTCAGAGGTGATATACATATATATATATATATGTTTCGAATGCAGGAAATTTTATAGTGAGTGAGGAAACTTCATTGTGATAGAGTAAATCTGATATAATATGCTTTACAATATTATATAGATTTTCTGTAATGGAAAGAACGTTAATTTTAAGACCGTATGAATGTATTATGTTTTGACTTAACTTAGACATTGCAGAAAATAACTATCTATTTACAAAAAGAATATATAATTTGTGATAAAAAATCTTTCTCTTTTACTGATTGAAGCAATAGAAAAATGGGTAAAAGCTAGTCTTTTAATTACATTTAAAATCTCGAACTATAAATGAAACACATATAATATATTTTATAATGAAATTTTTAATACTTGTAAACCCGTTGGAGAAGCATTTATTTTGTATACTTATTTGTGTAGTGATTTGTGTTATTCTGTTTTTTGTGTTGTAAGATTAATTTCTTTTGCTCATAATTATTTAAGTGTGGGCTCTTCTATTATGCATATTTATTATAATATAAGTGATTTGATGCAATGCATCTACATATGTAATAATTAGTTAAGGACACGTAGCATTATGATATTCTATATATATATATATATATTTAGAATATGTGTGTGTGTGTGTGTATCTGTATACACATTCACATGCATTGGTATCTCTATTGGATAAATACAAATAATAAATTTGTTTTTGTGTACACAAACAAAATTAAATACGGCCGAAAAGTAGTTGATAATAATTCTGTAACAATTTTGTGATGGGTACAAAAGCGAAAGAAATTTTTTAATATTTTTATATATACACATTAATTACTTTTTACACAAAAAAACGAAACTCTTATTGTTTAAATTTTCAGCAGTTATTGCAATATAATGATTATTACAATCAACTTATGAACAATTCATATTGGTTTTATTTCTGCAGAATTTTCCCATCTTCCCTCATAATATCGCGTACAATTTTCAATTTAGATATGCATATTCCAACTGATCCATTTCTTCAGTTATTTTATACTCCATTCTTGTAGATTTGATATTTGAAAAGTCGTGAATGTATTGTTAAATCACAAAATTCTACATATTTTTAGTTAATATACGAAGGAGATTGAACCATGATTATTCTTTGTTATTTTATTTTAAATAAACATCTTCACCACTTAATGGAACATCTTATATATATATATATATTAGGTCTTTGATTATCTGACTACACCCATAACTCGCTATATGGCCGCTCTTTATACATCATTTCGCTATAACGGCCTTCTTCAATTGAGGCACGTTTTCGATTTATGGCCTAAAATGTTTAGCTATAACGGCAAAAAAAACTTTTTCGATGTCGATATATCTGCATGTTGCCAATCTTGAGAGAGCGCTATAATTGATTCGTTATACGGCTTTTCGCTTTGCGGCCTAAGCGAGGTATGTGTGTATTAACATATTTGTTTGCAATTCGAATTGATTGTTAATTAAAACCAATAATTCGAATTGCAAACAAATATTTGGTTATTTGCTTATTACAAACACATAATTGGATACTCAACACTTCAAAGACCATATTGACGTTTCTTTTATGAGTTAAAGCTGGTGTTAGGAACGTAATTAGTTTCTTAAATCGATGATCGGTTAACAAACTAGTCTAGTAGAGAACAATGTCTTTGAACGGATTGTTTTCGTTAACCTACCGTGTCTGTATATTTTTATAAAATGTATTATTGTAAACAGATATTTGCTTGCTTATAATAATAGCAATTATTAACAATGCTTACATTTATTACAATAACTACAAAAAAATATAAATTAAATACAATAGTGACAATATTGCTGTTACTCCAAAGGGCTGTAGACCATTCGTGTCATTCGTAACATCGTTACTTATATCTTGAGAACGAATATGAAAATTTAAATTACCAGCCCTATCATTGATACTGCAGTATATACTTTTAGTTACTGGGTTGGATTAGTCAAGGTCTGCATCCAAATTAATTGATTTATATTTTTTATTTAATTTTAAATATTTAGTATTGACTTTTTGTTTGGAATTTTAGTAGAATGTTTATTTTTCTTTTTCAATTAATTGCTTATGTATAATTATTTTATTTTTTGTAGATGATTTTTATGTAAATTACATACTTTCTACAGTAAATAGCCATTTGGCTCAGTTTGGACCAATTGGCTATCGACCACTAGTCTTTCCTGCCATGTATATTACAATGTAGAAACTAAATGAACACTGTTTGTTTACCAATTACATAAGAAGGAGAAAAAATATTATACAAAAAAAGGCAACCTCCAGGAAAGGGAAGGGACATAATTATATGGATAATAGATACTGGAATAGGGTAAGTCTGGAATTTAGGAGAGATTGATGGTTTTAGAGGGATACAAAATTTGGAGCGAGAGGATTAATTGGAGTCTTTTGAAATGAATTTAAGGGAAAGGGAGAGGTATCTATCGAAGATTGGAACACTTTTGAGTTTGGAATAGAGGTGGTCATTCTGAGGATTATGGAGCGAGTTGTTTGGATGCCGGATCCTGGTAAGGATACGAAGGGAGGAACACTCGGATACGGAGATACTTTTCAGAACATGGTTCCGGCATTGGAAGAGAAGGGATAGAAGATGGATGTTTTACATTTGATGGATATTACAGAGCTATGGAATGTTAGGGATCAGAAGTGACGGGTTTCTTGTCTTAATTTTGGAATTGAGTTCTTTTGAATGAAGGAGTTAAGGTTTAGTTTTGTATCTAGCAGGATTCCTAGGTATTTTAAAGAGGACGATAGATAATATATTATATTTCTGATTGAAATAAATGCATTCATTTACATTAAAAATATCAAAATCCAGGGGTGGTGCTGATTTTATTTACACATCTATAATTTTGCTTATGTAAATATAACCGGATTGTGATTGTTGAAATTAATACAATTAGTAAAATATAGTATGGTAAAAGTATATTATGAAGCGCAGAAATACCTCTGGTTTATTGCCCTTTGCAACAATAGCGTTTTTTATTTTGTATTACTTCTGTTTATTATATTAATTTTATTTTTTGTAGTTATTGTAATAAATCTTATTAAGAATAATAATATTTATAGCAACAACTACCACAAGAAAAATAGAAACTGAAAATAATGGAAATGCAAAGAAAAAATATAATATTATTAATGATGTTGCTGCAAAGTGCTATAGACCATAGGTATTTCTATCTATTTAAATTTTAGTATTATTATTAATTGATTGTGAATTGTTCAATTTAGTGAAATCATTCAATTCATTATTATATTAAATGAATAGGAATTTAATTTTGTTGATTGGATATGTACATTCATACAGATATGAAATATTTAATAGAATATAGAGGTAATCGATATTTTCGGTGTCGATCGACGAGGAAATTGAGAATTAGGAAACATTTGTTTCGTAGAAATAAACAATTCTTTATCAGCAGGATACTTATCTGATTACAAGTAAGTGTGATGTGCTATCTTGGATTAAAATTCCCAGATCGATATACCAATCGGTATTATCAATTTATAGACGATTGCTTTCTGACCAGTAGCTAAAATGAAGTCGTTGCATTTTGTAATTGCAATCGTGTATGCCGTGCATTTATTAGCAAGTAAGTATAGTGTGTGTGTGTGTGTGTGTGGATAATTTGAATATCAACGATCGTCGGTCGTAATTCCATTGCGGGTGTTTCTCCATTTATCACGTAGCGAATAAGGAAATGAATGTGTGTCCGTCACTTTCGGGGTGAATAATTAAAATAAGTTGACGAGTTGACAGTGTACGCTGTGCGTTGCGTGTCCCGACGATAAAATATTTGTTGCAACCGTATTTTTGTTTGTACCCATTAAATTACATAATATTTTTTTAATTAAATACACCGCACACGTAACCGAGCAATAAAGATGCATATTAATAAAAAGCGCTTATCAGAAAAGAGTAAAAATAGAACTTTTGTACATTACATTGTAATTGATAACAAAAAAGAAATGAAATGAAAGATACAACAATACTGCTACCGTTTGTAGTATTGTAGTTATACGAAACTAAATTTCCGTGATTGCAATTTTTTCAAATTATTTTTAAGCCAGAAGTTGTGAAATGGATTGCCGGTTGGGGATTATATTCGCAAGATAACCGTTTCGCGCAGTTACGAAACAACAACAGCAACCAAAAAAAAAGAGGGGAGAATACCTGCATGCATTGATATAAACTTCAGCTTGTTGCAACTGAAAAGCAAATTTCGTTGGAAAACACGAAACAGAAGTATTTCTTAAATATCACATTTATTTGATTTCTTTCAGCGTTTCGAATAGTTATGCTCTAAGGATACGTTTGTCATTGTTTTCAGTTGATGTGAATGTTCGAGGAGAAGATGTAAATGCTAATGTCAACAGTGAGGGCGAAAATAAGGTGGAAGATTTGGATGTCTCGCAATCGTATTGCTTCCAGTTTACTTGGATAGGGCCGGATTTTGATAACACTACGAAATTTAATAAGACTTGTGGAGATCTTCTCGAAGAAGGCAGAGATACAAGTATTCCTTGCAGACAACCATTGGTAATTTCAGGTAAGTAACATATATAAATAGTAACTGTAAAAGTTTCAAGTTCGTGTTTTTATATTACATCGTATTCCCTGCATTTTAAATACAATATAATTGATAAATATTAAATAGTTCTTTAATAATATAGTTATATATTGTTACGTATTATCTACTGGTATTTTATTCTTGAAAAAATATTATTTGCTCAACCAAATAAAATACTACATTTAATCAACAAATCACGTACAACACAATGTTGATTAGCAAACTACGAAGAATTGTTATATAATTGTGGTATCATTGCTAATGTATTTGAGATTTCTGCAGAAAATGATAATTTCTAATAACACTCCATTTTCGACGTTTATGATTTCTGATTTAAATGTTTTTCATGGTTACAAAATTTGATGATCATCAGTAAAATTGTTTTTAATTATTGTATGTTTGCTAATGAATCTTAGATGTCTGGTAACTGAGAAAAGAAATGTTATGTAAAGACATTCTTTTCTCTTTTCGAGGTGAATTACAAGTCATCTATTATAGTTACAAATATAGCATAGAGCACAATTTGAAGACGATATATTTATCTTTAATTAGTGTGCTCATGATAATTGTTGCGTTTTGGGTAACTGAGAATACGAATAAAGACATACAAATTTTGAGGCTTATGATTTGTGGTTAAAAAGATATGATGCTAATTGTATTCTGATTTCAATGTTTTTAACTGTACGCATTTTTTAAAATTTATTAACTGGGACACAATAACAAATTGACCGGGACCTTCAAACTGGGACAGTTTTTGTCAAACCGGGACGAATAGTGAGCCTAATTATAAATGTTATTTTTCAGATGATAGCACACGACCGGATTTAGAATTCATGTGGGACAATTACAAGATGAGAGTGGCTTGCAAAATGAACAAGGGATATGTGTGCGCTCGCTTCAGCTACACCTTCAACGACGAAAGTATGTGAAACATCTATTATTCCCATTTAACATCTATTATTACCATTTTCCCTATATTCAAAGACTTTCTGTTCACTTGCAGTTGTAAATGCGACGTACATGTGCACCAAAGTGTTTGCCGTGAACGAAGGGGCAGTAACTAGTGGTTGCTATAAGCAGAAGGTCGGCTCGTACGAAAACGAGGTATGCGTCTGCAAATCCTCACCTGGTGACTACGTACCTTGCAACGGGTTCCGCGAATGATGCAGATCTCACCCATCTCAGCGTTAGGATTATTTTTACTCCATCCAATTATGTATTCAGAATAAAATTAAATCCGAAACATTCCAGTTATTTCCAAGTACAGAAAATAACGATTCAGTATGCGCATAAATTTCTCAAATGTTCGTACAGAAATATTAGTAGACGTATGCACGGACCCTCGACTTTCTGATAAGAGGATTTGCGTTCACAACGCAATGCACGCTTATTGTGAGTCCAAATCCGGACTGGTATCATTAATATTATTGAATTACATCCGAGGGATGTAATTCCCTTTGGAAATCATGCGTTCACGATGATACCCTCTGACAGACGCTGATTTCGTTCTCTCTGTCTCTTTCTCTCTTTCTGTTTCCCTCACTCCATTTCTCTCACCCTTCCACAAGGGTCGCAGTAAGATCACATATATGCGACTCGACGGAACCAACATAAAATGACCAAACTATACAACAATTCCACTTCAGCACAAAAGGTCTCCGCATTCGTACATAATACACAAGTCAATAAGCACGCCCATGAATAATATCTCTTTGCATGCTCATTTTATCATTTCACATTGTATCACATCTAATTTATAATCGGATATAGTCAATAAATTATGCTATTTATGTAATTGTTGTTTAAACATACCTATTTCTATTAATTCATGTGATAAAAATATAATTCTATTGCATGTAAAAAGTATAATAATTAACTAAAAAGGGGCTTATTCTTATAGCCATGATATTCCATTAAAGTAAATTAATACGCTAAGTAATAAATATTATCTTGAACAACAATAATATTAATAAACAAAAAATGCAATTAATAATATCTCCGTAATTGTGTAATTTTACTATTCACGATTGGGATTCCAATAACAATATTCCCCTATGATTCTAATTTTGATGATCCGTTCTTGATGTTCGTATGGTTAGCTGACCTTCATCTATACCAACTATTCCCAGATGAGCTCATGTCCAATGCAGCTTAATGATTGGATGATTTTAAACCTGGAAATCGAATAGTACACAGATTTATTATATTTCATATAAAGCTGATTTGCTTTCAAATTGGATGAATAATTTCTTGAACATTCAGTTTTCCAACATTATATAACTTTACAATATCGATACATGACACTTTGGATATATCATATTATGATACTAAAACCTTTATTTTGTATGCATTTACATCTTGAAATTTAAACAGTAGATGTCAGAAAAGTTAAAATCCTTCTAAAACTGTATAACTTTCATGCTAAATACATATTGCTATATTCTCCATTTTCATTTTGACTAAGTAGAAGAGAATCTATAAAAAATCAATTAATAAATTATAAAGTACATATTAATATTAATTAATGGTCTCAACTCGATTTGTATGTTTATAAATTATACGCAAAACACATTATTGTATAATTTGCTAAGTAAATGAATTTTTATATAATTGTGAACGAGTAAAATTTATACTTGAACGTGGATAATATAAAATTGAATTAAAACATTCAATGAGTCTAAAAAATTAAAATTAAGCTGAAATGCATATTCAATGCAATCAAGTCACTGGTACAAAGGGAAAGTCTCATCTGGAAAATGTTCTTCGCTCCGGATTAAAGATGATGAATTACGAAAATTTCCATACTAGGATTAAAACTTGCTCATCTTCTTTTCCTCGCACCCCCAGCTCGTTTAAGGTGACAACGTCTTTGGGAATTAATAATAATATATATTTTTTTGTGGTACGCCTGTTGGTTTGTTTGCGTCGGCGAGGGTGAAACTTTTCAATAATGAAATCGGAAAGCTCGCTTTTCGTGGCATTGTTTAAGTATTCACAACGGGAGGATGAATGGGGAAGCAAATGAAAGAGGAACACTGGGGAAGTGAAACACGCAAAAAAAAAATGTATATGTATAAGAGAGAAAAAGAAAAGCGCGGAATGAAAAGTCTGGTAACTTTGTTCTGACGCCACTAATCTTTTGCGGGAGTTTTCCCCCATCTTAGGGCGAAAGTTGCTCACGTCAATAATATCGCATGTATGTATGTACGCGAATGTATATTTGCACTCTTTGTGCATTCCCCCAAGCTTGCATTCCATTTTCCTTGTACATTTACCGAGTGATTTTCTGAAAAATGTCTTTTCCACATTTGTATGTAATTTTGTGTAACCGAATGAATCATGTATGCAAAATGTGAAGCGAATGGTGGATACGGTATGTACATTTATTTTTTATTCAATTCCAAACCACCGTACTGTATAACAGAAGTGGCCAACCCTATTCTTCAGATGAAAATTTACATTTAAAAAGTCGCGTAGATCTATTAAAAATATTCTTTTTGCTTCGATTTACTAGCATTACATTTGAAATAATAAGTATTATCATGATCGACAAAAAAATAACTTCCTGATCGAAGTGTTCTATAACAGTAGTTAAAATAGATATATTCAACCTTTTTGTCCTTAGGGCTACATGCATATGTTACACGGGCAAATATATTTCTTTAAGATTTTCTATTTAACATTATGTAAGAATTCAAACACAAAATCGTTCATTTAATAATTAGTGTGCTTTTTGTTATTGAGATAAATTGTTACTATTTTAGACAAATCAGGTTTATAATCAGCTGAGTTGTTAAGAGTTCCTGTATCACAAATATATCAAATCTTACCACTAACCGAGTTTTTTCGGCATTTACCGGATACAAATAGGGCTGAAACATAAAAAAAATGCTACATGCTACTCTTAATACATCATCATCAATCTGAGAATTAGAAAGCCAATTTGTCAATCATTTTGTAAAACAATGATTCACATAGAAACGTTGATACTGACAACGTGAGTAACAAGTAGATACAGTCATGCATTTTTCAGGTACTAATTTCGAAAATTCAGTATACTTCTTTTCTTTAAACAAAACTTACATATTCATATCGTTCTTAAACTCAATAAATTCATCGAATAACGTTCCAAAATCACATGCAAATAATTGTGATATAGTTTTTGTTTATATATGCTACTGATTTTCTAAAACAAAAACACAATTCTCAATGAAACGTAAATCTGCACTCAAATTACTTGGTTAAAGTAGCTAAATAATTTGCATATATCGTCGAGAAATGGATATATATCATCTTGGTTGTTTTTTTTTTGTTAATTCGTATTACATTTTTAATATCTCTTCTTAGAAACCTATACTTTAAAAAACACCTTCCGAATGATAGTTTTTTTAGGGCCGATCATAAAAACTTGGTGATTATGGCTTATAAAACTAATTACTTATTTGTATTGCAAATACGCATATCACATTTCCTAGTAAATCTGCTTATTTGGTCGAAATTCTACAAAGTGTAGAAAGCTATTTATTTCAGTTTATATCTTAGGTTAGTTGTTGTTTATTGAATGATGTATAATTTTTTTTATAAATATAATTGATATTAATGAACCTAAGACATAAACAAACAGAACAAGCTTTCTACACTTTTTCAATATGTTTTACTATCTAAAAATAATACAATTTAAAGCCTTGAAATCGATTTTTTCTTTAAATTTTAACGGACTACTGATTCAAGACAGTTTATTTATAATATTATCAACTATTATTCTTGAATATGTTATTTAAATATCTTTATTGGTTCAAATTGTGCCAAAGGGCTATTGATGGAGGCCCTATACTCGAATAATCATTATATAATAATAATTTATTAATTATTACGATTTTCTTAATTTAATCTAGTACCAACTTATAGTAATAAATAAATTATAACACTGATTGATTGAAGAAAGTGTGATTGATCAAAATGTCGTGAGTTTAAGCTTTGGAGATGCATTCGGGTTTTTCTTGGTGGATGCGAGGGGATCAAGGAAATCAACATTAATTCAGGACGTCTCGGAGCCAAAAACATGTACGCATCTGTTTTGTTGGCTGCGGTATATTTATTACATTTGTTTTGGTTCTTATATTATATTTTTTCCGGTTGAGTTATGGCCCGATTTATACGTTCTCTCCCCTTTCTTCTCCTACATATATAAACATGTTATTCCGACAGATATATCGCATTTATATTACACTATCGGTATAAAAAAAAAGTCCAATTTTCAAGGTGATTGTAAAAAATGTTTCGAAAATATTCACCCAAAGTCGCACGTATTCATTTTTTTTTGTGTGTCGTTCGTTCGGTAACAATGCTAATTTCAAGTTGAATTTGTTTTCGGTGTAAAATCGCTCCGGGCTGATGGGTTTTCCGAAGGGGGTGTAAAATATTTACAAGTGTAGGTGGGGGGATGAGGATTTATGCGAAATGAGCCATCATCAAAGCTCCGCTTTTGTCTAGATTTTCATTTATATTTTATTTTTCGTTCGGTCTTCACTTTGTTGAAAGCGCACCAGTCATTCCGACAGAGGCCCATACAGATATATTTATGTAATAAAAATACGTGGAAATAATATTATCTTATTTTGTTATTCATAGTCGGCCTTCATCCATTAAAACTTTGCTCCCGGGGGCGCATTTTCGAAATGTATAAAGAGCACGCTCGCTCTCCGCCCCTTTGCGTCGGGCTTACCAAATAGATACATAACCCCCCAAATGATTAAAACGCGCATAAAAGCTGCGAGAGTTTACGTAATCGAGTTTATTTTATTTATCGCTCTTTGCTTTACCCTCAACGGAAACACCGAAAAATTGTATCATCTACGCTTGGCTTTCTTTGAACTTGATTTTTTTACACCCCCACGCAATTAATATGCGTTAATTGCTTCGCGCTTACACAATCCAACAGATTTACTAAATGTATAATCTATTTATACTTTACGCTAATCGTTTTATAAATACCTACTTTTAATATATTTATTATTAATTAATTAAATTAGGGTAGAAAGACCTATGGTCTATAGCCCTTTAAAGCAACAGCGTTACTATTTTTTTGTATTTAGTTGTATTGTATTGAGTTTATATTTATTTGTAGTTGTTGTTGTAAATAATGTTAGTATTATTTTTCATATAAGATTACAACAAATGTTACAATATTTAAACAAAAAAAACTTGGATTCCTAGGCTAGATCCAAAAGTCTACCATAACTCCTATTCAAAAGAACTCAAATTCAAAATTAAGACAAGATCCTGTCACTTCCGATCCCTAACATTCCGTAGTTCTGCAATATCCATCAAATGTAGAACATCCATCTATAAATCCATCTGCCGTCCAATCCTCGAAAATGGTTTCACCCTTCTCTCCCAATGCCGGATCCCTGTTCTGAAAAGTCTCTCCGTATCCGAACGTTCGTCTCTTCGTATCCTCATCAGGATCCGCCATCCAAACCCGCTCCATAACCCTCCGAATGACCTCTATTCGAAAACCAAAATTGTTCCAGTCCTCGATAGATACCTCTCCCTCTCCCTTAAATTCATCTCAAAACACTCCAATTTATCCTCTCTCCTCTCAAAATTTTGTATCCCTCGAAATCCATCAACCCCTTCTAAATATAAGTATCCCAGACTTACCCTATTCCAGTATCTATTATCCCTATAATTATGTTCTTTCCCTTTCCCAGAAGCTGATTTTTTGTAGAAAGATTTATTTTTTCTACTTCTTATGTAATTGGTAAATAATAGCGTTCATTTAGTTTCTACATTGTATATAATATTCATGGGCGGAGAGACCAATGGTCGATAGCCCTTTGGCCATCCTTTTTATTATTATTATTATGTTTGGTTTTTATATATAGAATTGTATTTTGTTTTTATAACTGGCCAATAAATTATATTATATTATTATTATTAATTTGATGAAAGTAGTAGAAAATCAATATTAACTTAAATTTATACGAAATTGTTTTTTTTATAATAAGTTAAATTTTATTACGATTTTGAAGCCGAAGGCTACGTCAGAGGTAATTCTGTTCTTTCCGAGTGACCGGCTCCGTTTCTGATGTGATTATTCCTCCCTTACAACGGACGGGGTGAGCTTTTCAACTGACTATGTGAATGCGAGTGTGTGTGTGTGTGTGAGCGTGTATGTGTGTCCTTTCCAACCCTCCTGCCCGCCACTCATTTCCTATAACGCAATATACTAATCTAAATCAGGACCCATCATCAACTTTGAAAGCTCCCAATCTCTCGATTGGATTTCTGACCCTATACACTCTCTATAAGCCCCGGCCAAATCTCTCGGGAACCAAATCACATGTCGAACAATTCCCGTCTCTATCAACTTTGTTGTTTAGTATTAGGATTTCATTGATTAATCCGTAGACTTAGTTTTTATTGCTTCATTCAACAAATTTTCTATGTTCTTTCTGACAAAAAGAAAAAATACATCTGAAAAAATTGTGATTTCATTAATTTACTATCTTTGATTTCTACTAATATTAGATATTATATAAATAAATATATAAGTTTATTATATTAAATAAAATATAATGCAAATAATAATTTAAAAAAAAAACAAAGAAATTTACTCTAAGTATGGCAGAAAGACCTCAGTTAATAGCCCTTTGGCCCAATTTGGACTAATAAAGATGTTTACATAAATTAAATAATTACTCTATAAAAATTACTCTAAGAAAACAACTTGTACATCTGTTACAAAGGGCTATTGACCACAGTCTTTTCGAACTTAAAAAATATGATCAATATATTCCTAAACATCGAAATTAGTACAACACGAAAACACACAGTGAATACAGTGGAACCTTGATTTGCGAGCATAATTCATTCCGGAAACGTGCTTGTAATCTAAAGCAATGTGTATCAAAATGAGCATGTAATACGATTACCAATAATCCCGAATGGCTCGTGATTGCGTGTAGGTAATACTCGTACTGCAAGATCACATTCGGTTATCAAGTTAAAATTGATTAAAAAAATGGAAAATACTCAAAATACTTGAATTAAGGACTTTTATGTATATGAAAGAGTTAGATTTTTTTGAAACATTACGAATATTTTATTATTAAACTACATTTATTGCATTGTCCTAGTGGAATTTTATAATATCAACATTTATTTTTCTAATGTAAAGTTTTTTTTTTATTGTATTGTGCAATTTTGTAATTCATATACAATTAATGATAAATTAATGTATTTTTCTGACCAAAAGATACTTCTTTTAGATGAAAACTTTACGTTTCAGAATAATACATGTTATTTACCAAACAATGTGATTTTTAAGAGTGAAAAAACTTTGTAACATTTTTTTAAAACATTTATTGCAACAACCACAAAAAAATAATATATTATTTAAACATCCTTATAGATCCAAATTGGCTATTGAACGAGGCCTTTTTGCTAAGTAAATTTAAAATGACGAAATAGCTGCAAAGAGGTATAGAACTGAGGTCTTTCAATACATTTTGTTTTATTATTAAATATTATTTATTATATTTGCATTAAATATATCTAGTTAAGACTGAATGTGTTTAAATGAAAATGTCAACACGGAGGAATTGAGTTTGATTAAAATTGAACGTGATTAGGAATTGCGAAATATACTTGTTGCAATTACACATGCCTCGGTGGTACGGTATTCGCATAATGAGCTACAAATATTGAAGCTCCATATCAAATACGAAACGTCTATCTATCCGGCTGAATATTGACAAATGTATATGCTGGTGTCTGGGTGTCTCTGTTGGCTTACTAGCTTCTCCGTTTCCTATACAATGTCCTATCAGCATTTGCAACATTCCCCGTTGATGCAATTCCTTATGAGAGCATGCTCTCCGACATGTCTACCAGAGAGAGAGCTAATAATAACCGTCGTGGAATCTGTTATTGTTCGACGAACAGCACAAATCAAAGGAGGCAACGGTCTCTCCTCCCCGAGCTTGATGAGCGGCGATGCTTCAAAAGTGGATGGGAATCTCGTGAGGTAACTATGTTTTGTGCAGCGCACACACTGGAAACGGTATTGAATATGAATCCGATAACTCCTTAAAGGCTAGGCGAAACCAACAAAGAGCCAACTTGAAAGGAATTAGAACGTGCACTTCTTCGCCGCAAAAGAGCGACACAGAATAAGAGAGCAACAACACGAAAAAAGGAAAGGGAATCGGATAGATAAAGCGAGAACTTTATGGGACAGCTTTGCACAAAACTCGAACGTGAACGGTAAATCAAGTTCCTCCTACGAGTGAATCTGTACAAAACAAATATCACCAACGTGACACTTAACACAAAATCCTTGAAAATATTCTCATCTCAATTATAAATTTTCAATACTTTAATTATCAAATTTATTATATATAAAGCGATAAAATATTGAAAGTCATCTATCAGTACAACACAGAGAAATAAGTGTGAGCAAATAAATGAATAAATAATTATTGGAATTCTTGGACTGATTCAAATGAAACAATCAGAGTGTAAATGTAAGAAATCAATTCTGAAAGGGGAGGAAAGTAATTAAGGATTTAATTTGCGATAATCGAAATCCCGGATTAAAAATAATTTCCAACAGAAATTGAACTTAATTAAAAGTTGACCCGGCTCCTGTTTGCTCTCCAACGATGTCTTTGAAATCCGGCAGGGTGTTGTTGATTTACTTCTTTCTTTATCTTTTTCTCTTTCTTCCTTATTTTATTCTTTCTCTCTACTTTTCCTTGCTCCACCTCAGCGACTTCCACTACTACTACACACACACATTTATACAGTAAGGATAGAAAATCGATATGGATTTCATGGAGATGGTTTCTCCTGCGGTGGTGGTTCCGCAGCTGATATTACTATTTGTCGCATCCTCTTCATCCCTCTGTGTTCTCTATATATATATACACACAAGTATATATTTTTATATATAGATTGAGTTACAAGACCGCCTTATTCCATTTATTCACCAGCCTTGAAGTAGCAAACTGTTATGACCCTCTTGTCTCAGGCATCCATTTATTCGGAGGAGAAACACCACTTTGGGGGGAAATAACGCACATAAAAATTATGTAAATTTTAAATGCTTCCAGAAATATGTTAATAATTTTAAGTAATGGAAAGTTTGCATTTTCTTAAACTCACCCCAACACGATTCATGATTCAATTTAATTACACATCATATCCCAGTGTCAACATAAGCTCAAAGTACTTTATTTCGTTTAATTTAAAATCAATTAATGGAAGGTATATAGTCCGAAAATATAAAAACACAACGTTAATTAATAGTAATTACTGATCGTAGTATTTAATTGAATTGACGATACTGAACACACGTCAAGTATTTATAAATTACTTGTCAAGTTACTCATATGTGATTATATAAACTTTATAAAACAATCACTACAACTTGTGTAAGTATTTATATAAATTATATACTATCGTTTAATATGTAGTTGTTAGGCTGAAAAAACTTATGTTTTTTAAAATTTTGTTTCGTTATTACTACTATTCTATGAAAATCTTCTCTTTTTATCTGTTTGTGTAACTGTTACAATTTAGGTCATTTACATAATTGACGAGTGAACCTTAATTTTGCAGAAGGTAGAAACTAGTGTAAAAAGATATTTCTAGTTGCAATGCCACCTAATTATTTACAACGTACAATTTTTGACGTACCGACGTAAGTTGACATCTGCCATTTTGCATCCCATAAACATTTAACATACTCAGAGATAAAAGAATGTTCAAAACCTGGAAGAGTCCCAGTAATATAGTTAGAATCCGGTCTCACACCTATACACCCATACTTCGCTTTACGGCCTAGATACGTTCTACTAAGGTTGGCCGCAAAGTGAAAAGCCGTATAAAGAATCAATTATTGCGCTTGCGCATGATTGGCAACATGTAGATATATCGACATGGAAAAACGTTTTTTTGCCGTTATAGCGAAACATTTTAGGTCATAAATCGAAAACGTGCCTTAATTGAAAAGGGCCGTTATAGCGAAATGCCATATAAAGAGCGGCCGTATAGCGAGGTATGGGTGTATTTTGAAAAGTGATCAAATGATGTAAAGTAAATAATTAGTAGTGTTGTTTAGTTATTTTAATTTAAATAATTTGTAAGGTTAAAATTCTTTCAAATATTTTTTTCTATTCAAAAACTGCTCATAAAATAATTTGAATGTATTCGAATCGAAACGCATTGTTCTAATTGTCCACATTTAAAATTTGTTCTAAAATATGTGAAACGCAGCTGAAAAGTGAGGATGTTCATTGCTTATATGGATTGTTCATCGCTTTACAAATGCAGGTGTATAAGGATTATGGATCTTTATATAGATTATTTAATTGCTTTACAATTGTAAAATTTTCAAATAATACGAATGGTTCTAGAGACGATACTGACATTATATGCATTACATTGATTATTTATAAAATAACATCTGCAAATATACATATATTCATCTACAGGTGGTTGCCGTGAAGAAATCACTGAAATATTGTGTGCACTCTGTATGTAATACGGTCTGTATTGGATGCAAAAAAAAAACCTGGAAAAATAGATGAGATATGTTTGAAACAGAACAAACGTCTATTTCGAAACGTGTTTAGTTCTTACATAGATAATAGCATTTCGCTTTTCTATGATTTCACTTTCTATAAATATTACACTAAAAATCGTTTGGTACGTATCCTTATGACTGTGATTACAGGTAAGGTTCAAGTTGAATCAACCATGAATCATCGTTTGCGAAACGGTCATTAACATCGTTTACAATAGGTGCGGAAAATATAATTATAATAAAACAAAAACTCCTCTTCAATGCAATATCTTCCTAATAGGTTAAGAGCAGAAGAGCAAATTGCTATAATAATATACACGTTATTAGAAAACAAAGAGCAAAGCGCTTCGAGAAAAGCACAATTTGCGCTTCAACAATGGGTTTCCATTGACAATAATGCGTACTGGTAAACTGGCAAACCTGATATTTATGTACAATAAATCTTTACAAAATTCGACGCTCTGGGCATCTCCGACAATGTATATGTATTTGTAAGAGGAGTAAAGAATATTTTTGATGCTCACGATCTTGGCGGAATTGCATTTCGCTGCAAAGGATAAGCCCGAAAGGTCATTGCGAGGGATTACGACATAATTAATGTGATTTGGTTCGCTTTGTGTGCAGACCGGTCGACCGGTTGCAATCACATCCATATTTCCATAGGCGAATTTCGAGAGACTTTTGCATTAGGTTTCCTAGATTGCCTTCAGTCACGATTATAATTGCTTTTTAATACATATAATCCTGGATACATAATAATAGGATAACGCTGCTTGTGTGCTTGTGCACGAGATTTAAATTGGAATGGATTGTATCGACCAGGAACCGTCACTATCTGCATTAGATTTGTATGCAGATATAATGACCGGAACTTTCTGATATGAAGACATTATTTCACAATATGATATTACGCTTAATTGCATTCTCATCAATATAAATAATATAAACTTTTGTAAAGGGCTATTGACCTATTTACCCCATTATTGATATTCATTTTGTATTGTTCGTTAGATGTATGTTATACAATTATATATATGTCGTGTTGAGGAGAAGGACTTACAGTCTATAGTCATTTGTACTAGTTAATGATGATATGATTTATATTCCTGTTGGGGCAAAAAGGCTTGTCAAAATACAAAAGTATTAAATAACAATGTGACCGGATAATCAAGAATATATCCTAGCTACGAATTATGAAACAGTGACAAAACAGAACACATGATGTATATCATTTGTGATAATTGATCATTTTAAATGATATTTTTTTTGTCACTGTACTGTTTTTCGTATTTTAGCATAATAACTATGCGTAAGAGGTTTGTTAAGTTAAGTCTATAACTAATGTACTTTCCATAACTAGTGTATCTTCCAACTATAATAATAATAAAATCATGATATTAATGAAGTACTAAACTACCACTAAACAAAATTACGCACAGTAAGAAAAACCAGCATTCATGAGAATGTTTTTACTTAATACGTTACATTATGATTTCTATCTGAAACGCAATGAAAATTTACTAATTTTGAAGCAAGAAGTGATGCGGACGAGAAATTAACAATAATAATAAGAAATTTACTAATTGCCATGATAAGCGATATCAACCTTCTTCACCCATTCCAACACCGGGTCTTCATTAATTATTTGTGTGTGGTGAGTTTTAAAATGACTTCTAGAAGTAAAAATATGAAGAATCTGAATAATGTGATGAAGATTTCAAATATAACTACTAGAAACTCTGAAGTTATAATAAGAAATTCTAATTGTAATATTGATATATTACAATAAGTACGCAGAATGAATAAGTAATAAAACAACAAATTTTGCTTGAATGGTATGGTAATCCCATCAAAAAGCAATGTTTTATCAACACACGAAATTGAGATTTTCTATTGTTTCAAAAGTAGCGTTACTAAAACAACTGTCAAACGTCAAATTTCAATGAAATTTTTACAGGCGTCGTCTGAAGATTGGTACTTCCTAAAAGTCATATGGATTTGTCATTATAGGCGTCATATATATGTATAGTCTAAATGTATCAAATTATTGGTTGCCTTATGTTACTATTAATTAATACGTAAATCTATGTTATTGACGTGTATTTGTGATCGCTTTGTAATATTTTATTGATAAAATACTGTATTATATTACGGATAAAATATATATAGCAATATATATATATATCGAGGTTAAGTCTTTGAATATTGTAACGCGTTTGAGCGAAAGCGTAATTACACTTTGTAATAACATAATTGCGGCTTTAAACCCACGACAATGATTAGGTCGGAATTGTGAAATACAAAGAGGAGGATTACGAGGTGCCAATCCTGCGACAATCGGAGAATGTGTCATGAATAAAATATAGTTCTGGTTAAGTAGTGGCAGCCTGTTAAGTGGTTCCGATCCTTTCGTTTTTCATCCTTCGTGCATTTGCCACGTAGGCCGAAATAGAATAGATAAAAATCGCTAATAAGTATTGTTTCGGCCTCGATAAAATAGGCGCAGTATAATTTCTGTTGTTGATACTTTTATTTACAACTTTATTCTCATTACATATTGGATCCACTTCAATGTTTGTTGTCGATTCGTTAATTACTTTATTCCCATTACATATTGGTGCCCGTTCCATACCTTTAAAGCGTTGGAAATGTAAGCAATGTGACAATAACTTCGATCGTCATCAAACGAATACGGTGAACTTTCAATTAACGAAACGATCAAACATGTGCCCGGAGCGATCCAACTAACTGCTAGACTTTAATTCATTTCCAGCAAAGGCAGACGTCGCCGTTCATATATAAATACTTAATTGAATTCTATTTAATTTGTGCAATAAGTTGCTTTTGCGGAACCGATTTCTGCTTTTATGTATGTAAATTACATTAATTAGTTTTCCATCAAACGCTACGTCCCCTAGGGAATTCAGTCGAGATTCATATTTTTCCAATTTCACCCTGAAACAGTTTCCAATCCAACCCTGCTATATTATATCATTTCAATTAATAAAATTGTATACCAATCAACTTATTTCTCAATTTCTCAAGATTCTAATAATTTAAGCATATTTTAAAGCATTATTTATTATATACAATAATAAGGGGCCGAAAGACTTAGGTCGTTAGCCCTTTAGTAAATTATTTTAATATCGTGGTATAAAATAAAATTTATAATCTATCTACTAAAATTGAAGAATTAGTTTATTTTACAACGTTGATCTACAAAATTGTATAAAATATTTTAAAGAGCTCAACTTAAAGTATTCAATAAATCTTAGAAATTAGCTTATTTTTAGTAAATATTCTGGGTACATTTAATTCAATATTATAGCAATTGCAGTGCATTTTGTGCAAAGTGGTTTAGAAATGGTGAATAAACAAAGGTGCGCCTCTGAATTCGAGTTACTGTGCGTTTTGTAGTTGAAAGGGTTTGCTTGTAATGTAGGTAATACACATACAATATAATACCGGGATAATAATAAATACAGTCGCGTTTCCCATTGTCGTTGCATAATGGTCTAACGAAATGAATCTCAGTTTAAAATTGTAACGCGTGTGCTTGGATACACATAGTCTTTGGGTAGCTTATCTTGCTAAGGTTTGGAGCGTTTCGTGTTGTTGTCTGGTGCAGAAGGCAAAGAGACCAACAAGGGACCTGCAAAGGACGTCGAGTAATGAAGTCGCAAGCAAAGGAAGCCAGCGACGCCCGTACGGCCCTCGCACTTATTATGTGGCACAAAGAATATCTTGTGGATTCCCAGAGTCTGGGGAGACATGCTTATTTGCATAATATCGCTATATGCATACCATTTTGTACTCGGATTTCCACGAGCAACAGCAGACTAGACGGATTTCGGCAGCCCTCTGCAATTTTACGGTCAATTAACGTTGCCACACGTCCAACACTGCGCTTCAATTTATACAAACACCACATGTGTGCATTTCCCTTCATATACAAAATAGAATAGAATATAATAGAAAAGCTTCTTTATATACACGATTAATTTTCAAATTATTAAATTCTAAATAAAGAAAACAAATTAAGTTACAATAATTTATAACCAAACACAATATACATTAAACTGATAGATTGTGCAGGTTTTTTATGGTTAACTATTAGAATAGAGTTAGAATATAGAATAGAAGTAGAGTTAGAGTATAATTAAACTAATTTAATTATGTATTTTAGAATTAGTCTCAGTAAGAATCTTACGGATAGAAAAACCTTTGGTCTATAGCCTTTTATAGCAATAGAATAGTCGATTTTTCCTTATTACTGTTGTATTGAATTTGTATTTTTGGTAGTTACAAGAAATGTATAAATGATATTAAAATTTAGTAAGAATCTCAAATAATGAACATAGACTTATTAAGAATGTTAAAATAAGAACATAGTCTTAGTTCAAACGTGGGAATATTAAGCAACGAATAAAGTTATGTGAATCCAATAAATTTAATTTTATTTCCCAATTACTGAGACTTCATCATTCTGTATAGAATTCTATTATTGGCACATAAAATTAATAGACTTATGAACATAATTTATACAAATAAATCGTAAGACTTACAGAAAATAATAAAAAAATTAATCATAATTAACAATTTTGTATACAACAAATACGTAACAGTTCGGGAATTCTTGTTTTATAAAATAAATTAAACTTATAAGATAATGAAAATTTCAAATATTGCATTTAGATTTTTTGTTAGTTTAGTATTCTTTAGAATTTACAATACATTTTCTGAGATTTTGGTCCTGATATTATTCTGGGAAAATAATATACATTTTATTTTCTCACGTACAATTATTTCATGGTTGGTGTGAAGAAAAAATATATTTTGATATATAACACTACTGTGAAATCTGTATAGGAAAACTGGAGATGAAGCTTTTCCATTTCTTCTCGCAGGAATCCCGTTTTCCCCATTTCATTCTTCCGGTTATATGGCATTTTCGGCTGATCTATGTGGTATCGATAAAATATGACAATGCTATAGTCGTATAAGAATTTAAGGGTGCCCTGAGGGTTTGCCGGTAGACGGATCTGGAGAGCAGCGATGGTGGCAGTGTTTTGCGGAGCATCCCCTACCGTGGGTGGTGGGTGATTGTTGGCTGCGGTGGGGGCGGAGGGCGGCCGAGAGATGAGATGCGCCATTAGAATTGCAAATGCCCGAAGACATATTTATATCGCGAGGTCGCGCGCGCTTTCCGCGTAATCCTTTTGTCACTGGGGCTATGATAAATTTAAACCTCGTTTATAAACTTGAATCGAGAAGAGTTTACTCCTCACTGTGCGTATATATGTATATCCGTATATACTACATTCACCCGAGAGGTTCAGAAACGGTTAATAAGATTTCCACGGGGTTGGAGCGATATCTCCGTCGGAGGATTAACGACAGGATTATCATAGATATACATCCGCCAGACGTGACCTACTACAAATTGAAGCGAAAACTTTTTACTGAAATATATTCTGTTTTCTCTTATGCAGTTTGCATCGATTACTGCACTCCACAATTTATTAAATTAATATTTTTAAAAAACAAAGTCTCTTTAAGGGGAAAACACTTAGGTCCATCGCATTGTGGTTACTAATAAAGATTGTTATTATTGGTAAAGAAATGGTCTATAGCCCTTTGCAGCAATAATATTCTTAAATTTTATTTTTTGTAATAAATGTTATTATTATTAATATGAGTATCTACTTGAAATTTCTTATTGTTAAAATTTTGATTTATTTGATAATTATGAAGGTTTTCATTTTCTCATCTTAAACAGTTGACCATTAAAGCTAAATCTTGCATATTGATAAAAGTTTAGTTCACTAGTGCAAGTAATTGTAGTCTACCTTAAAAAGATTGACGAGAATTTAGCATTTTCCATTGAAAGAAATCATATCAAAATACTCACTATTTAATAATAGCTTCTTTCCTGACAATCGTCTAAAATCAAGTTTGAATGAAAACTGTTTTCCAATATATTTTTTGTGATATACAATCTAATGTCGAAAAGAAAATTAAATTTGAAATAAGCTGATACCTCAGTCAATAAGTTTGTAGGATGATATATAGATGGCGCCTCTATAGACAAATCCATAAGATTTATAGAAAGTACCAACCATCAAAATTACATGAAAATTTGATGTTTAGTTTACAAGTTATCTTAGTGTTATACACAATCTATGAAAGACAAAACTCGAAAACATCAAGGTGATGAAGAAGTTGAACCCTGCGTACTAAGGCCATGCCAGGAAATGCAGAAACAAAAGAAGACTGAACAAATATGTATACAATCATTATAATAAAGAACATTTTTAAATTGAAATTGAATTAGTGTTATGGACATATATTTTATTTAAAATTATTATTAAATGAAAATATATTATAATCTTTGAAAATCTAATTGTTTCTATGAGATGTGACTATGAACTTAGTTTATGTTTGAAAGACGAAAAATTATGATAGCCTTTTTCACCATGTTTATTCCATTACAAACAACAGAGTTCCAATTAGAGATTTAGAGATTTTAAACATATGTAATAGTTATTTTGCCTTAATAGGAAAGTACGATACATTTATTGTTATATAACTGTGAACTTAGTTTAAGTTAAAAAGATGAAAAAATATTGTTACTCATTTCATCAAGTGTATTCTATAACAAACAATGTAGTTCTAATTAGAGACTTTAGACATAGGTAATAGTTATTTTGCTATAGGATGAAGTTAGAAGTACATTTATTTTTATATATTGTATAATAGGAAAAATATAAAAGATTTATTAGTTTATTATGTCCATGATTTAAAATTAATATAATCATATCAATGTGTACAGCATGTTGTAGGGTATAGAATAAAATTATGATGACTTTTATAAAATACATTTTTGTTAAGGATTTTTCTTCTTGGAATGTTTTTCGTTGTTGGCTGCGAAGAGGCCAATTTAAGTGAATTGGGTGGGAGTTTTGCGGAGGAATGAATGTATTATATATGTCGGCAGAATGGCTCCCTATCTTTCGTGAGCTTTCCCTTTATGATTTTCCTCACGGACAATATGACCAGCTTACTATTGACGTCCCTCTGATAACAAACAACGTCGGCCCTTAAAGCCCCATCATTTACACGCAAATTGCCCAAATTTCCGTTGATATATTAGGGGCGATTCGCATGCGCTTGTTTCGTACGTCAATTGCGGAATGATTTAAGAGAACACGCATGCATTCGTCCATACCAAAGGAGATAATGAATGAAATGCATAGCAATTTGGTGTCCCTAATGAGAGTGTTAAGTAAGAACTGAACTTTATAAAGTTCGTGTAAAATCTGGACATGTAATTCTCAATAAATAGCAGCATGCTCAATTAGAATGAGAGATCGCGCTGGCAGATAAAGGATTGAATGACAACTGGAGGCTGTAAGGCCGTTTGTATTTTATGGGCCTCGTGACGTGTCTGTGAGTAAAAGTATACACGTATGAGTGTGTGGGCATTCTGGGTCTCCAAGATGCCGTTCCCCCTAATGAGCTACATCTTCCAGAGCCTCGCTAACAATGTCCATGCCACGACCCACCCCTCCGCGTTAACAAGAACCGGTGGCCAACAAAGGCAATTCAACAAGTGAAGCATCGCGCGCTTTCTGAAAGATATCTTTGTGCGGCGGGCACGAATTCGCTTCCCGTGGACGTCTTGTCGCTCCAACCCCTCTAACTAACATACGTATACAAAAAAGGACGAGAAATAATCAGGAGACGTGATGCATTCTCTCCCTTTCCTTCAGTCGAGTTTTACGATTTTGGCTTCACAGAAGACCAGCAGCCGGCAAGGCAAGGCATATCCGCCCTTTGAGTTTCGTCCAAACAGAGGGTTGTCTCTCCGTCTGCAACACTTCAAAGAAATCTGTTTTTCCTTACGCACATCATCATCGTCACCGTCGTTTCAAATTCAGATCTTTGTCTAGAAATCTTTTGCCTCTCTAATTAACCCCATTACGAAAGATATGGTATAAGTTTTTTTTTACTCATTTATTTTTTGCCGCGACAATCGCAAGCAAATTGCGAGAAGTCACCTTTGTATATTTTGATCTTGCGAACAAAAGAATAAGCTTCGTTTGCGGTAAAAGCTCCATCTCTTTGATTATACTTTTTACAATTTAAGAACACGTTAATCAATTTTAACCAAATAATCAATGTCCATTATCGATATCCAATCAAGTCATATTTAGAATTCAATGTTTAATAACATTTAATTAATAAACCAAACATAACGTGAAAGAAAACGAAAAAATCATATTAGAACCAAAAGTTATTTAAATTGCATAGAACCTATTAAAAAAAAACTCGGCGTACATAGGAGCGTTATGTAGGACAGAAAAGACTATACCAGATGAGTGTATTTCATTCCATGTTCACATCCAGGATAAGTTCTGGTATGGCAGTATGGGGAAGTACCACAAAATATAACAAGATTGCGCTACAGAGACAGCAAAACAAATTAGAAAGAATTATGTTCGGAAAAAAACAATGCGTACATACGTAGGAGTAGAAGACAGACTTGAAACGCAAATGAATATAATATAACAATACATAAAATAATAAACAAATTAACAAAGACGGACATAATAATAGAAAGAAACAACGATACACATTAATACGAAACAAAAGGAAGGAACGATATAAGACCAGAGGGAAATAGGATAGACGTACTAAATGATAGTATTCTGGTGAGCGGTGTAAGGGAATGCAATAAACTGCCGGAGAACACAAAAATAGAGAAGAATATGGACAGGTTTAAGAAGAAAAATAAAGAATGGTATAAAACAAATAAATAGAAGAAGCTCACTTGCAATACCAGCCCATAGAAACCCATGGACTGCAGCAGAGGAGCATGAACACTTATAATAAGATAAATAAATAAAAATTTAAAAAAAAGTTTGTTATTTGAGATTTAAGCGACTCATCAAGCCGTATGGTTAAAATCGCCGGTCCATATCATAAAAGAATTCGATTCGGGTTCCAGATACAGCCCAGGATTTGGTAAACTCTTTCAGGTCATAATTCTAGTCTGAGGCAATGGTTCCTAATAAAAAAACAGACTTCAAGGAATTATTTGTCAATGGGAAACGGTTCTAAAGTCTACCGTCTTTCCTTTGTAAATGACCAAATACACATTTTATTGCATTTCTGGAAAATTTTATCATTAGCGATAAGTAAAAGTAGGTTGTGAAATATTACCTGACTAGAGTAAGGGTGGGTCTGAAATACTACCTGTCTAAAGTAAGGGTGGGGTGAAATAGTCCCTTCGTTAAGGGTGGGGGCAAAATAATACCTGGTTAAGGTATACATGCTCACTGCATTTTCGTCTCATTTCAACTTGTGTTTACCTACCATCAAGATATCTAAGGCGCAGCAGTAATATTATAGAAGAACACCATGGACTCAAAATAACTTATAGAGTCACTGAAGGAAGGTCACCAGTCTTTCCTTCGAGGTAGTCTTGATGCATACCGCATGCAAATGAAAGTGCGGCACCATACGAAAAGTGAAGAGCAACTCCAAGCTCCTACGCTCAGTGATTATATCAAAGGTTACAAAAATATATCCATGGAAGAATTCGACAAACCATTATGAAGAATAGAGGAACAAGAAAGTGGCCAAATCAGGGACATGGTGGTTCACTGCAAAGCCGACCATTCGAACAACATCGTCCTCACGAAGCGCCAAAGGTTGTCTTGCTAGAATTTCTCCAAGCACCTGATGGCCACAACCAGCTACTTCTACATCATTTTCTTCGCACACAACGAGTTCTTCAAGTGCGCCTGGGAGGTGAACTTCGAATCCGGTTATATGCGGTGGTGAGTCTTCAAGATGAATCACACTAAGAAGCAAAACTTTAATTTTCAAAGCGAGATCGAGAACCAGAACCAAATTGGCGATAAGCTGGTCGTCAACGGTAAGTGTCCGGAGCTGAAAAGCGAGCAGCAAGAAGTCTCCTTCGACAACAAGAACTTCCTCATCACGCACTACGACATGATCAAGAGCTTATGCAGAAACACCGACCTAATCTACATCGTGAACATAATAAAAAACGAGGATTCATAATTCCGTGACGCAAACCAGAAAAGGAAAAATTTGAAAAAAAAAATCATAACTATGATTTTCGTCTTTTATTATGTTTACGATGTAGATTAGGTACCTTCTAACCTTCTAACACCTTCTAACAATACCTTCTAACAATAAATGAGGAAAATACATAGTAATAAAACAAAAGAATAAAAAGAAAATTAATATAAAAATTGAAATACGCAATAGAACAGGTTGAACAGGCAGTTTAACTGGTAATATTGATAAATGAAAAATGAGTTGGGATCCGCACATTAACAACTTATTAAGAAAAAAACTCGGTGTGCATTACGAAGGACAGAAAAGATGAGTGTAGGATGGGTGTATTTCATTCCATGTTCACATCTAGGATAAGTTACGGTATGGCAGTATGGGGAAGTTTCACAAATTACAACAAGATTGCGCTACAGAGACAGCAAAACAAATTAAAAAAATATGTTCGGAAAAAAAAATCAACACGTACAAGGAGTAGAAGAAAGAATTGAAATGCAAATGAATATAGACCAGGGGTTCCTAATGGTGTTCATATTCATAATCATATAGCAATAAAATATATTGCATAAAAAAGATTTTTTTAATAGTATGTATATAAAATAACTAGGAAGACATTGAATCTACTGCTATTTAAGATTTTGGTCTATAACTGATTTGAATGGATTTTAATATCTGCTTTGAAACCAAATAATTTGCAAAATTTGATACTAAAAAATGTTGTCCGGCATAAACCAAAGTGTTACATTTATTAAATAACTTCAATTATATATTATTTTTGAAGAAGTATAAAGAAATAATAAATATTCGTTTTTTTTTAAATCGAAAGCAAATTACATTGTTTGAAAGCACAATTGAACTATATATGTCTCATGAATTTGATCAAAAAGTTAGGGATCGGTTCTTCTTTGAGGCTTTAATATTGAATTGATCGGATCGGTTGGGTTTGCAAGGGGGGTGGAGAGGACGTGATGGTATTTATATGGAAACTGTTTGCAAGAGCGGGGGATGGCTCCTAGTAATTTCTGTAAAGTACTTTCGGTGAATGCTGGCCATTCATATGCCAATGGCAGGGAAAATGCATGCAAATGAACCAATTGTTGGTCACTCGTTGGAATTGAGTTTGGAACCGCAGTGTCAGTTTTGTATTACGAAATTCCGGGGTCCCGGCATTCCATCCCGGACTCCCGTTGTTTTTCCCCAATCTCTCTCTCGCCCTTTTTCATATATCCCACAGCAATTTCTCTTTCTCTCGCATACTGTGACCTCTACACCAATCAAGCAATTTTCACGGAGAACGCAAAATATTCTGGGGACTTTTCTCTTTTTTTTTCCGTAATTTATTTATTCCCGCAGAGTGTACGCAATTAAGGCATTAACAATGCGTAGCGCTCGTTAATAACACGACCCCCGCGTAATTTTCTCGACAACGTGACATTTTAATTGTGTCTTTCCGATCAACAGTTCGAGGGCGTTCCCTCGTCCATCATATCCATGTCCTACTTTTAACTAAACGTTATTAATACCACCGAGCCATTATTATTAATGATTATAATAAATTAGCTAAAAAGTCGATTGCATCTTAATAAATTATGCAAGCAATTGCACGCGCTGTAATGTCCCTAATGCGATGCAGACCCGCAGATCCATTGTCTTCGGATCTGAATGCCAGCCTGTCACTTGCAAATTATGCGCACTTTGAACAGTTTTTAAATTTAATAAGAGCACTTGGATAAAAGATAATGAAATTATAAATAGAAAGGATTTGACTTACATCACTCACTCACATATCCTATTGATAGGCGACTCATACCCATATGGTTAGAGTCGCCGGTCTACATTCTAAAGGTTCTCGCTTCGAGTCCCAGATTCAGGATTTTGTGAAACCACAAAAGCATTATTCAGTCCTTCTAGACTGAGGCAATGGATTCCTAATAAAAACAGTCTTCAAGGTTTTAGTAGTCAATGAGCAACGGTTTAAAAACTAGTATTTACAACGACGTGGTGATATGACTGAATATATGAATGGATAGATCTTAAATATAAGTTAAAAAATATAAAATATACTTGATACATAGTTTTATATTTCTTTGATAAAAAGCTGTATCTGTAAACACAAGTTCGATTTAATTTCAAATAATTTCAATATAAAGTCAAATACTTTAGATGATAAGTATTCCTAGAAGATTTATTTGAAGATAAAAATAACATACATTGTATTAGAAATTAAGTTATCCAAATGTTTCAATTAATAAGTATTGAAATTGTTGATGGTAGAGGACGATAGACATTTCCATTCCACGGAGATAATAACGTTTTCCTGTAAAATATTTAGAAAATCCTGAAAGAAACGAGGACAAAAATAAGGTCAACATTTTAGTTTTTCAACCAAAGTTGAAATTGATGTTTTTTTTAGGAAGCAGTGATACCGTGATAAATGCAATAATCTTGTCTTAAATGAAGTAGTAAAAATCACAATTAATCAACTTTTGATTTATATTTTCAAATATATTTGTATATAAGTTAACTGTTCATTCAATGAAACGCTTCTTTTGTTAAAAATTCTGTACGTTTATTATTCTATATTATTTCTTATAAAATTATACAAAGCAGTTTAGTTGCTCATTAAGTCTTGTAATATCATTTTTTTTAGTTGAAAAGGGCTATAGTTTTTTTCGGCCAGAAAGACCTAGCAATAGCTTTTCTATTATATTCAGTTTATTTTTCTTGTAGTTGTTGATATAAATATTATTATTATTACCAAAAGCTTCAAGGATCGATTTTTCGAAAATTTTCATAATAATGATAAATATATTATTATTATATTGTATCTGAACTCACAGATTCATTTAACTTAATTAAAAATAATAGTTGATTGTGACAAATTGTAAACCTATATATTTCATTGTATTTCACAAGGAAATGTAATAGAGAATTGAGTGGATATATATTCAAAGCAAATGTATAAATAATGTATCGAAACTATTTTGTAATGATAGTAATTGTGTGAGTGTGCTTTGCCTGCGAAGATAGTTTCCAGCATAACATATTTCTGTAATTGCAGAATGTCGCAACCTCTTGTACATCCTCTACTAACAAAAGGAAGATCAGATTGCTGTGAAATCATTTAGTCACACCTTGACCGAGTATCTTGAGCAATGAGCAATCATGATGCACTTTGTTCAAGGCGAAATCCGGCCGTGATAGGCCAAATTCCGAAACAGACCAAAACGCACAATAAAAACAATCAACGTTATTGTTTCTATTTACAAATAATCCATTTGGACTGTTATTATTATTTGATTGAAGGTTATATTAATTTAATACTGTGTGATGCCATTCTCATATAATAATACTTACTAGTCTTATTATTATGAGAAGTAAAAAAGAAACAAATTCTGATTGAGGTGAATGATTTAGTTCAGTTTACAATGTTTACCATCATTAAATCAATAACTGCAAATAAATTGCGTTGGGTAAAATGCCAATTACGGACATGAGATGATTACCATACAACACACATACACTTTCAAGATCTCTGTCTGAGATAATATCGTTTATTACATTGAAACAAACCATTGACCTACAAACATGTAATGAAAATAGGGCAAAATAAATTAATTATTTGTAGAGATATTTCATTAAAAATATTTACGTTATTATAAGATTATAATATTTATTAAATAATATAGTAATAATAATATTTATTGAAATAATTACAAAAAATAAACTAATAAAATAAGAAAAATAATAAAAAGAAAAGCTGGCCAAAGGGCTATCGACCATAGGTCTTTCAGTCCATGAATATTACGTACAATGTAGAAACTAAATGTACAAGAAGAAGACAACAAAATCATTATACATATAAAAGCTGCCTCTGGGATATGAAGGGACATACTTATAGGGATAATAGATACTTGAATAGGGTTGGTCTGGGATACTTATATTATAGGAGGGGTTGATGGATCTAGAGGGATACAAAATTTGAAGAGAGAGGATAAATTGGAGTATTTTGAGATGAATTTAAGCGAAAGGGAGTGGTATCTATTGAGGACTGGAACAATTTTGGTTTTAGAATTGAGGAGGTCGTTCGGAGAGAAATAAAGTCAATATAATAGTGCAGTTAATCTTTTAATATTTCAGTTTAGTATCTTGATATGTTAAATTAATATATTGTATTGTACTTCTAAATTGTATTACTAAACAAAATATATATTTTTAAATAAAATTCACTAATTGGGAAATTAAATTGGGTCATGTTTAGAAAAGAAGAAAATACAATTAATTGAAGCTCCTGGCTATATACTATTTGTGTATATTGTCAGTTGCAATTAATTTGGAAACGATGTAGACTCAATTACCAATTTCCGATGTTTAGAGAAGTTTAGAGTTTCTGCCATATTGATGCTGCGCATTTTCTTAATTAGTTTAGTTTATGTTGGGGATGCGTTTCGTGCAACATCCTTAAGGAATATCCTTCCGCCTTCCTTGGAACTTATTGTAGTAATAATGATGATAATACATTCGGCAATTTCCGATGGGATGCTGCAATAAAACTCGTCGAATTCCATTAAGGCAATGCTGTTCTCTCGGCTTGCATAATTGTATCTGCATGCAATCACGGGCCGACGGCGATTCTCCTCATTATTATAATCCTTTGTGTATCGCAACGAACAGACACTCGACTGTGGTCTGTTGAGCACAACGGACATGCTATGATCTCGTAAATATATTAAAATTCATTCAATTCGTTTTGCTGATTGTCGCTTTGATGCAGACGCATTTGTCATCATTTCATCAACTGTTAATTACAAAATAATATATGTTTGTATTTAACGACTCGTAAACAAGCATTATTTTGTTTCTATGCAGCTGAAGTTTAGTACTTTATTTGAAATTTGGTAATTGGATGGTTGAATTCTATAAGCAAAAGTTACTGGCGTTCAACTAAGCTCGTGCATAGAAACTGCATGTGCTCGTTTTAATTAACATCTTAATTGGAAACGCCTATGTGTGTAATTGTATTATCGGACTACCTCGTCCGTAAACAGTTTGCGTCAGTTCGCCGAGGAAAAGAAAAATAACGCCTGGAACCTTTACTATCCTCTGTATACACATTTTACGTTGAAACTATTTTACGTAGGAATTTAATGCCGTAATTAAGGCTTTAATATTGCATCTTCTATGCTAGCATTTTTTTAAGTAACACTTACTTTTTCATGGCTTCTACACTGAAACTAAATAGAGGATTATTTAGATAGTATACTGACATTCCAATAATATGATATTGTTTGTTACTTTTTATATACTATTTGAAACATACATGAAACATATATTCTGCAATTTATTAAAAAAACATTACAACTTTTAACATGACATCAGTTTTATAGCTCTTTAAATAATCTATTAGTGTGCATTTATTAATTGTTTAGATCGGGGGTTCCCAGTTGATTCTATGTGGATC
Source organism: Nicrophorus orbicollis (assembly GCA_018845635.1). Taxonomy (NCBI): domain Eukaryota; kingdom Metazoa; phylum Arthropoda; class Insecta; order Coleoptera; family Silphidae; genus Nicrophorus; species Nicrophorus orbicollis. Next base: position 2,097,163 of record JAFMTC010014004.1, on the reverse strand, counting down.
AAAATCGATGGAATTTGCTACCCGAATTGCTTTTTATGAATTTATCACACTGAATTGATGAATTTAAATTTGATTTTTTTTCAGAAAATAAAAATAAAATAAAAATTATTGAGTCCTTGTAGAGTCCTCAATACAATTTAGGTGTCGTTGTTCTGATATTTTTTAACTTTTTCTTCTTTTCCAAGTTTCTTGACATTCTTCAATCAATAGTTTTTCATATTCATATTTCATCGACACCTATTAGAGCCATTGAATATTATCAAGCTAATACAAAAATGGCTTCAGAGACATCAAAGGTATCCGTACGTGTAGACACCTTTGATGTATCATTGGGAACCTCCGGTTTAGATTGATGGTCAATGATTTGAATCAATTTATTTGATTTTTTCGTTTGTATGGCATTTATGAATGTGTCCAATGTAGATTTATTTTTTCGAAAGTGATTCATACATAGTTGTATTAGAGATCCCAAGCCTTGATTTAGGTGTCGTTGTTATGACATTCTGTTACTTCTTCAAAAGGTGTCTTGATGTTCTTCATTCAAGTGTTCTTCATTTTCATGTTTCACTGACTCCCCTATCAGACGCCATGAATTTTATCGAGCCAATCAAAATTTCGGATACTTCAAAGGTGGTCAATGATATTAGTTATTTGTACCTATTTATTTGATTTTTTTCATTTAAAATTAAAGCCCTAAAGCCCCAAATGAATGTGTCCAATGTAGATTGCTTATCTCTATTTTTCAGGATTCTTCGAAAGTGATTATTACATAGTCTTTGTAGAGAACCGAATCTTATTGACCTTAACATGATTTAGGTGTCGAAGATTGCTTATATTTTGGAAGCACATTTCACTAAGTTTCCTGGTATTCTTCATTCAATAGTTCTACATTTTCATGTTCCATCGACTCACAGTTTATCAAGCGAATCAAAATTTCAGAGACATCAAAGGTGTCCATGTTGAGAATCTCTGGTTTAAATTGAGGATCAATGATATTGATTTGTATCAATATATATTGAGTATACATAATTGTAGCGAGTTTAATTTATTTGCTAAGGTAAGACATTTATGGAAGTAATTAGATTCTTAGATAGAAACATAATTCATATCGCGTTTCTTTCATTTCTAAAGAATGTTAATTTATACAATTGTTCCGTTTTGCGTTTCATATTCGTTTTCAATATCTTTTAGTGCATAACTAATTAATAAACTGGAATGTACGTACATTATTTACGTTATGGTTTTATATATTTTTTTATTTAGTTGAATATTATTATATAAGATGTCAGTTTATTATGATATATGACTCTAAATATATTAAAAAATATATAATTAAAGTAATTTTGCTATTACATTATAGCACGTACATTACGCCTTCTATAGATACAGAAAAAAAAAGTTTTTTGTGCGGTTTGAAATATAGGACATAAATAAACCAAAAAAAAACTGCACCACAAATTTCACAACGATCATTCCCAAAAGGCACTTTCCGAACACAGACTTGTGTAAATAGCTTTGGTGGCCACCAACATGGGCAGTTAATTGTCCTTTCATTTAATAAAAAAAGCAATTACAATTTTTAATGAAAGTGCACCGGGACCGACTTTATTTCTGAACCATGCAATTTTTTTTGCAACCATTGTTGTAAATATATTTATTTCGCGGTATCATTATAGGTGGACGTTGAATGACGGGGTTCGGCACCCACAAATAGAATTCTAATTAAACTATATATATATATATATATCATTTAATCGACCCACGTGCTGCACAAACACTTGATATTATGCCATTGCCGACCGGAATTCAGCACGTAATTCATTTTTCCTCTCTCAAATGTCTTTACTTATTGAATCACTTCGCAAATATATCAATGCTGCACCAAAGGATCAACGGTTACAGTCATGCACTGATTATCAATAAAATTTTATGATATTGTTTTTTAACTGTCGAAATGAGGTGTGTCTAATTTGGTTTAATTAGATAATTGGTTGAATATAATTACTATAACAGAATTACAACAAAAGTAAGTAAAATACCGTTATGAGTCAATTGGCTGATTACCTAATTTTTTTTATTACATTTACTAGAAATATAATCTATAATTGATTTTTGTGGTTATCCAATGATTTGCTATATGTCCAAGGCTTTGTTATTCATATATTATGAGTTATATACTAGTAATATAAATTTAAACTCTACTTTTCGAAATATAAATAACAATGTAAAAACTTCAAGTTTAACAGTTAATTACAGCTAAATGACAATGAATACAACTATACTAATAGATACGTTTTGAAGAGTTATTATTCAGCTTTAATTTGAATGATTAATTATTAATTTATAGCTAACACATCTCGACATATAAGCAATAATGTAAAGAGACTACTCAAAAAATATTTTTTCATCTTTGAAAGAGAATCACAACAAAATGATAAATGATATAACTATACTAGTATATACATTTTAAATAGTGATTATTCAGCTTTAATTAATTATCAATTTGTTGCTAACACTTTTGGTGTTATAAGCAATAATGTGAAGAGACTACTTTTTTGGATGCTTACAAAAATATTTCTTTATCTTTGACAGAGAATTACACAAAAATTACACAACTATATTAGTATATACATTTTAAAGAGTGATTATTTAACTTTAATTTGTATACTTAATTATCAATTTGTCGCTAACACTTTTAGTGATATAAGCAATAATGCGAAGAGACTACTTTTTTAGATGCTTAAAATATATTTCTTCAACTTTGACAGAAAATTACAATAACATGACAAATGATATAATTATTCTAGTATATATATTTCAAAGAGTGATTTAGCTTTAATTTGAATACTTAATTATCAATTTGTCGCTAACACTTTTACTGATATAAGCAATAATGTGAAGAGACTATTTTTTTCTAAGCTTAAAAACTATTTCTTGTGAAAGTGAATTGCAGCTGAATTATTGTCTTGTGATAACTAATAATGTTTTTATGGTAAATATAAGTGCTAATGGCCCAATTAATGTATATTTTAAAAGTTGCAACAAGAGTATTGTATGGCTCAATATGAGACTTCCTAGCTTTGCGGGGAATATCGTTCGGATAGATGCAGTATCGTATATTTCAAAGGGAAGTATTGGTGGGTATAGCGATCATCGCCCTCGTTACGGATTTAGTTGGGAATCATCCCCTTCCCGTAGGGTTTTGTAAAAAATAATTGGCTCCGGGCAATAATCAAATCGGTGGAAGCGAATTCGATCTCCTGAACTGGCAATAATTTTCCTTAAACCGTGGAATAATATGTTCTACCCCAGTGACTAATGAATCCTCCCTTCCATCGGTTCTACAATCCAGAAACGTATTCGAGGAAATTTACCGCAAATTCTATGTCGCCCCAAGAGCAGCGCCAACATTTTTCAGCACATGTATATGTATTTTTTTTCATTATTATTATTAATGCTACCTAATGCGGACTCGGAAGTTGTATAATTAAGGTATAATTAAAAGTTGGCCATGTAGTTCAGAGTTTCCAATTAGGGCATCTCGCATATTCACGCTGTAAAGTGCATAATATTTCAAAAGCTTAAGATGTCTATCTGGGCCCTGTCCTCGATGCATCCCTGTGAGATCCTAACGAGTGGGTATTTGAGGGTTGATGCTAACGCAGCGGATAAGTTCACGTGCAACCACTTTAAACACTAATAACTGTTTTCATCGTTCAACCGTGATTATTAAAATTAGACGGCGGTTGCAACTACATCCCTAATACATGCACATGCGTACATCTAAAGGCGGCTCATAGCCGTATGGTTAGAGTTGCCAGTCTATACTCTGGGGTCCTCTGTTCAAGTTCCAGATACAACACAGGAATCTTTGGTTTCTTTTAGGGAATTTTTCCGGGATTCTGGTCTGTTCTTCAATGACTCTGCAACGACGTGGTGATTTACTGAATATCCGAATGAGTAGATTGTAAATATCGTTGATAAAAAGACAAACCAAAATGCGTACATGTTCAATTTTGCTATCAACCGTCCATCAAAGAGACGCATTTATACTCGACCTTACTGTCAAAGTAACAAATGTTTAAGGCTGGGAAAAAATGTGTAGTTGTGTAAGAAAATTGTACGCCGCAGCACCTCGCATATCTTCTCATTTCAGCTGCAATTGATGGCTGAATTCCTGAAAGGGCTTGTTACATAAACTTCACTTAGGGGCACACTCTTCCCTGTAGTTCGTTTTTTTTTGTCATTGCATTTCACATTGTCTCTGCTCCGCTTTAAATCCTAACTCACATTAGACCTTAATAGGGATTTATTTTTCTCTGAATATGGAAACGGTGAGAATTAACAGCCTTAGGAAATAATTAAGTTTTTTTCTTCACGTAATTTCTGAAAATACTTCATATTTATACTATACCTAAATTAAGTCAAAGATAACAAAAAAATATAGATTAAGTTCTGTGTTAAGAATCTGCAACTTATTACTTTTTGTTCAGATTACCATGACTATTTATTCTTCCAATTTCTATTTATAATGAATATAAATACAATAATATAATGAGTATTCATTTAAATACATAATTTGAAATAATTTTCTTTATATATTTCACATAAAATATAAACTTTATTTATTTGTCAACACATTTTTCATAAAAGCTTCATAAAATGATATATTTTAGTTGTTCAAATTCGTAATTGACTTGAATCAAATACTTCCTCCATTTAAATGTTGATTTGACATTAACGATTAACTATTTATTTGCAACAAAGTTCAGTAAACTTGTGCAATTTTAAGTGTAATAAACAAACGCAGAGTCTGGCATTTGTGCTTCGCAGGATTTTGATTTTTTGACCGGGAATGCATTCTCAAATGAATGTAGTGCCCCGCCTATGTTGGCATTTCGCTATTAAAATATCACAGGTACAATTAGTGCAATTTCAGATAGATTTTTATGATTCGCAAAAATGGGTGTTATACAGTTATATAAGACTCGTGAACCTTGAGGGATTTGATATAGATCAACTGGTACGATATGTATCACTCTTGAGTGTTGCGATTCGCTTTGTATCACGTTTAGAATATATGATTAATCTCATGAAATATTACTTACTCGCTTTTATTTGCTGTTCCAGTTTACATTTAATGAAACTATTCTTAGCTTTATTGAAGAAATATATTTAAGTTGTTACAATTTACTGTACGTGCAATAATTTTATATTAAATTAATGAAATATTATAACATAATTGTCATTAGTATTAATTGTTCTTATATTTATTTTAAGTTACATAAACAATTAATTAACTAAACATATTTATCCAATAACAATGATGAACATTTTCTCCCATACATAAAATAGTTATTGCATATTGTTTAATTAATTCAATTAAAATTAAGACTCTTTCGGGCGAATAAACAACACATTTTACTTATAATAGAACTAAATTCAATGCTGTTTTGGACGAGTTTGTACTTGACGAAAAAACCGTTTATGTCATGCATTAACAATGAAAAAGTTTGTTTTCACTTCGGCCCTTTCTTTCCACAGGGAATAACTTTCTCTTCAACTTTTCTATTTATATTTCACATTAAGAAAGAAACAGCGAAATACTTACATAATATATTAATATAATTAAAAAATAAAGGCACTTTTTGTACCCATACATTGCCTTAAATTATTCTAATAAACATAAACATAATAATAATGAGAATACATATTTATAATATAGAAAAGCTATTTATTTCAATCTTATTATGATGACTTAGTTTAAGATTTAAATGAAAGTATTAAATGTTTAACATAAAAGAAGTAATGTGTTTATAAACTTAAGTAATTTACTTACTTTCCTTTATAATATTAATAACCACTAACAAACTTTAGCCATTGTTTGAAATTATACACTTATAAACCAATGTTTGAATAACGATTCTAGTTTTCTTGACGTAAATTCAATATACATTTTCTAATTACATAGGCTAATTAACTAAATGGAAGTTATTTACAATTTGATAAATTTTATAGCTGCAATATTTATTATATTAATAAATTTGAGTCATCTAGTACTAAATACAATAACTATTCATCATTTTCATACATTAGTGGTATTATTTTTTGTTACATTAATTTGGAAGTTTCAGTTATTTAACAGGGTCACCCCTACAGTTGGTTTCGCCCGGAGTAAGAGTACAATCGGTGGCTTGTATTACCATATTGATGGTAATTTCCCACAACTATAATTAATTTATGGTATGACGCTTGAATCCTCGTGCAATGCCTTGCATTGAATTCAGTAATGTCAGTAATGTTGATGTGTCTTGCTGATTCTTAAAATTAATTATTTTGAATTTGTCATATTGATAAGTGATAAAAGTTAATAATACTAACTATTGCATATATTTAAACAATTACGTAGAACTAAAAAAAGGTTAGGTTTATTATATTATTCACACTATATTTTGACTGGACCTGAATTTCAAGGTTTCTATATACCATTTTCAATGATAGTAAGTTCTTATATTACTCTTATAAAGAGCATAGTTATTCTTTTCGATTGGACTCTGCGAAAACACATGATTCTTATAGCTAAACCCCATGAGTAAAAACGTGACTTATCATCTCGGACAAAGAGCTCACCTAGTCTTCCAACAATGCTAATTCCAGACTCCTTCTCTTCCAGAGAATACTACCATCTTCCTGCACGGTTGAATCGCTAATATCAATATCAACAAAGGCTTTATAAAAATAAAAATCATTGTTACAATGACATAAAACTATAAATAACAACAATAATTTCATCCTATTCTGAAAACAAAAATAAAATGATGAAAAGAATGAAGTTATTTACATGGAAGTTATGTACTTGAGAAAAAAAAACAGAATTGATAATAAAATACTATAGAAATAAGTGAGAGAGGTATTACTGTGTTCATTGGATATAAATATAAGGACCAAACGAAGGAACGTTTCGAGGAGAGGGACAGTCTTAGTTTTGAAGTATAGGATTTTCATAAAAGGGTTCTGAAGAGGGTTAAGTGGATGACGCTTTTGGTAAGCATCTAAAGGGCTCAACGTTAGGACAGAGTCTGTAGGAAACGTTTTGGCATTGAGGAAGAACGAAGAGCTATTCAATCTATTCAAGGACTGTATGGATTTAGAGATGATACAGGGTACAACTTTTCATTTGAAGATACAAAAAGTCAGAGAATAGAAAAGATGTTGATAATAGTTTATATATAAAAAAAAATATTTTCGGCCGAAAGACAAAGGTCGATAGCCCTTTGGTCAGTATTTTAGTTATTTCTTTAGTTATTTAGAATTAAATATTTAGAATACTATTTTGTTTTTTACTGGCTAATAAATCATATTATATTATTTAGTGATTATTACATTTAATTTTTTAGTTCATTTATTCGTATTAGTCCTTTGGACCGATTAAGATGTTGAAATAAGTTTGGTTTAAGCTCATAGTAATGTCTTTAATATACAAATTTGTTATACTTTGAACAATTTGCTCCCAATGTTATTTTGAACCAATTTTTTTTAAATTTAACATTGATTTTTGATGTATAATATATTAATGATGTTAATGTTATTATACTTAATCCATAAACATAATATTTTCAGATTGTAATAGTGAATACATTTTATTTAATAGCCACATTAGTTTTTTTTAAATCTTTGTATTATCATTCGTAGAAATAATGAGTAAAAATCGTTATTACATAAAGATGTTTTCCTGAAATTGCAGCAACATTGTAGACATTTTAATGATTCGCTGGGTGACGGAATGGAATCGTTCCATTTCGTGTGTATTTTTTAACTAGAACAACCTGTATTGTTGCAAGCGTGTAAGAAGGCGCAAGAATAATGTTATGAGCGTAATAAAAGTTGTCATTGTATGTAAAGGATATAAAATTACAACCAAATGTCAACTGAAGCGTAACTTACAGGCACAGTTATATTTCATGGTTAACAATTACAGTAGTCAATGGTGCTTGCAGCAGTTATCTCAGTTTGAAATGCCATTATAATAAATCCGAACGAAAGTGTATTTGTATGTGAGCTCGTTTCAGACTTCCACTTTCCTCCCTTGCAGATATTCAATTTAAAATCTCCCATCAAATAAATATCCTCCCGTGCGATTTCAATCCAAAAATAGAATTTCAAGTCGAAAGTTAAAAATAGAAAAGACGATAAGGGTGTTTTACACTCTCCATTTAAAATTAAGCTAATTTTAATTGTAAAATATTGTTGAAAATAATTGCTATGCTACAACCTCACCAGTTCCGTTTCATTTTTTATGCTTTTCCTCGCGTTATATCTAATTAGATGCTGCTATACATGTTCACATGGCCGAGCGTTCTACATTATTTTCGTTTAATATTATCGCCTTAACCTAGGGGCGAGGGTGAATTTATTGCTTTAACACTCGCATATTCTGAATGCAGTATTTTTAGTGCTCATTTGTATATTAATCTCTTTATTTATTGCCGCTGCAATTTAATAAAACGCTCACGTAACAACAACGTTATGTATAATAATAGTTGCCGTAAATTACAATCAATATTAATATTCAAATAAACTGAACATCAAATCTATTTCTTGAATTAAATTTTATGTAACACACAATATATAAAATGACAAAAATTCAATCAGCTGGGGGCGGCTGTAAAACATAGAAGGTGCGTAATAAAAAACCGCTGAAGGAAATCGGATTTTCTTTCGTCCGTGTGTTCCAGGCCTCCCGTTTATAAAAGTTTAATGAGATTACACGAAATTGGCGGCTAAATCCATTAATAAAACTTTTCCTTATTCAAATTGATAATTTTAAATTTAAAGAACTTGATTCCTGCCTGTCGAGCATGAGTTCATCTCTCTGCGCGATGCGGGGAAGAAACTGAGAAAAAATAAGACACTTTTCGGGACAGTTTTATACTAAAAATGTAGAATAGGACGGACTTGGATTAAATCTAAAAGGAACTTTTATTTAATTAAACTATTTTGAAAATATTACATAACTTTTATAGTATCAACATTAAAAACACAATGTTAAGTATTTTTTTTAATAGTTTAAAAACATATTGTTGGTTTTTTTATATAATATTGAATTAGATTTACAATTATATATTTATATAGTGAAATATTATTTATCCAATATTTAGTAAAAGAATAAATGATATAGCACATTTTTTTACAATAAAGTATGTAATGATGGAAATCTTACTGGGATATTACTATATTAATATAGATATGGAATTAGTAAACCAGTTTACTTTATAATGTGAGTCAGGTCTCTTAGCTTATTTTTTACTAATTTATATAACAATAACATTTATTTTTCCTCATAAAAATATACAATTTCTAGATTGAAATTATATTCCAGATTTAATTGTATTTGTTCTCTTTATGATGGATATTATTTTAAAACTTGGGATACTTGTAAATGAGATACCTTATATTATCCAGTTATTGAATTAGTAAACCCGTTTACATTATAATGTGAGTCAGGTCTGAAGGAGTTAATATATCATAAATCAAATACAATTGTGACAGTGATTTAATACTAGTTGTATTATATAAGCATTTAAACTTCCGGTTAGTAATAATTGAAATCCATAACACTAACATTACTATTCAGACAAATACTAAAGTCTAATAATTTAGAAGAAATATATAATTTCTTAAGTAAGTTTATCATATTTATCATCGATTAAGTTTAGATAAACGAGTAATTAAATAATAGAGTTATTATATAAATATGTTCTATCTATACATAAAGTAAAATATCTTTATTATTACTTAATTATTGCTTATAACAATTATAAGTTAATTACTGTTGTATTTATTTATGTAAAATTGTTGCAATAAATAGTATTATTATGAATAATACTACTTCTATGATTTCAGTAATAAAAATATTAATAAATAAAATTAGAAAGGACAAAAAGACCTTTAGTCAATAGCCTCTTTGCTAGTAATAGAAATTTAATTTATTTTTTTGTTATTATATTAAGTTGTTTTTTGTTTATTATATAAAATGACTTCGGTTAATGAAGGTCCAATGTGTGGTCTATATTTTTTGGTGCGTGTCTTTATGCAACGACATTTACAATCTATCTATTCGAACATTCATCAAATCGGCCGTCGTTGCAGACACTTATTTAGAACCGTTGCCCATTGACAACTAATCCTTGATGACTGTTGGGATCACAAAATCCTTGGGTTGTATTTTTGATCAGGGCCGACGTGTTATGTCCCAGGATGGTTTTAGGAACACTGTGAAATATTTCTTTATTATTGTTGGATGTGCTTTGAGTAATTTTGATTGGTTTAACAATAACTTTATTCTAAAATGGTTAAGTGGTACTCTTCTAAGACTATGTTCTTCTTTGGATCCCCAAATAAGACTAATTCTAAATACGTGTTACAAATATAAGATCAACTATGTTAATGGATAGGGGGAGTTGTGATTTGGCGACGAGGTCTTTATCTATAAACTGCTAATTATGCATTTCTGTGGGAACGGTTCGTTGACTGGAGTCGGTCCGTGCTGCAATTCATCTACTCTGCATCTTCTGGTGACAACTCTTATTTGCAGGTGTATATGCGAAATACCTATCGTATTTGAATATTCGGTACAGTTAAAATATAATTATATGGTTGAACACAACAGACGATCGGGAATCGAACCCGTGTTTATTGTTAAAGTATTGTTGGTCTGTATATTCTTCTGACCTAAATAATACATTTGTATGTCTAAATCAATTTAAGAAATAATATCATTTCATTGGTATTATTTCATTTCATTGAGTTCTCGTAACATCTTATTCATTATAGTTAGCTTCTTCTGCACTGGTTTGATATTACGGTAATCATTTACATCAGTTTTAGTCTCTGGTGAATCGGTCACTAAGTAGTGCTTTATTTTGGTCTGTCGGGGTATTTCTTCTTTCGATACTCACTGATTTCCTGCTTTTACTGTCTTCTGGTAAGTTGAAATTAATTTTTCTGCACAATTCCTAAGATGGACGTTTGGGCGTCGAACGTAAGTCCACGAATCTTATTTCTGTTGGATCAAAAGCCGGATACGGTACCGAGTCAGTTGGTGTCCTAGGGGACGTAAGGGCCCTCGGTGTAAGCAAAATTCCGGTGTCATCGAACGAGTTCCTTACGAGAACTTTATCATTTGTATTGGTATTGTTGTTAAGTTTCTTATTCATTTTGTATAATACTTCAATTTTTTTCTTCTAAGTACACCGATATTCCCAAATCAACCGATAGAACTACACTAACTTAACGTGTATATAACTTAGTGTATATAACTACCCTTAAGTTTGAAATATGCACTTGCTCAAAAAAATTGAGGAAATGTTGTACTGACAGCAACTGATGCTTCTGACACTAAATTCAAACTGAAAATTGGTGAAAAGTCTGCTCCTGTAGCAACCGTTGGTCTTAAAAAAATGAAAATGAAATTGGTATTATTTCATTCATTTCATTGGTATTATTAATTAAAGCAGTTCCGTTTACATTTAAGTTTATAGTCTATAAAAATGCCATAATTAATGTAATATAGGATACAGTAAAAGTTAATGTAATCTGACGGTGTAACCTGATCTCCGCGCGAGTGAGACGATACTTTGAAATACCCGATAGTGTTTATTATTGTTTTACGGGTGAAGCACGTTAGTTACGCAAGTCAGAGCGGCCGTTCTTTCACGGAGGGTAACTGTATTGGATACCTGATAGTAGCCGGGTTATATAAGAGGGACGGGGAGTGCTATAATTATGTTCATATATCACCGCGGTGACTGGAGAATTTA
>JAFMTC010014004.1:2057326-2084695 GCA_018845635.1 Nicrophorus orbicollis | reverse complement strand
AGACTCACCTATAATTGATTAATAAAGTTATCTTAAAACCAATTGAATTTACTTAATTCAAACTACTAAGACTCCACAACGACAACACCAGACATTCCACGGTGTCCAGAATTCCAACCCTGGGAGACAACAGAATTAATTGAAGAGAACTCAATCACCCAATCAATGAAGTCTGAATGAAGATTTTCAAAACTTAAAATAATAATAATATATTTAAGATCTACAATGACAAATTGAGGATTATCCAGACTAGTGTTACTTTACGTAACAAATTATATGAAGATTTAAATACATTTACTTTATACAATAGCTAAATTTACTAAAATTAAAGAAAAATAAAGTTCAATTAATTGTTATTTTTTAGGGCAGAAAGAGCTATGGTCTATAGCCATTTTAAGTAATGACAATAATTGTGTTATACTTTTATTTTCTCTGTATTTGCATTAATATAGTTTATATTTAATCTTGTAGTTGTTGAAATAAATTTAATAATATATATTTCTGAAAAGAGCTATATGCAATATGTCCTTCAAATTTAATTGAATCAATTTTTGTATATACATTTATTAGTATCAATAAATTACACTTTTCATTAAAAAGAAATGTAATAGTTTTCTAATAGTTGATTTTGATGATGTTATCAAATCATAAAGAGAATGTTTCAACTACAAACATTCTTCTATAGAACCCTTAAAATCTAATTCCCGCCGCCCGATTGGAGGGTATTCACTCATGAAAGGTATTGGAAATGTTTCCTGCATGTCGGTTGTTTTTATTTCGTTTGGGTGATCGCTCTTTGACCACATTTGTACGAGCTCGTTCGTTTGTTTTTTGTTTTTCTCTTCTCTTCTCTTCTCTTCTCTTCTTTCCATGGCCTTCCCTCTCTTTGCCTTTCTCGTAATTCGGCTCAGTCCGATTGAAACGTTCAGTTTCATTTATTCAGTCGAATTCCAACTTGTACTTCTTTTTCTTGTAACCCAGTTTTATATTCGCAGAAAGAACCAAATTACTTTAATTAGAATTATTTCATTTCAAATTTCAATTAAAGTAAATATAGAATTTTATGTATCAATTTATCTATATTACTAACGAATAATAGATAAATTAAATGAACAATAATGTATGTATTGCAGGCTCTGGGAAAGAACATAATTATGGATACAAAATTTGGTGAGAGAGAGGGGATAAATTGGAAGCTCTTGAAATAAATGTTAGTGAAAGGGAGAGTAAAGGAATAGAGGAGGTAATATATAACGCTATAACGGCAAAAAAACTTTTTCGATGTTGATATATCTACATACCGTCAATCTTGCGCAATATTGATTCGTTATACGGCTTTTCGCTTTGCGGCCAAGTTTTGTGGAACGTATCTAGGACGTAAAGCGAGGTATGGGTGTATTAGCAAATGTTGTATATTTCCTTTCAACGTAAAGATGCGAAGTTGGTCAACAAAAAAATTAGCATACTTCACCACCATCTAGAACTAATACCAAGCTGCGAATTATATTTGGAATAAGTACAAACAAAATTTAGTAATAGAAGTGTATATAACTTTTCAAAGATATTTGTTGTTAAAGACCTAGTTTTTAAACTTTGGAGAAAGTGTTAAGTATTTGAGTTGAGTCGTTAAATTTAATAGGTCACGGTGATTCGATTATCGGTTTTCTATTGAATGTTAGAGTTGTTCAAGTATCTCCTGAAGAAATAAGGTTGAAAACCAAATCTATTAAGTAATTAGTTAAAAAAAAATGTTTAATAAAGAGATCCGTTGTTCTTTTCCAACCTAATTAATTAGTAACTTTGAAAATGTAATTATGCAAAAATACATTTGTAAGATAGATAGTAACAAGGAAATGATTTTAATATATAAAATATATTTCGCAGAGTAATGAAACGAACATAATAGGATTCGGAAAGACTGCGAAACGAATTTTCTATTAAATCAATATCATTTTCTCTTTCGTGTGGGGGGGATGCGGGTGAATAATGTTCGAGGTGAAATTTGTAAGGACTGTTTTTTCTTCGTTCGTTTGGTAAGGTTGCCGTGCTGAGATTACTCTGATGGAGTTTGCAATATATATAAGAAAATGGAACCATTTCACCCTTTAATCGACCGGCCATGTGTTGCAATGTACCGTATAGGTAACGTACGGCTCTTCTGCACGAGTTTGTACATAACCGTAAAGCTCTCCGGCCCCGATTATCCTGGGACCCGACGCCTCCCCGTCGGGACCTAAAACCGATAACAATAATCATTGCATCCTTACGATCCGCCCCCCTGTAACGAGGTTAAAAATAACTTCACTGTCTTCATCTTATTATATATACAGAGGGCAGGGCACTCCTTCCCTTTTCTTAGGGACCCCGACACGAGTAAAAGCATTATAGTTAAAGCGAATTGCCAGAAAAAGACCACGAGAGCAGGCAGCAGCGTTTTTCGAGTGCAAATGTAACGAACTGTATGAAAATGCTTCATTAAATTAAAAGCTTTTCGCCCAGCCTTTTTCTATAATATCACAAATTAACATTATTTAATTAATATATTCCTCTATCTGCTATTTATACAAATTAAATAATATATTATTAATGTTTGTTCAATATTTAAACTCTAATAATTAATTTAATTTATATTTTAATAATTCATGAATATAATTATTCATAATGCATTTTATTTTATTGTAATACAATGAAGTTATAAAATCAAAATTATTCATTTCAATTTCATTAGTTTAGAATAGTTTGTTTGTTCTTGTAATCGATTATTCTACTTCAAAGTTGATCTATATGTTAAATTATTAATCTTTCAGTTTAAGACAATCAAATTTCTTAAGGAACCATATCAAGTGGTAAAAAAAAGTATGTTACAAAAAAATAAACATGTTAATATAAAACAACATTTTAATTATTATTAAACATATCTATTGACCACAAATAAACATGTATTATAAGTAAATATATAATTTTTGTTAGAAATGATGAGTACTAAACGAATTTATACTTTTAGTTTTGGTTTTTTAATGTGACATTATTTTGGTTATTCTCGCACATTTGCTGAAACTTTAGGATATTTTACTATTGTTTATTTTAACATCTTTTTTGGACCAAAGAGATATTGACAAAGGTCTTCAGCTCTACTTTTTTTTTAAATTGTACATCGATTATATTTTGACTAAACTGTTATCGAGGTTTGAATTTTATTGTATATCATTTCATGACTCAGAAAATGAAATTGGACTCTTCCTGATTATATCTAGGATTGAATTGGTCCTTCGGGACGGTTTCCCACTTCATATCATCCTTTATGTGAGAGGGTAACAGTCCACCCTAAGTTCGATACCATTCAAATAGCAAGGGGTTGGACACAAAATATGAAATTTATTACGTTTTGCTGACTCACTACTCCAAACAAATCTCCACAATACAATACAACCATACAAATGATATACCTATAATCTACAGATGCAAATACAGAGATAAAGAGTCATTTTATGATATTATTTTTGATATGTTTTTATCTGTCGTAAAGTAAGAAATATTTAAAGTGACTGTTGTTTGATACTAATATTGTAAAAGCTTGCTTGATTATGCACGTTTATTATTTATTAGAAACATGATAAATTAATTTAATAGACGTTAACTTGTGGTTGTATGAAAATCGATAATCGTGCATTAATCTGGATTGAATTTAGATCGTTGCATTATGTAGCGTTTATTGTTGTAATTATTATGCACATGCACAATAATGGTATTGTGTATAATTTATATGGTTAACTTCGAGATATAGAGAGTAATGTACATAAATGTTTACTTAATTATTATCAGACAATGAATAATGATTTCCAATTCAATTATTGCAATACTTCGGTCGTTAATAAGCTTAAAGTATGTGGTGGAAAAAAGAATGGGAGTAATTAGTTAATAATAATAAAATTTTGAAGTGAATTGAGGAAACGGAATGCAATAAGTTTGACGGTTCAATTTATTTGCGGTTTCGAGGATCTTACGAGTCCACACGACCATCCGTAATAGTGCAACTAAAGCATATAATTAAACCAAACAATTATTCCAGAATTACTGCAATTAAATAAACTGGGCGCCTGGTCTATCTATATACGTATATATAAGTTTAATTAAATTCGAAAATTACTCGCAGCAATTTAACGGTCGTTACAATGGATATGATCCCCGGTCGTTTATAAATTGCCCCCACACTGCCTCCGCCCGTCCCACCGCCCCCCAGGTCCACCCACAGTCGACCGGTTCTGTCCCATGTAAACGTATCGGAAAATATAATTAATTGCCATAATAGTTCATTAACTCTTTAATTGACCTGCCAATATTACAACGGACTTTACTCATTCAATACTACTGTTTCCACTTGCCTCCGGAATCGGTTCCATTTAGGAATACTTCAAATAATTGACGTTCGAAACTAATGAAACCAATTTCCTCCGCGTTTATTTGTTTTTGCCTTTCTCCTTTCCTATTTATTCCAACTCTATTTCTTGTATTAATAAGACCCTTCGTTTATTTCCAACTTTTATTTTCTTGAACAGTGAGATTTTTTTTCTTACAGAACTTATGTAATTTAATAATAGAACAACTTCTAAATACTATTCATTAAAGATACTTATCTTTGTTGTATAAAACACTTACTTGAACAAGAATCATGTTTTTTTTGGATGAAATTCCGTTATTGAAGATTTAGTTGACCCAAATCGTTAGAAATGAATGCAACAACAAATGTTAGGAATAGGCGTTGGCTGAAGATTGACTTTCACATTGGGAAAATATATTGGTTTCATGAAGGTTCGAGCTGTATATCGGGAACGGAGCCGCCGGAGAAATGTGTAGAAATAATTGAAAGGAGCTTATGTACCATCGATTATCACTTAATAAAAAGTTCGTGCTTATTATTTTCAGATTAGATTCACTTTAACTACTTATTTATTTAGTTAAATAATTAATATGAAGATTAATAGAATATCATTTTTGGCAGAAACTCTACGGTCCAATTATTATACTTTTTATAAAGAAAACTAAAAGTGAAAATATTCTAACATTATTATGATTAGGCAGAAAGATCTCGGTCAATAACCCTTTGACTCAACCTGGACCAATAAAAACCAATGGTATCACTGAAAAACTCAATGCTGAAATCACTGCAATAGAAAAATTAAGACTAAGTCATTTTATTTTTACATTGATTTTTCGTTTCGATACTTAGAAAATCTTCCTTATTGCATTATTTTCTCTATAAGATATATTAAAATACATTAATGAATGTTAAAAGTGCAGATGTAAATGCAGATTTGTATTGAGTCTACTGGAAAATAGAAAGAATAGTAGGGAATTACTATATCTCGTATATTGCAGTTTGAATACAATTCGGTTTAAGAATTTAAAAAACAAACTAAATTGAAGTGGTAAATTGTAAAAAATACAAATAAATTTAAAAAATAGTACACAAAAAGATTGAGAAACAGTACTTTAGAGCAGTGATTTTCGACTCGATAGAAAGACTTAGTTATTAAGTTATTTTTGCTGGAAGATATATTTTAATGACATATTTAAATGTTAAAAGTAGTAGTTAAGTGTAGATTTGTATTGAGTCTAATAGAAAATAGAAAGAATAATAGGGAATTACAAAATCTCGCTTACTACAGTTTGGATACAATGTTATCCGGTTTAAGAATTTAAAAACAAACTAAATTGTAATGGTAAATTGTAAAAAATACAAATAAATTTAAAAATAGTACACAAAAAGATTGAAAAATAGTACTTTAGGGCAGTGATTTTCAACTCGATAGAAAGTCTTAGTTATTAAGTTATTTTTGCTGAAAGATATACTTTGATGACATATATAAATGTTAAAAGTAGTTGTTAAGTACAGATTTGTATTAAGTCTACTAGAAAATAGAAAGAATAATAAGATATTAAGGAATCACCAGACAAAGAAACACAAACACAAGAATAAAAGCTTAGTGTAAGCACTAGGTATTACAGAGTACAATAAATTATCGAAAAGTATTCGTGAAGAGTTTAATATGTTCAAATTTAAACAGAACACTACAAAACTTATAAAAAATATACAGAAGAGTTAGTGGAAATATAAACTATATAATAAAATTAATTTGTAAATAAGTTTTAGAAATAAATACACCAATACCTCGCTATACGGAGCTTTTTATAGGGCATTTCGCTATAACGGCCCTCTTCAATTAAGACATGTTTTCGAGTTACGGCCTAAAATGTTTCGTTATAACGGTAAAAAAACTATTTTCCATGTCGATATATCTACATGTTGCGCAAGCGCAATCTTTGATTCCTTATACGGCTTTTCGATTTGCGGCCAAGTTTCGTGGAACGTATCTAGGCCGTAAAGGAGGTATGGGTATATTATGTAATAATCACCTGTTTCTTGCTTTATAGAACCTTTGCTAAGTTAGAAGATTATATGCATAATGTATATATAATATACATTTTGACAATTTGACATGTTCGTGTTGTTTGTAATTAAATAAAAAATTATGTTCATGTCAAATTAATTCCAATTATTTTCAAATAATAAAATATGTCATTAAATAATGTTGCTTTATAAAAATAGTTAATTATATACTTAATTCAATTATATATATATCATACTTGAAACTATTTGATTATGTAAAGTAAATATGCTTCCATTAAATAAACATAATTTTCTGTTAAATTAAAGCTAAATTATTTACGCTGTTGGTTTATTTCTATTAAAGTTGAGGAATTCAATAAAATTAATTAGTACAGACAATGAAAGTACGTTATATAGGTTAGGTTGAAACGTAATTCGTGTTTATTCCATTGGCGCAATCAATTTCCTTGAATGACACATTTAGGATGACTGAATGATGCTCGAATAATGTGAGTGTAATTAAAATTAAAATTGTTGATTAAACTGAAGCATTCCAATTAGCAATTAAGCAGTGAACTTGATGGTTATTAACAAATCACGATGATGCCGTTTGGCGTGCGCATTGAAATCTCGTTTCAAAATTGAATACGGTTGGCGTCCATCAAATGTAAATTAATTGCCGCTCCGTGCATTAACTGGGTTAGTTCCCTACCTCCGTTGGCCAAGAAGCCGCATTGACATATCCTGTGAGATTAATTAAGAATTAGAAATGTTAACTGAAATTAATTTCCACTAGATTCGCCCGCCCGGAACGGCATAAACAGTGGTTTAATTGAAACGTCTGCAGTATAAAAGATGCAACAACGAAAACCGCGCTCCGGGCTCTTGGCTAATCTTAATTATGCAAAGTTCTATTCAAAGGAAAATGTTGCAAGCATGTGTACGAATAAATAGGTTTGAGAAGAACGGCCTCCTCCACAACCCACTTCTCTCTCCAACCCATCCATCTAAAAATTATTCTGAAGATTACTTATGCGCTCGAAGATAAAATGCAATTTTCCAACAATAACTGATTTCCTTGCAGGAAGCGGTGTAAAAATGCTGGAGATGTTGGGACAAGGCTCTCGCAGCGAAAACCCGAAGGGTGGTGTCTGCGACTATAATCGAATATTTATCAGAATTGATTTATTTACCCATTGTAAATATTCAGGGGTTGTTGTAACACCTGGAGGCACGAGTCTCGCACCGCTCGCAAAACGCGCCTCCCTCTCCACCACCCACACCCCGAGACTTCGCTCCGGGCTGCTCTCGGATGGGAGAGGATTTCGAGTGTCTCTAAACCCGATAACTAGAGGTTTTGCGAAGCGCAATGTGTTAATGTAAGGCGATTACGTGTATTGCGGTAAATGGAGATGGTGTGCGAAAGACGTGTCTGCCTCGAGCCTGTTTATATTGCATTTAGGAAAATAGCCCCAAGACCGAGATGCATTTTTCATCAGTTTAATTTTTAATTTTCAGAATCAGGTGCGTCCGCCTTCACTTTAACTTTCCGCTCTGCTAAGAGGGTGGTGCAGAAAAAATGTAACAAACGATAAATAATCCCTTCCTGAAGTCAAACACTATAAAATATTCCTCAGCTTACTTTTTGTTATGTACATTTAAAATATATTTTTTTTGAAGAACGAAAAGTTTGAACTCTTGCGTAGAAACGGATCATTTAATATTTAAATCACTTCCTCGAACTTCACGCTCTTTATAATGGAAAATTCTGGGATTAAACTTTTCGTCAATGATTGAAACGAGCATATCTAGAACCAAGCACCGGTTCACATCAGGGAATCCAGTGTGTTATTCAACAGTGAAACTGTTTCAAAACATTTTAAATTATAGAGCAACTAATTAAAATGCACAAATCATTTATTTACAATCGATTTTATACATTATTTGTATCATTAATGTATTCGATTTTCGCCAGAATTACTGTACGTTCATCAATTATTTTATTTCGTAAATTTAAACGGTAGAGAATCATCAATAAATTATATTTTAAAATTGTCGTAACAAACAACTACTATGTGGCAATATTTCGAAAGTAATTATTCATTATATTTAAATTAGGAATTTATTAATTGCAAATAATAATATAAAAGTAGGAGATTTGCTCTAACTCTTTACGAACATATTTTGGCAGTATGTGAACTGTCACACAAGTGTTGGTATTTTTTTATCAAGAAGCATTTTTTTAAATAACTATTTTAGGCCATTTTGACACGTTAAAATTCAAAGAAACTAACCAAATGTCGACTGTTTTAGTTGAAATCATTTCTTTAGCACATGAAATTGATGGGGAAGGTTTTGAAACATATACCCAAAACGATTAAGACGAATTACTTGAGGATAATGTCATGAATGACAATGATATCATTGGTGTAACTCTTGATAGCGTTGAAGAACAAGAAAACGAAAATGAATCTGAAGAAGATGAAACTCCAGTCACACTCACTGCAAGTGTAATTCGTAAGGTCTTCAACTTTCTAGTAAATTGGCAAACCATTTCATCGAAAAAGATGATAATTCTGAATGAGCATTCAAGTTTCAACGCGAGCTTCAGAATTGCATTTCTGGATATCAGGAATTGTACAAAAAAATAGCAAAGTTTAATCACTGATTATATTGTCAAAGGGAAAAATCAACATGCGAAGTTAAGACTAATTTTACTTGTGAAGAATCATTATCTTTATAGATCTGATATGCTGACTATCTCTTCTAGTGATGAAAGTGATTTGGAACCAGTTCACAAATTATGCCGAATACTCTCAAATAGCGACGATAATTCTAAAGGAAAAATGTGAAGAAAAATTAATTATTATTTTAATATAAAATAAAATAGAGTGCAAAGACTTACGTCTTTTGTCTCATATGTGGCTAATAAAGTTTATTATTATATATAAAGAAAATAAAGGACTCAAGGTAATAAATTATTTAATTGTTCAAAGGACTAATAATGAGGCGACTATAAAATTGTTTTTCAGTTTATACAAAAAAACTCTTTGTTTAATTTTGTATATAAAATAAATTAGTAATAATATGAAATGTTTAAATATTTGAAATGGAGTGTACAGAGATAACATAGAGAAATAATGCTATTGGTGGGGGATGGCAACGAACGCAATTACTTTTCTTTTGGTGAGGAGGCCCTGTAACACAGAGACTGCTCGGATATAAAATCCCGAACAATAAATTGTATAGAAATGGAAGAGATGAAAGTGCTGATATACTCATATATAACGATATAAGGAAGTCGCATAGTATATGTCGCAGGATTTATAATAATAAATAACAATGGAATAAGATAAATTTCATGTTTTTGATGTGACTTCGAGGATGTCGCTTTCAGGAGATGCGGTGCGGGAAAAACGCGAGAGGTTTGATAATACTATTACACATCTCACATATATAACACCGAAATACACTCTCTCTTTCTCTCTCTCTCTCACTCACTCCTTCCTATTTCGCTTATTTACCACGAAACCGTATAAAAATACATTTATGAAAATCCAGCGCGCTGCGACACAAAGGAAAACCCTTAGGTATACAATTCACAGTTTCAGAAATACTCAAATGCACTGTCGAAATGGAATGCATGCCAGGCACGTATTCAATCAATAGGTGTTGATTTGGTATGTTGATGAGGCCGGTATTGGTGTTAAGAAATTGGAGATTGTGATTGATTGCGATCAATAATTTCAGCCTGGAATCAGCTCGAATATTAATTGGCTACATTGGATGCAGTCGATCGGCAATAAATGCCATTAAATTATTTACCACGTTCTCCAACGAAGATTATATCTCTCGAATTCATTTAAACGCTCAATTCAATGAAAGTTCGCTCGATGTAAGCTCTCAATTTATGGGATAATTAAAAAATAGTTATCTTTTTATCTAAGCTATAAAACTACGCTTTATAACTTATTACGTTTATAGTTCAAGACTTGACCTTACTATATACAAGTTTTATTGAAATTACAGTTTATATTCGTAAAAACTTATATTTACTTCAAGTTAAGTACATATTTTTTAATTTATTTATTACTATTTTTAGAATTCATCTATATTTGTTTTAATAAAATGTGACAATTTGTATTAATTGTGTCATTGGACGGAAATACTTTTACATCCCTTTGGTCTAATTTTGTGGCTAATAATGTTTATTAGGGCAGAAGACCTATAGCCCTTTGCAGCAATAGTATCAAATTTTATTTTTCCTTCCATCGTATTTCTTTATTACTATTATATTGAGTTTATAATATTCTTGTAGTTTTTGTTACAATGCATTTTATTATTATTATAAATTTGAAGTGATTTCTCAGTAAATAAAGTAAATTATTCTGTTAAAAAATCATTGAAATGTTAATTTAAATTAAATATTTACAATTGAATTTTAAATATTATTCATGACATTAACAAGATTATTACAGAACAGTTATTTGCAGTCATTATTGTAATATTTAATATATTTTTTATAAGTTTTAATGTAATGTTACATATTTAATGACATATGAAAAAAAAATACTGTGCTTAAGTTTTTCATATTGCAATTCTTGTTTTAGATAATTTCTGTAGTTAATTGTATGTTAAGAGAGTGAACGATTTTAGTATTAAACATAAAGTAACTGACAGAAAGAGAGGTAAAAAATACTTGTACATCCCTTTGGTCAAATTTTGTGGCTAATAATGTTTATTAGGGCAGAAAGACCTGTAGCCCTTTGCTGCAATAGCATCAAATTTTATTTTTCTTTCCTTCGTATTTGTTTATTACTATTATATTGAGTTTATATTATTCTTGTTGTTTTTGTTACAAAACATTTTATTATTATTATAAATTTGAATTGATTTCTCAGTAAATAAAGTAAATTATTCTGTTAAAAAATCATTGAAATGTTAATTAAAATTAAATATTTACAATTGAATTTTAAATATTATTCATGACATTAACAAGATTATTACAGAACAGTTATTTGCAGTCATTATTCTAATATTTAATATATTTTTTTATAAGTTTTAATGTAATATTACATATTTAATGAAATATGAAAAAAAAAACTGTACTTAAGTTTTTCATATTACAATTCTTCTTTTAGATCATTTTTTAGTTAATTGTATGTTAAGAGAGTGTACGATTTTAGTATTAAACATAAAGTAACTGACAGAGAGAGAGGTAAAAAAATCTCGGTATTTTTAATTGTAAGCAATTGAAAAAGTTTGGATGGTGTGCAAATTGAAATACAGGGAGTTGCGCTGCTGAAAGCACAAACTGAAAAGAAGGAAATACGAGCCGGTGGCAGTTGTGGATGCGTTTTACACTATAAATTACAACTGTTTATCCCCGCGTTGGAATTAAATTTTAGTTTCTGCACGAGGAACGAGCGTGTGCCGGAGAGAGATGGAGAAGGAGAAGGAGAAAGAGACCTCAACAAAACCCGGGGCCAGGACTTTATAGAATGCCGCAGCACGTATATAGTAATTTAAAAGGATTACAGTGATTTATAACAATAACACGATCTCCGATAAATTCGAGAAATTCACGTGCCGCTCGGAATTACGCCGCTCCGACTACGGCGACGTTAAGCGGGGATTCATGCATTTTTCCGTGCCCTTTGCTTTAAATTGCTCCACGCTCGTATTTTGTCGTAATTGTTTTTCTCGTGTAATACAATACTTGTTAGGAGCAGCGAACGAATGCGCACGTTACGATCTAGATTGATTTAAACGTATTCGTTATGTACTAAGTCCGGTATTTATACATGTTCATGTTACTTTTTTCTCTCTCTCAAATATCTAGTTGCGATAACACAGACATGCACTGATCATCCAGATAACGTACCGCCGTTTCATACATAATCCTTGAAGAGAAAAAAAATGCGTTACTTAGACTCTAATTAGAATAATATACTCTAACTCTTAAGAGTACGTAGCATTATTAAAATATCAATTAAAAAAAGATATTTATTTAAAATGTTATATAAACAATAAGTTATCTTAACTCAATATTACCTTAGCTCAGATGAAAGCTTTCATACAGACCACGTGTGGGGTGATTGGCCGCATGGTAATGTTAG
This sequence comes from Nicrophorus orbicollis, assembly GCA_018845635.1. Classification (NCBI taxonomy): domain Eukaryota; kingdom Metazoa; phylum Arthropoda; class Insecta; order Coleoptera; family Silphidae; genus Nicrophorus; species Nicrophorus orbicollis. The sequence continues at coordinate 2,072,188 of JAFMTC010014004.1, read as the reverse complement.
ATCTTTACAAAAACGTCTCCCCTTTCTTGACCAACTTCCGTTTAACAAGCTGTAATGGTAGATTTCTCCACCGTGACATCATTTACCTTCTATATCAATGTCATCTTTGTGTGTTTTGATATCTAAGTGAACTTCATCATCACCCTTTTTTGTAATAATTGAGTGGAAATAAAAGTTAATACCTGAAGACCAACGGTTGCAACAGGAGCATATTCTTCACCAGTTTTCAATTTGCATTTAGTGTCAGAAGCTTCAGTTGCTCTTAGTACAACATTTCCTCAAGTTTTTTTTGAACAAGTGCATATTTCAAACCTAATTGTAGTTATATGTACTAAATTAGTGTAGTTCCAACGGTTGATTTGACAAGATCAGTGTACTTAGAAGAAAAAAATAGAAGTATTACACAAAATGAATAAGAAACTTTACAACAATACCAATACAAGTGATAAAGTTCTCGTAAGGAACTCGTTCGATGACTCCGGAATTTCGCTTACATCGAGAGCCATTAAGTCCCCCAGGACACCAACTGACTCGGTACCGTATCCGGCTTTTGATCCAACAGAAAGAAGATTCGTGGACTTACGTTCGACGCCGAAACGTCCATCTTACGAATTGTGCAGAAGAATTAATTTCGACTTACCAGAAGGCAGTAAAAGAAAGAAATCAGTGATTATCGAAAGAAAAAAGACTTTAAGGAAAGAAAAAATACTACGACAGATATGTGGTAATTGTGACAGTAATATAATTCATTTTCTGAAATAATTAGAGGAAGACGTAAGATGATGAAAAATTACTTCACATGAAGCCCAATTTTTAACACAATCATTGATTTTTTTAACATTTTAACTTGCATTTTTAATTTCCCATTTATATAGACTTTAGTATTAAATAATTATTTTCTAACTGGGAAATATACTTTAACAAACCAATATCACACTTTTACATGACTTTTATTTAATTGTTACCATAGTAATACTTATTTGTATATTCATTATTACATGATAATAGTAACATTTATTGAAACAACTAAAAAATATATATAAACTCAATAAAACAGTAAATAAAAAAATATATAAAAATACAAGCCATTGCTCCAAAGGGCAATAAACTATAGGTCATTTTATAAATATACAGACATATTGCGTGATATTAGAGTGGGTGTGTTTTTAAGAAAAAGTAATTAACTAAATGATTTAAAAATAATTAATTTAGATCATTTATCAAGTGAAATAAAACCACAAAAAAATCGTGCTGCTGTATAATTCTGGCACAAGGTGAAATAATGAATATACGTTGGTATTTTAGAGTATGATATGATATGAAAAGATTCGTTGAAAATAATTCCTAGAAGATTTAATAAATAAAAAATATATTTATTGGAATAATAATAATAACAAAATGAACTTAAAACAATAAAAATGAAGAAAAATAAATACCAAGATGCCGAAAAACTTAGGTCTTTTAGTCACTTTTTTGTGATTAATAAAGATGCTTATTGTTATTAAATACAAAGAAAAAATGAAATTCCATTGCTGTAATGGGATTTTGATCATTTCTGCTCTGGAACATTTAAATATTTGTTTTTTTTATTATTTCTGCGAAGTGTACGTGTATTTACATATATATCACTACATACATATCACTATCATTATTTGAAAATATGTATAAATGAAATATTACACATTATTCGGATAATAGTTATATAACACGAAATAAATGATTAGTCGAAAACTCTTCTTTATTTTTAGTATTATAACAGTACATAATTAGAATTATGCGTGTGATATATGTAACATTCGAAACAATATAAAATTGTATATTCTCATGCGATTGTTACGTTCTCGAGAGCAGCTTTTACTTATAATGTACCTTATTATAATGCAAAGAACCCAAGTTACGTAACCGGTAATCCAATTGTCTGCTGATACCTCACCGCTGTTACATATAATGTTCTCATGTTGCCTAATGCGGAACGCGCGATTATTAATAACAATTAGTGTAGTGTGGCGTGGTTAATGAGGTAATATTTAATTGCGAGTGAAAATATAAACGATGTCACGCATGTAATGTACGGTGCAACGGGCCAGATAATGTTGGACAATGAATTGTTCGCGTCGTCGACCGATGCTGTATATCCCCATATCACCGTATCCACCGGTGGGGTGCGGGGGAATTGGTGTTAGGTAACGCGCGTTCACGCAACGTCGACGTCGGAGGAATCGTTGGAGCGCGCCGCTAATTGCTAAATCAATTTCGGTTCCTCTATTTTTGCGGTTTTCTCGAAGGGAATTGGAATAGTTTCGTAATAATGTGCAGTTCGGATGTCTAACCACTTAGGACAAATAAGCCGGTGAAATCGCGCAGAAACGGTAAAAATAGTCTGTGTGAAATCAGCGTGTAATTTCATTGGGGGGCTTCGATCAGAAAAGACTAGAACATGAGTGAGATAGACACACTCTTGGAGAAAGGGCGAGACAGAGAGGAAAAGGGACAAGAGGTTCACACATACGCACAAGCCCAAACACACACACGTGCACGCGTATAGCCTGTGATCGACATTCGTGCCACGGATTCAGACTTCTATCTAACTTTGACCATTCACATCTAAACTATCCGAGCCGATGAATTCTTCTAATAGAAAAGCCCGCTATTCTTCTACAGGCTCAGACAGCAAAAAATATACTCCTTGTCACATACTTTCTGACAATTTGATAATGGCCTGAGACGGGAACCGGAGTTACGGCTCCTCTTGCATTATACAACTTTCCTAATACCTTCCACCAAAACTTATAATCAACTTTGAAGCCTTCAATATAAGAATATATAACGCCTATCAATTGGTTAGCGCAAATGATTAGCATGAATATTTCACAATGACGGCTAATTTTATGATATTTCAATATTACAATTATTCATTTGAAAAATCAATGTTATATAATCAATATTAAGTTTCTGTATAATGAGTGAATACCTGCACCGTTCATAAACTTTAGAACCATTTTTATATGTGGACAATTAGAAGATGTTGATATATTAATTAATTTTTTGAAGATGTTTATTTTCTGAAATATAGCCTAGAATTATGCAGTTAGTTAGCTTTCCTAACTAAGACTAATATTTTCAATGGATTCCAAAGTAAGACTAATTACATAATACAAATTACCAATACAAAATAAACTAGGTGGGAGTTATTATTTGGTAAATAATTAATTACTCTTGACATGCTGATCTTGCATTTCATACAGGAATAGGTTAGTAGACCAGAGTTGCTCCGTGTTGCAAGTCATCTACCGTGAATCTTCTGATTACTCTTATCAGTAGGTGCTTATGCGAAATTCATATCGAATTGAAATATCCGTTACAGCTTAAATGTAATTACAATGGTTGGACACAACAACTTTGAAGTTGAGTTCTTCAAAATTTCACAAAATGCTTCACAATTTATAATATGCAACACATTGCGAAATTAAATTTTTGTTAATCATTCTCATGGTCAGTTTTTTAAAGTTTAAGTTTATATAAGAACTGTTATGAATAATAATACACACAGTAATTTCTTCGCAATGAAATTGAATGCACCTAACAAATTAATTACAGATATAAATGACAAAAAATATGTTAAAATCCATCCAATTTAAAATATTTGTAAAGCGGATTTAATGGACCACAACATAATTATTATATCCTGTATAGGTCGAAATCAAAAGCGATTTAGCATATATGCGTTTGTTAATACGGGTCTGACACATGTAAATAGAGTACGTCTATTTCGGACAAATGGTATGAATTCATGCATACAGTTGATTTGCTCGATGCAATAATAATATTTATAAAAAAAATATGTGTGTGTGTACACGTATTATAAAAAGTGTAAATATCACGATCCTTTCACATTTTGCCACGGTCTATTTACAAAAAAAAATACATGCATTTTGATGAAAATGTAAATTTACGAAGCGGCGAAAAAAAAAATTGGTTATGAATAATATAATTTGAAAAGTTTATCAGCGAGTCGTGGATGGATTCTGTAACAATGCCAGAGACAATTTGATCAAAACGTGATCAAATTGTGATATATGTGAGGGCGAATGCCTCACGATTCGTGCATGACTCCGTCACGACTCAAAACGGGCCGATTGAGTTCTTTTGTTTTGGTTTTTTGGTGTATCCTGATAAATGATGTCTTAATCTAAAGATATCAATGAAGTTCTTTGAATAACAGAACACATAAATTTGTATAAGTAACATGTGATGACAACATGTATTCTTTGTTAACTAGGAATAGAATAGAAAAAAGTATTAAGATTTATTGTAAGAACTAGTCCTGAAATCATGCATTCATATACAAGGCTAAAAAACTTTATGCAAGATCGTTAATTATTATATAAATTATATAATATATGAATCCTATATGAAATATAGACTGAAAATGGATCTATATCGAAATCCCGACAATCATAATCCCGACAGTATTGAAATCCCGACAACGTTAATCTCGACAGTATATAAATAATAATTACCTTCTCATAATTTTCTTTGTATTTATTTATTACTATTGCATTGAGTTTATACTTTGTTTTTGTAGATGTTATTATTATTTAAGATAACAAAATTTAGTTTTTATTCATGAAAATAGTCAAATTTTCGGTAATACTTGTAAATTCCACATTTTACTAGATGGAATGTTATTGATATGTGCTAAATACAATCCACTGTTTTCACTTTTTTACGAAAAGAAAATAATTTTGTAAGAAAAGTGTTATTATTTTTATTTTTTATTTTAGAATTGCTATTCAAATCTAACAATTTTAACATTGAATCAATTTAGGAAATATTTCTTTATTATTTGTTTCTATATTAAGAGAAGTAGTTATTTCTAATTTCGAGATTCAAGTAAACTAATATTTTTTTATAAATAAGTTAGTAAATTTGTGTTCAAATAAACTATGAATAATACTATTATATATACCTATCCTGCCATTTAATTAATGTGAGATGTTAAATATAAATTGAAAGCAATAGTATATAATTTACAAAGGAGCTATGTAAGGAAATTTAATATGTTTGTACATTGCGCAATAAGGCGGAGTGCGCAATGCGGAGTGTTTTACTGGAGTATTGCATGCCTTGAAAGAATATTAAATAATATAAAACTGCAAAATAAGAAAATAATCATCTCAAGTTCACTGATCTTGAAGTGCTCCGGTGCACGATTTAAATACGTACTCGCAGTTCCTCTAATTTAAGCAATATTTCAAATGTAAATTGAGTAACTTTCAATTTCCATTCACTAAGAGCATTCGATAAAAGTAAATGGTTCAAATCCAACTGTTTTGTTATAATTCTCGTTGAATAAAAAAAACATCGCTGCTTATATAATGAGTATAATCGTTACATAATGCATGTATTTGAACAATAATTGTTATTTGAGTAATCGAAAGAGAGAAAGAGTTATTTTGTAAAATAAAATTGAAGAGAGAACTGGAGTGAGTAGTGAAATTAATTTTCTTAGATTCGAGCAAATCCGAACGGCCTTCGAGTACGAGTAGTAAAAGGTCATTATTGAACTCAACAGGCCGACCTGAACTGTTGTTGGGATTGAACTTCTAAACCCACAGCAATTCCTTTAGATTTACTTCCCTAATCATTTCCTCTCACTCTCTCGTAACCTTTCATTATTTTATACTTTTCAAATACATTTTGCAACTGCATTGTTTATTTATTATTTTCAAAATCAATACAAAATAACAACATTGTATTACATAATAATAATATTTACTGCAACAACAACCACAAGAATAATACAAACTGAAAATAATGGAAATATAAAGAAAATATACTTATTGCTATTGCAACAAATGGCTTTAGACCATAGGTCTTTCTGCACGGAAAATGAAAGAGTGTAAAATATGATCAAAAAAATGCACCAAAATTAATGCAGCAATTGTATCACAAATTAAATCACTAAATAAATTAAAATGTTAAAGTTTTAAATGAAATTAAATTGTGGTTACATATTTGAAAATAATTAAAAAATATTTTCGAAAACTTTAAGAAAAAGTTGATTAACAAGATTATTAGTATGAATTAACAGAATTTAATAGAATATAGAACTGTTAGATTTCATTTCACTTTATCAAAAAAAGTAGATTTCATATTTCATAAAAAATGTTATGATTGTTATAAAATTGTTTTTTTTTACATTTTTATATCTGTTGTGTCTTTTGCACCGTCTAAATTAATTGAGATATATGCATATTGTAATGCAGGTACTGAAATAAAAGATGCTGAAAAAAAAACTGAAATAAAATATAACTCTATATACAAAGTTTATGTGCAATAAAACATCTAGTAACATCAACAAAATGATTTGCTTTTTACAAATATCAAACATTGTATCTGCTTTTTTTTCAATATTTATCATCCCTATAAATGAGTCTTCTATTGATTAGTACATTTTTTTCCAATTTTGTTTGTACTACGCCCTACTTTAGCCTTTCGAAAATTCTTATATTATTGTAATATAGATCCTGAACAAAATACTGAAACAAAATACAACTCTAAACAGATTTTTGTGCATTAACTCCATAGCAACATCAACAAAATTATTTGCGTTATACAAATAACAAACATTTATCCTCTTTATTTCGATATTAAACATCCCTGTGTATTATTGTTTAGTCCAGTGTTTTCCAAACTTTTTTTGTACTCCACCTAAGCTTTTCTAAAATTCCTTTGTTCCCTTTACAACATACAAATAGTAAACATCACCATACATTAAACATAAACTCTGGACGAGACTATTTTCGAATTGTCCCACTTAACAATCAAACTGTATGCGCCCATAGGTAATCAACGGTTTAGTCCATCTTTTTAACAATGTATCACACACATTTATTGGACCATGAAGCATAATAGTAGAACGTACGAATTGCGGTGCTCCAAGTGAAGTTTGTATGAGCAAGTATTTAGTTTATAATTCCGTTTGGTGTTTTGGAGGGAAGGGCATCAATTAAAATGGCTTTTAAATTTCCAATCAGGATGAATTGAATTTTGCCGAGTGGGCAAACAGAAATCAACGGCGAACGCCATTTGAAATGTAAATGCTTGCGTTTTGGGTTTGCGCTGCTGCTGCCGATGTTGTTTTCCGTTTTTCCTCCGCATCTGTGTTGTCATTGTTTTCGAAATACCTACACACTATAATAGTGTGGGATTCGATGTTTAAATGATGCGAATCCAATAATTGGAATCCGGATGAGGCTTAAGCGAAATTTAACGGTGGAGCTTTTCCTGCGAGAGCTTCATTAAAAATGCAACAACAATCCCCCATACAATAAATCTCACGGAAGCAAAATCTATGTACACGTGCATATATACACGTTTTATACATAGAAAGTAAATAAATAAAAACAAAACCATGAAAAGCTACATGGGCTGTATTTTGGCTATTAATGGTACAGGGATTCATTTTCCGAACACTTTGTGTGTGTGTATGTATGTATTTTTTAGCCTCCAATTAATTATCGAGTGGAAGGCAGGCTTTGTAGGAACAACGAAATACAAAAAAAAAAACTAGGGAATATATGTATGCGTAAAACTGAAAGCGTAATTGCATTCTGCTGAAAGTAATCCTGAAACAATGGACTTTTTAAAATGTGACTGAGTACGTAATTGAAAATTGTATTCCGGGGCTCCGCCAATTCACAACTCCTGTCCCCAGTCGGACTACATTAGTTTACCATTTACATGTAAATTGTCCATTGTCGGTTGAAATTTTAATGTCTTTGCCATTCATGTTTAATTGACTATTATTTATCTAAATGCTGACTTGCACAGCTATACAATTACCAATTGTTTTTGCACTTCCAATCTTGTTAAATGTTGGATCATTCATTTTATACGTTTATCACAATTTTTAATATTTTGTTCAGTTTTTGATAAAGTATATTCTATACTAGTTATAGTCAACCTTTTTTCCTTCGGTCCACATAAATATGTTTGTTATTACACGGGCTGCAACATTTTTGGATGATGAACCTTTTTTCTAAAATTTCTCTAGATGAAACAAACAAATGTTTTCCATAGAAACCCATAGTACCATAAAAAGGTACCTTCATAGTGCTTTGAGTCGTACATTAGAGCTTGGCAGGCCGCAGATTGAGATGGCTGTCTATGCCATGAGTCTAACTTTCCAAAGCCTTCAAAATCCTTCCTGTTTATATTATTTCAATAAACTCTAAAATGAATTAAATCTTCACTAATAACAAGATTTATTATAACAACAACTACAAAAATAAATGTAAAGCAAATACAATTAAAATGAAGAAATACAAAAGAAAATAAATTGTTATTTCTACAACAGTTAATAAGTCTTTCTATCCTAATAACATTATTTGTTTATGAAACACGTTAACAAAAAACATCTGTAATAGCACACTAATAACTAATTTCTATTAATAATTTTAAAATAATCGTAGATATGCAAATTCTTATAATTTAAACACTTCCTTTAAATATTAATACATTAATTGCATTGCATATGTAACATCAATTAAATCAAAAACAAAATAAGTACATATCCTGCTATTCCAACCTTGAAATTTTAATTGATTTATGTTGTAAACTTGAATTTATACAAAAAATGGAGTAGTAAAGAGAGAAGTCGATAATTATTGAAATAAACCATTAACCGTTTAATTTGTTAATAGCAAATATCCATAACGCATCAATTCGTCTTGGGATTTAGTCACGGCTCGTTAAACTCGATTTTTCAATATTAACTAATTAAATGAAGCAATCCGAGCAAATCAGCAGCTCATTTCGCAGGAGAAACGTATATTTCAATATTTAGAAACTTTTCAATTTCATAACACAAATCGAGAGCATAAGTGGTACTATCTCAATGCAACGATAAATAATCTATTGCATATTTTTAATATACTTATAATAAATAATTAATTTCTTAAGTTATTCTGCCATAAATTATAATAATTATTATATAACTAATAATATTGATAATTTATTAAAATTATGCTTTCTTATAAATTCTTTTGCATGCAAATTATCTTTCTAATTTATAATTACAAACTCTAAAAATTAGTGGTGGTTTCTAAGGACGAAAATAATTTAATGTATAAGGCTTGCAGAAGAAGTAAAAACACGAAAGCCATGCCAAGCAAATATGCATTTATCCGTCTAATAGATTTTGAGGCACTCCACTAAATATGAAAGGCAAACATCCTTTTATCTTTGTAATAATATTATAAAGATCCTTTGTACACCCACAGGCCCCGCTTGAAAAATATTATGTTTATCGGGGAATCCCCTAGTCGACCCCGAGCTCCGGCTTTTTCCACCGGCATTATTACATTAAATCTTATTTTGTCCCTCCACACTATCGCCAAGCAGAACCAATTTACCACTAAATTATTACCTTTTTTCTTTCCTTTTTTCCTACTCTCACCATTGTTCAGATAAAGCAAAAAGTATATGTGAACCGCAAAAGAAATATAATAACAAAACAAAAAGTGAAAAGCATTATAGAAATAGAGTGTGCAATAAATGTTGAACTTGTATGAAGGTCGTTATTTATTTGATTTCATTTCAAGGAAACAGTTATTCAATTCCCAATTGTTTTTTTGTATAAGATTGCAGTAAATTATTCTTGATTGCTTCTCCCTTCTTATCTTCACCAGGTCGCATCATCCAAAAAATCTTCCGAATGACAACCTCTATTCAATATCCAAAATTGTTCCTGTCCTCGATAGATACCTCTCCCTTTTCCTTAAATTTAGTTTAAAAGATTCCAATTTATCTCCCCTGTCTCTCTTCATATTTTGTTTGCCTAACTATATACTATCCTATGTCAGTACCTATTGTCCCTATAATTATGTTCTTTCCCTTTTCCAGAGGCTGCTTTTTTCTTGTGTAATTTCATACAGTATTGTTCATTTAGTTTTTCTATTTTTTGTATATCTTATATCCTAATTAACATTCAGAGGCTGAATGACCAAAGTCCATAGCCCTTTTGCCAACCTTTGGTTATTGTTGATAATATGTTGTTTCTACTGGTCAATGAATTATATTATTTATTCTCGATTGCGAGGTCACAAGTATATTTGATGAAAATGTGCTTGAGGTTCGGATCAACAGATGATCGATGTTAGTGGTTTTTGGAATCGAACGTTCAAATTAATGTGGGCAGTGCTCGCAGTTATCCAGCGATAGTTGGCACGTTAATGAATTGATTTGCGAGTTTGTGATAATTGAAACGGTTGTTTGATGATTGCTAGGAACCTTTAAATCGGTCCCCATTGAAATCTAGATTACAGGGCCATCGCGTATCATGACCCAAGAGAATTTAATGGACCAGAAACCCCTAACATTTCAGCAGGCCGTTATTGTGTCGCATGATGTATTTCAGAGGGCGAGAGTGTTCGCTGTGTGCGTGCGTACGTACGTTTGTGTGCATGGATGTGTGAGTTCGCGGGTTGGGGGGTGGGTTGGTGGATGGTGTAGTGTTAACGGCTTGCAGGGCTCTCCGAACGTAATATTTATTGCTGTAGGAAAGAACTCGGTGCAAATACACGGGAGGACAATTGCATACGGCTGCCGATGTTTGGGCTTCCTCTATTATTATTAATCCATGCCGTGGATTAAATTGCCTTACAATTTCCGCAGACAATATCCGTTAAACAGGGAGGATATTACATATAAGATTTATGGTTTACGGTGTTTCACTATCGATAATTCTCTTTACACCGTGCGAATTTCAGCCGCTAAATTATTTATACATTATTTCGCAGTGAAGCAATTTTCATATACAATCAATACATCTTCTACAATATTAAAAAATAAAAATATCTAAAGATTTTACTTATATAAATATCCTAACAATAATAATATTTGACCTCGTTCAACAGCCCTTTGGTCCAATAGAATTGTATTAATTATTTTTTGTCATTCTGCAATTAATTTAAATATTATTATATTAGTATAATAAAATAGGGCAAAAAGACATAGTAGCAATAGCATTTCTTTTTCTTTTGTATTTAAATTATTTTTTGTATGTAATTGATTAGTGATTATTTTTTAATTATTGATTATGTATTCTGGAAAATAATTGTAATTATTAGCTATGAATAAAACAAAAACTGATTTGTTAAAAGCAATAAAATTCGTGGTATAATAAGCCAAAAACAATAACTATAAATAACATTTAGGTAAAGTATTATGGTCATCAATATTATTATTTCAGTTAATATTAATTACCTGAAGGAAGTAGTATGTAATTTAGTTTCTTTAAAGTGAAATATATCTGATTCTAGGACGTGATGAGAGTAGGGTCTTAAGGGAAGTAAAAAATGTGTAATTAAATCGAAAGAGGGGATTTGAGTAGAGACTGTGGATTAGGTGAGTAGAAATCCTCATTGGCGGCGGTATAATTAAGTAAATAAGGCTGAGAAAATCCTCTCCGGTATGTATATAAAGGGGGACCTGGTGGGCGGTTTCGGAAGGAAATCCGAACAATAAAGCCCCCTATATTGATTGCGGACCCGAAGAACAGGAGAAGAAAGCAGAGAAGAAAATTTAAAGCTCCATTACTATTTACGTGGACAGTGAAAATCCTCTTTACCTAATCTCGGGTCTTGCAGTTATTGGGTGTATATAAAAGGGAATGTCACTCAGCCCTGTGGGACATTAAAACCCTCCCCGTCGACTAAGAAACGGCGACCTCGAGGGGCGGCAGAGATCACCCGGAGGGTGAAAAGAACCGAGGAGCGGAGGAGGCAAAAGAATAACGAAACTAAAGCGAAACGAAAATAGCGAAACACGCATGTGGTTTATTTAATTGGATTCGGGTTGCGTCCCTTACGATTTAATCCCGTTGAAAACGCTTCGGAGGACATCAAACACATAACGCCCTTCCCGTTTCTTGAATTGCAAGGAAAATGGGACCAACAATCACATTTACTTCGTCGGAGGGAAAATGGGAATCGTGTTATGTTGATAACAAATTTATATTACCCATGGCTACCTTGCTATACATGCCTGATCTCTGATCTCTGCTCTGCAAGTTTAAAATTACGTTCGATCCACTCAAGTTTACTCAATTAGAAACTGGATATAAGCAATTACAATCAAACGTATTTTGAAGCAACTTATTTTTATTTGATTTGAAAATAATCCCCCCTAATTAAAAGTGTAATTGCATTTGCAGATTAACCTGAAAATATTGCCCCAATATGTAATCATTATAGCAGAAGTTCATTTAGCAAAGTATTACTTCAGGATAATGAAATAATAGAGGTTGTTTGTATCCTTTTTGATCTGCTGGAAGAAAATCAAAGAAATTATTAAAGAAAAACTGAGTATATTGCATCTTACTAAAAAAAAGGACTTAATTAACTCAAATTTACATCAATCATGACAAATAATATTTTGTATTTAAAATTAAGTTTACTTTTAACAAGAGCAAATCTTCTATATAAATAATACGTATAATTCTAGAACATATTCCTATGTATAACCGTTATTGCTTATATCATTCCTAATTATTGTATTGGTTATTGTAAGTACGTTCTCCTTAACGAGGTACATTTCCGTTTAGGAAGATTTCATACCCTAATCACTAGAAACACCGGCTATCTAAATCTATTAGACCATTCATGTAGTGATAAGACTATAGACCTTTTTTGTGACATTTTTACACAATGTACACATCAGTGGGCGACTTTGCACCCACAGGGAAAACCCATCCCCTACTCCCACTGCTATTAGTTAGTATAAAATAAGATGTTAATTTAATACCAAGTCAGTCTTTAGTCTTTGAATAGTCTTAGCTGGGGGAGCTAACGAGTAACTTAAGAGAAGAATGTAACTCTTAGTTAATAAAACAGGAGATCAACACTTATATAGTTGACTTCTCCATAAAAAACTCTCAACTATACAATAAAACTACTTAGAATATTCGTATTTGATATTCATAAACCCCTCAAATACTCCACAACGACGTAACTACGAGATAATCCACGATCTCCAGAGATTTTTAATCCCGGGACACGACAATATAGTTTGCCATATTTAAATATTTATAATGTTTAATATTCACCAAACTTTATGACATATAATACGTCACGCAGCAAAAAAAAAGAGAAACATTTAATATTATAATTTTCTATTTGCATATAAATAGATTTCGTTTATAAGAATTTCCACATAAAGTCGTCCTTCGTATTATTTATATATCTTTTTTTTCGTATCCTTCTTCCTGTTCCTCTTATTTTTGGGATGCAATAGGTTGTGAAATTATGCGCATAGTTGGTGGTTGCATCCAAGCAACTTTCGAATGCAAATGGAAGTGTGCTCGGTCATAAAATTATTCTCGCAAGGAATCTAGAAGTTTACATTCAAATTTAACACACTTGAAGCAATATATTTGACAGGAATTGAATTAAACATTTTTTGTAATATAATTTTAAGATCGGGTAGAAAAACTGAAGTTCATAGCCCTTTTTTGTGGCTAAATAAGATTTATATTAAAATTTTAAGATAAATTTTTCATTGAAGCAAATAATTAATTAAGTAGGCTTCAATTATTTAATGGTTAAAGCGTGTAATACTAAATTCATTGTTTATGTGCTTCGTATTTTTTTATGGATATTAACGCCGTAATTGCAGTTTAATTAGAAAATATTATATAGTAATTTTTGTGCTCCAAATTCCGTTAAAAGTATCATTAAATTTTTAAACTCTTTCATCGTAAATCAGAGGGACCACTTTGCCCTCTATTTCGAGTTGTAAATTGAAATGTATTATATTTAAAAGTAATGCTTTAGTAACAATACATTTTGCTTTGAATTTCACCACATTCCCAGAAAAATATTTAATATTTTATGAAATAAAAGTTGCTAAATAAAAATAGTGAAATAAATAAATAAACATTCGGTATTTTATTTAAGATTTGCAACTAATTGAATCATTGAATTGAATTGAAACTAATTGAATCAATCATATTTATATAGAAAACAATAGAATAAAAATGATGAAATACATATTAGCAAACATATGTCTTTTTGTTCAACTATATTGAAAATTTTATTAATTTTAATGAATTTTAATTTAAATAAATTTGGATATAAAATACAATATATCAGTTTTAATGAAAATATTTTGCCAATAAATGACGATTTGCTTGTATGAATAAGTTATATAAAGACATTTTGATATAAAATGTATATTAATTTTAATATATTGTTTTTTATTATTATTTATATTTGCCTAATAAACGAGTTCTCTTTGTGAATAATAAATATCTTATATATGTCAAATTTTGATTTAAAATGTAAGATTATTTTCATTAAAGAACATTTATATATTCATTCTGAAAAGGAATGATGCAAATGAAATTCCTCAGTGTAAAATGGTCGTTCTTAAGATATTTTCTCCGTTTTTAAATGGGCACAACGTGATTTCAGTAACTGAAAATCATGGCCTGGCTCGTGCAAAATTAGATTAGGCAATTCCAAAGGAAAGGAAAATATATACGAAGTAGAAAAAAGAGAGTGAAACGACGAAATTTAAATACTAATCTAACTGCACCGACGCTCGTGCAAAATGTAAATTGCAAACGTTTACTCTATGTACTTTTTCTCGCTCTGCCGTTTCATAAGTGGCTTAATATAAAATACACATTTTATCTGGTGGGGTGCAAAAAATAAAGAAGTAGAACAAATAGAGCGCGTACGAAATCGCGGCAAAAAAATGTTTTGCTTGGTAAATAGTCCGTTCGCAGGATGTGTAAGGACGACAACGCAGACCTCCCCCTTCATCCGCCACTATTACATGGAAATTAGAAGCGCC
>JAFMTC010014004.1:1944603-2054467 GCA_018845635.1 Nicrophorus orbicollis | reverse complement strand
TATAATATTACTGCTGCGCCTTAGATATCTTGATGGTAGGTAAACACAAGTTGAAATGAGACGAAAATGCAGTGAGCATGTATACCTTAACCGAGTATTATTTTGCCCCCACCCTTAACGAAGGGACGATTTCACCCCACCCTTACTTTAGACAGGTAATATTTCAGACCCACCCTTACTCTAGTCAGGTAATATTTCACAACCTACTTTTTCTTATTGCTAATGATAAAATTTTCCAGAAATGCAATAAAATGTATATTTGGTCATTTACAAAGGAAAGATGGTAGAATTTAGAACCGTTGCCCGTTGACAATTAATGCCTTGAAGTCTGTTTTCTATTAGGAATACATTGCCTCAGACTAGAAACACTGAATTATGACCTGAAAGAGACTACCAAATCCTGTGCTGTATCCGGAACTCGAATCGAGTTCTTTTAGGATATGGACCGGCGATTTTAACCAGTTATTTATTTATCTTATTTATATCTACATATTTACATATAAAATTATTAAGTTTTCATGTTCGTCTGCTGCAGTCCATGTGTTTCTATGGGCTGATATTGTAACTGAGCATAATTTGTTTCCTATATGAAAATAATTTTCCAAAAAATGCAATTAATAACAATATAAAGTTTAGAATATCAAGGATTGACTTGGGGACCTACCTTCTGATTTTACAGCAAATCGTTAAATTAATGCTAGTCAACATACATCAAGTATTTATAATTTTCTTGGCAAGTTACCAGTATTTATAGACACTATTTGTGTAAGTATTTATACATTATTTTGTTATTATTATTTAATAATTAGTTGTTACAGTTAAAAACCTATGGTCAATAGTACTTTGTAAAAGTTGACTTTATTATTTTGTCATCATTATTACTGCTATTGTATGAAAATATTTGATTTGTATCTGTTAGTTTGTTGCAATATAAATAATTCATTTAGAAAAAAATAATCGATATTTCATAGTAAATATAATAATACTAATCAATCGGAGGCAGATGCAGGTTAACAACAAAATAAAGTAAATTTGAAAATATATAGTTTTTAATTTGAACTAATTTATAATTAATATGTAACTTTTATTTTGATAAAAAATATGTTGTCTTCATTCTGATTTTACACTTAATACACTTTTACAACTTAATTGCTTCAAATATTGTATAGTCCGATTGGAACAGAAAACTAAGCTATATGTATGATTATAGTGTATAGTGATGCATTAAATAATTAACGTTTTGAAATGAAATGT
Source organism: Nicrophorus orbicollis (assembly GCA_018845635.1). Classification (NCBI taxonomy): domain Eukaryota; kingdom Metazoa; phylum Arthropoda; class Insecta; order Coleoptera; family Silphidae; genus Nicrophorus; species Nicrophorus orbicollis. The sequence continues at coordinate 2,053,213 of JAFMTC010014004.1, read as the reverse complement.
CTAGAATAATCTATTACATAAAATCAGTTTCGGTTTTATCGACTACCAATTTTTAAGTATTTAGTAATCTTGTGGTGAATAATATTGTGTATAACTGACCTACAAAGGCAGGTTTTGAGCGGACGCAATATCAAGGAAGTAGTGATTACTGCAAAGTAAAAATAAAAACAACAGAAACGATCTGTGACATTGGTGCGCACGTTAGCGGACTCGTGCTGGGTGTGGATACCAAAGCATACCCAACAGTGGGCCGATGGTTCATGGTTCATGTATAACCTACATAGAACACCCGCATTCATCTAAAGATCGTCCATTCTCAATCGCATGAATTTAATGATGGCGAAACTGCGTCGTGATTCATTGTTTAGAATCGTTGCGAAAACCGCACAATTGCTACGTGAACATCTCTTTTTTTTTCCTTCTTTCTTATTATCTTACTTTTTGCTATATTCTATAAAAGCCGTGCATAAAGGAAATTATATGGTTTAAACGGATTTGGTTGCCTTATCTGGCGCACCTCGATTGTTTATTGATCAGAACGGCCAATTGTTGCCAAAGCAGAGCCTCCTTCGTGTAATTGCTTAATTTATGAGAATACTGTTTAGTCACTTTCAGAGTTATTTACTTCATTCCCAAATTACCATCATTTACCTCCTCTTTTATGGTTGTTTGCATTGCAGAAACATTTATTTCTTAAGTTGATTTAACTTCAGATGCTATCCAAACGCCTCTTACTTTAATCCTACTATAAAGAAACTTTATGCAGTTCTGAAAGTAGGAAATGCTTATGAATTATACTGTAATTGGCTATAAAATATACACCTTTTCACCAAGTGCTACATTATTAACTAAATTTACATAAATATGCTGAAATATATTTACTAAACTATACTTAAATGGTACATACATTTAATATAATGTGATATTTCTCTATTAACATTAAATACGAACATTTTAGCATTAATTTATTTCCACTTTTTCAAACATTATAAAATAAATAGAGTAATAAATTAAATACTAAAATCATAATAATATATCTTTCTCATTAATAAGCTAATTCTAAATTAGAACTTGTTTAAAAATGGTAAATTGTATAAAATAATAATGACTCTTCGTTTTTTACTTAAATATGAATTATTTTTATAAACTAAAAGCAGCAAGGAAAACGCGGAAAAGGAAGCAGGAACACGTTGAACAAATGTTTAGTTTTAAGTTAAGTCTTTTACAAAGTAGCGAAAACGTGTGTTTTCGTTTAATGGAGCGTTTTGGAATAATTTCGGCCAAACGGGCTGGTAATAAAATAACCTAATTCCGTATGTTGTTCGGAATTAACTGAATTTCTTTTGGCTTAAGCTCTAACTTAATTAAAGCACTTAACAATTCAAGTTATAGTGTGTAATTCAGGACGAGGGCGCGCAATAACGCTGGCGCTGATAAACTTTACCGTGCACACGTACACATTCCGACTACACTCACCCACATATCCAACATACATTCTTACATACGTACACACAGACACATCAACCAGACAAGATATTGTCTGCAGATATCCTTCCGCAAGCAACAGTCCTGCAATCCGACGATTGTATACAATCCTTGTGCCGTACACAGGATGTCTTCATTTCAGCGTTGCGTAAGCCTTCTCATATCATGGGTTGGTTGTAGTGGCTCGGAGCGGCAGTTGCGAACCCATACCTGAACCCAGGATCGACACGGGTTGGTTGCATTACGCAACCGACTGGGCGCGTATAATTGTAATGTAATAATTCTCATTAATTGAGGGATTCTGACTGTATTATACACCTGTATAATTTCGATGTATATTAATTGAATTACCAAAGCAATTTGTATATATTAAGTATGGTTGTTTAAATATACAATTAATTGGATTCTAACATTAAACAACGTCTTTTGTATATTAACAGTAGAAAAACTATGGTCAATATATATATATTTATTCCAAATTGAGGATACGATAAAAAAATGTAAATTAATATTGATTTTCAGTACGGAAATAGACTTTTAGCTATATATAGCCCTTGTTTTTCTTTTTCTTTCCTTTGCATGTCTTGATTTTTATTTTATTACGTTTTTGTAACTGTTGTTGTAATACATGTAATTATTGTTAGATATATTTATAAATATTGCTATCGATATGAGATTCTTACAATTTATTTTACATTGGTATAAACAAGGAATAATAAAATGCTAACATTGCAATTTACAAATGTTATTGTACCATCAAATGGATCGCTGATATTTCCGGCAGAAATGCATTCAATCTGAGACACTACGTTCTTTTCAATAACAAGAAATAAATAAATGCGAGGGAGAAGTTGGCCTATCTCAAATAAATTATATCGTTCCCTGCAGCGTTACACTAACTCACATCTTTCAATAAGGATTTCGCCGCAGAGGACAAGGACGTGATAAAATACGTTATTTCTATGTTATTTCCTTTTTCCTTTTATTAATACCCTGGCGCGCTTTCTCTCCTTTTTATTAAATAAATATATATATATAAATTCTAAAGTATTTCATCAGTTACATTTTTCGAGGACCTCCGTTACTAAAGGTTATTTTTAATTAAAATATCATTTTGCTCGTAATTATGTTTCTCGTTTATGTACCCAATATCGTCCTTTTTGTACGTCCTGTTGCTCCATAGTTCTGAGCTCACAGGAATTTGATACACAATCTTAATAGCATTATGTTTGCAATCCTCGTTAATTACAGTTTTGCGTCTCATCGCCATGAGGAGGGAAACGAGGGTGCGCTTCGAAGTACCGTATTTTTTTTTATACATTATTTGTCGCTCGTTCCAAACAAGCTGCAAGCTTATAATAGAATTTTAATTACCGATCGAGTAATCGCACCGGCAAATGCTTTGTCCCATAAATAGCTCAACTCATCCATCAAAGCTCTCCTCGCCCTCACAGCCTTCGTTGCACTTTTTCAGGATCCCTTCTCTCACTCTCTCTCTCCTTCACTCGCATACACCAAGCTCTCAGTTTTTTGCTAAGCCACAAAATCTGACAACTTATTATGTGGGCCAGATGCCTTTTTAATTGCCATGCAAATGGCTGCCTGTCGTTCTCATTCTGTTCAGAATGTTATCTGTTCATGCTCGTACGGAGCTTTTCAAATATATGAAAATATAACCTCTGCTCGACAAACATGTTTTATGCTTAAAAATTAGAATGCACGAGCCTGCAAGGAAAATCCTTTGTCCGTTCAAATATGTTCTGTCGAGCGTATTTGTTTTGGTACATAACATTTCTAATTACGAGCAGAAAATTATCAGAATTTCCAATATATAATTTCATACTTTTCAGCAATTAATTTATCAATTAGTTAGCCGTATCTTAAATCCCGATTTGAAAGGAATTGTCCAGGCCAATTTGTCATCTTGACTAAAAAAAATAGGTAATTAACATGGTTTAAAACGTGCAGTTTTTGCGGTTAATTAGTAATATTGTTATCAGAATTAATTGATGGCTTATTAAGTTTTTCAACAATAATTTCAAAGCAATAAAAATGAAGAAATACAAAAAAGCTATTATTGGAAAGTGCTATAGACAATAGGTTTTTCAGCCCTAACATTTTTATTTTTCATGAAACAAAATTAACAAAAATTAATTTACTAAATTGTCCCAATTTTAGATAAAAACATATGGAAATTCTACATATGTCTTATTGGCAACTATTGTGGATTTACTATAATAAATTGATCAAGACCCGTTTTGTCTCACAAATCGATTATTTACAAATTATTCATGCTATCTGTTTGAACAAATGATACCCTTTTAAACTTTAGTAAATTAAAGACAAATGTTTATGAAAATCACTTTTTTTTAATGCAATATCAAATGAAAACTATTGGAATTCGAAATCACCATGCAAAGGTTAATATTGTAATAATTGCACTATGGTATTCTCAAAAAAATAAAATGAAACAATATAATAATTGATGTATTTCGAAACAATTAGATACTAAATAATTTTTGAGCAGAAATATATAGGAAATAATATATGAATATACCATAAATCTAAAATGAAGAAATGAACAATTAATCATTGTTTGAAGCGACAATAGTTTTCTCTGTACATTATTTTGAAATACGTGAGAGCGGTAATTGTGTATCATACATTTCGAATAAAAATGTTTGCTCCTGATATACGATGGAAGCAATGGGAGTAATGAAATGTATGGAACGATGCCTATTAATCTTAGGTTTAGAGCGTGTAATTAAGTTACATTATTACCTTGTCTACACGTACGAATCAATCATCTTTTAAAGAAGCGAACGCTGCAGGCGCCGACGATTTCATCCGCTGCGAATAAAATGGAAAGATACAATCGATCACATGGAACGTTCTTTACTTAATTAACCAATAATTAAATTAAATGACCGAAGACTCGTCGGTCAATTGCCTTTTCGTTATTTGCTTGCATCCAATAACATGTTGATTGTTATTTAACCAAGGTTAGGAAAATAATCAGTCAAATGAAGTTGGAAAAAAATCGGGAATGAAAATTGTCCACATTTTCTAAGAAAATATCATATTATATAATCAACATTCCTTAAAAAACCGATGATAATTTAATAATAATACTCATAAATTATGACAGTGAACCTAAATTCAAACAATTAACTGAATGCATTTCACCAAATAATTAAAATCTCTGATTTATTAAGTATATTCGTATTATAGTTTATAATTAAGTTTTATATATATTACGGCCCTTATAATTAGAAAAATTTAAATTAATTGTATTTTATTCATTACTACTTACTTATTTATATTGCAATATGCATACAACATCCTTAAAAACACATATAAACATATAGAATATAATCTGAATGACCTCCTCTATTCAAAAAATATAATTATTAATTACAATTACGTACTAATTGCTTCTATAGCATTGCATTTTGATGCACATTTTTTTGTTGATGAAAATATGAATTGAGACATCTGAAAATGCTGTATATCAAAAAAAGCTTCATACATTATTACAAACTTTATGAATGCGCAAGTCATCATAAACTCTTCATATGGGAAACGCAATCTGCATATTATTTTTCGCTACTGGAAAAGGAAATGTGCAGATCGTTTTTAATGTTTCACATCAAAGGATGTTGGTGAAACCATACCGCTGGAAAGTAAACAAGAGGATAATTCAAATTGTATACATTTTGTGTATACGAGAATAAATCGAAAAGTTTCTTCTGCGAATATTAGAAAAAATATTCATTTATGATTAAATTGCACATAGTTATCTATATGAATATTACAATAAAAATGAAGAAAAAAGAAATACAAAGAAAAAATATATTAATTGCTGCAAAGGGATCCAATTCAGTGCGTGTTTTTTTAATTGATTCATAAAATTGTGTTAATAAATCGTAAGAAATGGTTAATGTTAACAACTTTACAATCAAATCTCTTAATAGGTTTTCAATATGACATAATTTATAAGTAATTTTGAACAGCAGTTAATATTATTTTGATTATTTAGAAGAAAAAAATGATTGAAATTTTAAGGGAAACAAAGTTTACGGTTGCTCGATTGTTCACGGGTAAACAAAGTAACAAGTGAATTGTAAATACAGCGTGTGAAAATTGAAAGGTCGGATTAATGCTGGCAGGAGGGTACGGAAAAAGGAAATGAAAATCGTAAAAAAGGTGTAAACGATATTAAACACCCTCCATGGTGAATTTACAGTTTGATGAACGAGGCTTTGCACCGAGAATTTCCTTCGATATGATTCCAACTTTTTGCTCTCCCTCCACTCTCTTTGTTTAGTGCTGGAACGTAAACAAGCTGCTTTATATGCGCCACCGGTTTGGTTTCCAAAATTTTTCCCTATATTTACCCACACACTCAGGGAACAAATATAAAATATCGTATGAAAACGCGGTCGCGCGATGCATCTGTTTCCCCCTTTTCACATGAAAATCGATCTCGCACACTTGTAAAGACACGTGTTTACCGGTTAGTCTGATCTTATTCACCTCTCGACTTCCGGTTTCTCTGAAGCCGCGGAAGCTCATCATCAAATGCACACAGTTGTGTCGGACGGGCACAGCCTATAACAAGCATCCGTTTCATTCTTCATCCGTTTTTCTCGACGAATTCCGACGTTAATAACTAGCTGCACGTCTAATTGAAGAAAAGCTTCCTTCCTTTTTACACGCGCACATGCACCTTGATTAGGTGTATGTATCTGCTGCGGCGCAAGAGACTTCCTCCTAGGCGTGTTCCTCGTTATGTTTCACGCCTCGAAGACGACGCGCAAGAAAATTGCGTTTTCGCATCGTCTTTTTTACATACATAATATCGCTGGGAATTGAATTGAGTGAAATGTAATGTCGAGAGTTAAGCAGGCAAATTGCGGCTTGTGCTGCGAAAACTCCATTATCTACTTTTCTTTCCTGCTCTGCATAACTTAGCACTATATTTTTATTCATAAGAATATTTCAGAATAACATACCTCCTTTTTCAGGATTATTTTACTTAAAAACTGCATAGATTTAATATATTAAATCTTCCCTTAAATTACTTTCTCTTATATGAATTTAATATAAGATTTTTACTAAAATTTTTGCTTTTGAAGCAATATATATTTTTTTTCTTTTCTTTATATTTCACCAGGATCCGCCATCCAAACAACCCGCTCCATAACCTTCCTAATGACCTCCTCCATTCCAAAACCAAAATTGTTCCAGTCCTCGATAGATACCTCTCCCTTTTCCTTAAATTCATCTCAAAAGACTACAATTTATCCTCTCTCTTCAAATTTTGTATCCCTCGAGATCCATCAATCCCTCCTAAATATAAGTATCCCAGACTAACCCTATTCCAGTATCCCTATAATAATTTCCCTTCTCTTTCCCAGTAGCTGCCTTTTTGTATAATGATTTTGGACATGGCGGAAAGACCAATGGTCGATAGCCCTTTGGCCAGCCTTTTCTATTTATTATTTTTATTATGTTTGTTTTTATGTTTAGAGTTATATTTTGTTTTTATAACTGGCCGATAAATTAAATGATCAGTATGTCTTCTATTGCATTTATCGAATGTAATTGTTGTTGCAAGAAATGTTATATAATAATAAATAAATAGTGTAATGACAAATCACTATGTGAACCAAGGGCTATTGACTTGCACATAACAAATGTTATTATTATTGAATGAAAGTAGCGAACCCTCATACAAATACTGTATTTTTCTATCGATTTTTATATATATTTGGTATATGATGTACATAATTAAATTAATTGATCATTTTTTTATGGAATTTGGTAATTAATTAAATGAATTAACTCATTAAGAATAAAAAACACATAAAAATGAGTAATATTTGACATTTCCTAAACTTCTTCGAATATTCAGAAGATTACTGTTAAAAATTGAAGAAACTGAGTGAGTCATAAAAGTGTACGTTTAGTGTTGGAAATAATTCTATCTTGAAATCTAGATAAATTGTAATATCGATTTTATATGTAATTCCTAAGTATTCTATAAAATAGGTTAATGTATATAATAATACACAACACTCCATACATTTTGTTTCGAAAACTTTTTATATTTTTTAGATCATTCCAAAATTATAAAAATTATCATTATTCAATCAAATTCCATTTTCAAATCACTTAGAAACATTGCTATTATTTGGAATAAGTAGTATAAACGATTTCATACTTCAGTCACTGAAAAAAAGTGTAGATATTTCATTCTCATTATATGATGATTTATGTCATACTATATACATTAAATAATATATGAATTACCATCATAAACATTACGCAATATGTTACTAAAAATTAATATTATTTAGAATAAGGTTATCCATAATTGGAAATACGTAAGTTTAGTTAGTTTCATGTATTTACATGATTTATGAAAGGTGAGAAAAGTGAATTTAATGTTGTTATTGTTTCTAAATGACCGTTGAGTGGGATTCATTACAATTTATGAAACACAACTCGTATCATTAATTATACAGAACAGATTAAATCGTTAGATGTGCAAAGTAGTAAAGCAACTCAAACAAGTGGAATTTAATGCGATAATGACACGGTAGGGCAAAATAAACCGGATGAATACATATTTTTCAGTAGTTTCCGTTCCTGTCCGAGGCGTGCCAGCATTTCGTTTTACGAGCTTTTCACCACTTTAAGCGACGAACAGAGGTCACACAATTCTTATCGTTGTGCTGCAATCATTATCTTCGTAGAGAAAACATAGGCGTGAACGTGCTCGTAAACATCACCAAAGCATTAATACATTATGTGATCAGAATCGTATATACTTTTGTTCCCAACCTCGACAACTAATACACACACTCACACATTTGCATATGTAATAATGCGTTGGGTGTGTTATGTTCTCTCCTCCACACATCGATTTTCGTTCATGCAGACAAGCGGATGTTTTTTTTTGCTTCTTCGTGTTTTGCTGATTTCACGGACTCTTTTCCAGAGCGAAAAAAAAACATCATTTGCTTCTATACAACATCCGCACCTTTCTACTCAATCGTTTCGCCCTATCTGCGATCAATAAAATAATCCCATTAGAGAATGTATGTCAGGCGAGATTAATTTGCCTGATGAATTTTCCGTTTATTTGTTACGTTTATAAATAAACATCAATAGTCAGTCATTATTAAACAAATATAAATATTCCAGGGAAATGGAATGCAATATTGTAACATCATTATGATAACTATCTGTAAAGTAATTAAGTTATAATGACAGTTTTAATAAGTTTTTAAAGCAATTACTATTTCAATTGAATGTCCATGCCTTGAATAAAACATGACTATTAATTATATCATTAAACCATTCATAAAAACAAACTGTTAAACAATTATTTAACTTTCAAATAATTAATGGTGTTAACCAGATCCTTATTTAATATACAGTTTTCGTTAATATTATTTTTATTTAAAAAAAAATAATATTGAATATCAAAGTATTATAAAAACTGAATATTTATTGTCTAGTCATCAATTATCTTTAATATTTAATAGATTTCAAATGAAGAAATTACTTGGTTTTGAGTATATTTCTCGACATCTCACAAAATAAATTGACAAATTCACTTAAATTTGGACAATTATAACAGTTTTCACGTAAAATTTGAACATTATTATCATTTAATAAAACAAAAAATTGCTTTTGTTACCTGTTATTAATATATATTAATTGCTCTAATAATTTTTATTCTAACAACAAAATTCCTAATAACAGCATAGATTTTAATAATCAAATGTATAGTAAACATATTATACATTTATTAAAAAGATGTTACAGTTTGGTTCACAATTGTAATACTATTGTTCTCGTTCAAATAATTGTATTTTGCGTTTATGTAAATTGTGAACAGAGAACAATGCATTTTGTTTGGTTTCGCTTCAGTTACATCAAACCATCATTTTTTTTTTACAGATTTTCCAAAAGTATTGAACAGAAAAAATGAAATGAATTAAACGATGACCACCGCGTATGAAACGTTATGACAATCAAATGGAATGCGTTACTGAAAATAATGCAGATTACGCATATTCGTTGGTTGTTCCTGCTGAATGGGCTCAAAAATTAATACGAAATATCAAACAAATATCCAATTTCATATATTGTTATATCTATCATTTATTTTCTTGTATTCGTATATATAATTTGATATTTTTTTCGGTGATGTTTTAATTACTGTTTTAGAATTATATGTATTGTATATTTGTGTGTATTGTTGTATTATAACATATGTTTAATATATAAACTGGGAAGAAAGAACTCAATTATTTTGGCCCATTTTTTTCTAATAATAATATAAAAACAATAAGTCGAATGAAATAGCTCAATTTATGTCAAAAGACGTTGAAATAAATAATAAAAATTTGGTAATTAATATAAAAGCATATGAATATTATATAATTTTTAAAAATACTGATCAAACTTTTAAATAGTTGAACAGAAGAAAATAAATACTGATTTTATAAATTTATATGAAGACTATGAAAGAAGTTATGTCCATGAAATAACAATGCCGATTTCATATAATGTACTGGAGCAAATACAAAAACCAAAAAGTACTTTTGATTAAAATGTAGTTAAAGAAACTGAAATTAAGGAGTGGTTCAGCCTAAGTACCAATTTCTTTGAATATACAGATGACTCCAAATTGTGTCTAAATATTAATAATAATAACATTTATTGCAACAACAACAACAAAAACATATAAAGTCAATACAATAATACTAACTAACAAAGAAATATCAATTAATTAAAATCCTTTTGCAGCAATGGTCGATAGACCATAAGTAAATCTGGCTTTAAATATTAATAAATTATATTATTTAGATTGAATAAAACTATTTATTTGTTTCTCCCATTGCTTTATAGTTAAATCTTCATAAAACAAAGTTTTGGTTGTCGAAAATTTGGAAATCTTCCCCTATTCTGCAGATCTTTTTGTATGTATGTTTGTTTATGTATATATGTCTGATTTTGTCATATTTATTTATATGCACTCAAAGAGGAAGATGAAGAAAAAAAGCATGTATGTACGGAAGTTCTGCAGATGGCATCATCAATTTTGACTTGTGACATATAAGTTGACCACAAAATTCCAACTGGCGTTTTCCGTATGATATGTGGCCTCCTTGGATCTCAAGTGTAATACCGTCGCCATTTATCTATAGATATGCACTTCAGGGTAGTTGATGTATGGCGCGTTACATTGTGACATTCACAAATAGTCGTAAGACTAATACCTCTTTGAGAAAAATGTCTCGATATTAAAGACGAGAAGCGTTTAATGATTTCGCATCTCTTTGATTAAGTTAAGATACTCATTGCTTCGTGTTACCCCCCGCATTCAATATTTGCAGAACCATCTAATTGATGTGATTTATGTAAAGCATTAAATCATTCCGCGAATCCGTGGGTTTATTTAAGTGCCTCGTAAATTGGTGTTTCCGGCATAGGATATGTTTACAAATTACGTGTAATTAGAATTAATTCATTAAAATAAATCAAACAACACTCTATATTCTTGTTATCTAATTACAGCAGATTATTCAATTCAAATTGAATTCGGCGTCCCAAACTACGTTTTCAATACCTTATAATGCAATTAATGCGATGTTTGAAGCGCATAAATATTTAACGTTACGGGATTTTATATTTTGTATTAAATATTTATGGACGTTGAGATGCCTGGGAAAGGGACCGGCCGAGTTTATATGGAATTCAGTGAGTTTTTATGGGCGAAGCATAAGGAGAAAAGGGTGTTTTCAATATAAATCATTCCATTTCGCGAAAGTTGCCAATGCCGGAGAGAAAGAGAGAGAGAGAGAAAAATATAAATTACGCGTTCGTTAATAATGGAAGAGAGCGACCTTTTCTGGAGAGCCGCGTAGCCTGTCAATAATTTATGTTCGAGAACCCTCCTCTCCCTCGAAGCATCAGCACGTCCGTTGCGTAACCAGGGCCTACCTAGTTAGTGCGTGCCTAGGCATAGGCGGTAATGGCAACCGTTTCTGTGTGTTCCCGATGTTTCAGGGCCAGAGCAAAAGGAATGGAACCGCTCCCCGGACCTGACATTTCATTGTTGTTTCCACGAGGAATGCGAACTCTCTTGTTCACCTGATGATGATAATAATGATGATGATAATAGCGAGGAAGATGATCGTGCATCGTGATCACGCCAAAGCGAAACAGGCAAAACACATCCGATATCGATTTCTTCATCCGCGATGATGAAATTCGCAACGGCAAACACCTGACAGCAGGATTATATACACTAATTACAATCATTTCTCCCGGCGGTGATGGATTCAACGCACATAAACATACGATCATGACCCATGAAGCATTTCACAAAATCGTTTAGCATTCGTGCACGTGAACCTCTTCTTAATCAATTCCTGGAGAGGATTGCAAACAGACATTTGCGTATTTTCTAAACCTTGTTTAATTGTTGTGACATTTGCTTGTGTGTTTCATAAATATCCGCTGGATTCGCAACGTTATTTTTTATCTGTTGCTGTTTCCCTTGTTGCTGTTGTTGTATTTTTGTTTCATTCGATTTTGTAACTATTGATTCGCCGGTTGCGTACGTGAATATTTGTATGTGTGTGTGTGCATGTATGCGCTAGGCATAATAGGATCAATTGCGTGAAAGTGCATGTTAACGCTTGTTATTTCTGACTGAGTAAGCTAGTTGTTTATCGTTTAAACATTAATTTTAATCACAGCGTGTTAGTTATGATAAAAGATAAATCGCTGTATTTTACAATTTTATTTGTCTCTCGTTCAATGCCGTGGAAGTGATTTTATGTACAATCACGCAACGACCGTCGTTGGGTGTTGTTTTAATTTCACGAATAATTTAGAAATGTCTTTCAACACTAATCATATATTATTTCGTTTCCAGCATGTTTTACGTAATTACCGTATTTTTATTATTTGCGTGAAACAAGGAAAATCTGGACACTTTTTGTGTTACGGAAAGTAAGACCTGAATTGATATAACTTTTATTTTTTCATCAATTATTCCAGTAAAATAATTATAATTTATAGTATTTCGAAAATATTACGTTAATAACGATTATTAAAATACAAATTGGATCATTTGTATATAAAATAGGATCAATTGCTTATTACTTATTGCTTACTTACTTATAATTTAGTTATGAAAATTAGGTAATAACTAATTAAAAAAAAAAGAATTAGTGTTAGTTTTACTGAAATTGTTTTCATGAATCATTATATTTATAAAAGTACTACGATTATTTATTATAAACACAATTAAACACAAATAAAATTACAAAATTAATAAAAATATAATTGCAAAAAAAATGAATGGCGGGAGATTTCTTTACGTCAATGAAATTACAAATATAAATTTTTGAAATGTCTAATTAAAAAACTAATTACTGTGAGCTTTACTGAAATTGCTTGACAAAGGCTTTAATATTCAATGAATATTTATGTAAGTGCTACGATTATTTACTTCAAATTTGTGCACAAATAAAATAACAAAATGAATGCAAGGAATTGAGAAAAAAAACTTTTTGAACGCCGGAAACAGTAAAGAAGCAGTTAAAGAACATAACTATCACTAAACTTTTATTGTACTTTTGAAAGAAACTGCAAGAAACTTTCAAACTTTTTTCTTTCGTCAGTTTTTATTTTATTTACAATTTGTTTGTTTTGTTAAATAACTTTTAGGTATCTAAAGAAAAACAAGTTTTTGATATGACGGTTGAAATTTCATTAATTAGAAATAATTAATAATCGTGTTAGACAATTGTGCAAACAATTTTAACATATTTAATCAATAGTTTTACTTCTTATTTTTGAAACAAATTAGAAGAAACTTTCCAACTTTTTTCTTTCGTCAGTTTTTATTTATTTTGATATTTGCTTGTGTTATTAAATAACTTTTGGATAACCGAAGAAAATGAAGTTCTCGATATGGATATTCCTTATTTAATACACTATCATAAATCATTTGTAGTATTGGTGAATTATAATAAATAAATTATAGTTTAAAGCAAGATTCAATATTTTTAGAATCATGAGTATAAGTTTTTGTTGGAATCTACATTTAGTGTGCTGCTCCGTGCCTAATGTAATTGTGTGATAAAAAATTAGACTTAGTGTAAGTTAGAGTATTATTTATTGTGATAATTACTAAATTCGTATAGAGATTTCTAAAAATTTTGAGTATTTTTTATTTTGCTTGATATTTGCAAATAATCAATAGATTTTATGAACCAGGTATACCTGAATCCGAGGGAAACTGGATTGTTGCAAAACAAGATATATATCGAGACAGTTACTGTCTAGTGGTAAATCTGATTATATAGAGTCCAGTTAAATCATACGGCAAATGATCCAATTTGTAGTTGGTCGCAGCGGCTGCAAAAAATATTCCACTTTTTTCCTGATTCGTTTAGGGGCTGATCGATGAAACAAGTCCGTGCGTTGTACATATATTTCTCGGCTGTCAATTATAATAAAGTGCGCAATAAATTGGCCGGGTAAGGTGACATCCCCATGAATTTTACATGCATCTACGGTGGAAGGCACAATTACGCAACCGTACCTTATTGAGCATCCTCCGCTTCGGGGCATTCTTCATTTTTTTCTCTTTCTCTCCCTTCGTTGCCTCGCCTACTTCCGTTGCGGTAGATTTGCAAAGTTCCTTTTGATTTTACGCCTCTTACAGACCAATATGGATCCGGAATTGGGAACCAACCCCCGGATTTGAGGTGGGTTCTTAAAATCCCGCAGATTGTGGACATCAAAGGTGGCGGCGATGACGATGGAGGGTAGTCCTTATGAAATCCTTGTTTTCTTTTTTCCGTCCCCCATCGGTCCCCTTTTATATATATATATATATAGAGTTCGCTCGCTGATGCATAGTTGCCTGTTTGTTTGTTCTATTTTCAATAAGATCGAATCAGCGGATTTTCTTATTCACCAGCCCAAACCCTACATCAAAAGACCCTCACTATATTGACCAAGGATTTCTGTATGAAGGGTACACTGGAGGGTGCAGCAGAGACCAAATTACATGTCCTGCAGGATCAATTTTTCTCCTCATTCTTGCGTGCAAACAAACATTTCTCTGTATGCTTTATATATGTAATTACTATTTACCAGCAAATTCTTTAAGGTTAATGAACACAATGTAGAAATTTCCTATAAAGAAAGAGATGCTCACATTGATGTTATGTAATTCCACTTAAGTATTTTGCGAACGAAAAAAAAAGAAGAAAACCGAGAAGAGCCTTAATCAATTACGCAATTAGGAAACAATGGTCGCTTAGAGTCTAGACCGAAATTTCTCAAGTATCTCTCCGTAAAACAATGGTGTCTGAGTGTGTTATTTGCAGAGCGCGAGTGGCCCAAATTAAATAAATCTTATTTACTAACACTGCACGACGAGATGACAGGCTGCGTCTTGTACTTACGTAAGCATCTATCCGTTGTTACGACCAGAAACAACTTGTGTCTCTGGCGTTTTCATAAGTGAATGGCCAATGATCCTCCTCGTTACTACATGCTTGATGGTACCATAATTTCCCTTACAGTTTATAGCCGGAACATTCGAATTAATTATTCCACCACGAAGTAGTCTCATCACTCTCCATATATTCGTGCGCTAATGAAAACGCGTAGCAATTAACGAAACCGTAAACTGAATTACAGTTTCCGCGCTTGATATTCATCCAGTTCGAACCCTAAAGAAATGCAATGTTGTTCAGACTTTATATTTAGAAAGTTGCATATTCTGCGAATAGCCATATTTATTCTATTTCATCGTTGCCCCTGGCTGCAATTTTATGATTCGAAATTATTCAAAACTTTTACAATATCATATAATGCACATTCACCTACACTAAATAAATAAATACATATATTTACTCTTTCCTACAATTTTATAACTTTGTGTAAATGTTTCTTCCATATTGAATTTAAACATATAATATTTTGTATTATATAAATCCATATGATATAATATACACTACACAATAGTAAAATACAACAAAATTTATGACAGTTTATAGACATGATAAACTATTGATTACCAAAACTCAATTATTTCTTCCAAATTATAAATGCATTTAATCTCATAAAATTTGTATTAATGGGTTTCCTTTTATTGAATATCTATTTGAACCACATTAGTCTTCAATTAGAACACATATAAAAAAAGATTATGAATTATATATTCTTTATGTTTCTATTTCATTTAACTTTTCAATACTAAATATGATAAACAAGAATACGAATTGGTGAAAGACCAAATTACTTTGTAGAATTTGTAGAATTAAACAATAATAAAAAATATTGGGATAAAATGGTTGATCACGCTATATTAAGTATTAGTAGTCAAGTTTCTGAAGCTTCAGGTTCAAAATTTTCAATAATAAACATAAAATATTACAATATTAAATCGTATAATGAAAAAGCAAATATCTTTCAGTAGCATAACAATATACAATGTTCGAAAGTGTTAGAATTAAATATCATAATTAAGATCATGAAATATAAGTTCTTTTATAATATTATAGTCAAGTTTCTGAAGCTTCAAGTTGCAATTTTTTAATACTAAACATGCAAAATTATAATATCAAATCGTATAATGAAAAGCAAATATCTTTCAGCAACATGAGATACAATGATCGAAATCTGTACAATTAAATATCATAATTAAGATCATAAAATATATCGTCAATATAAAACATGCAAAAATACAACACGAATTGCTAAAAGAGTAAAGAATTAAACAAAAATAATTAAAAAATGTGTTAAAAATGGTTGAAAACACTTTATTAAGAATTAGTACTAGAAACACAATATGTAACATGTTTTATAATACGTCCATACCTCGCTATACGGCCGCTCTTTATACGGCATTTCGCTATAACGGCCCTCTTCAATAAAGGCACGCTTTCGATTTACGACCTAAAATGTTTAGTTATTACAGCAAAAAAACTTCTTTCGATGTCGACATGTTGACAATCTTGCGCATGCGCAAGAATTGATTCGTTATACGGCTTTTCGCTTTGCGGCCAAGTTTTGTGGAACGTATCTAGGCCGTAAAGCGAGGTATGGGTGTATTATATTCAAGTTTCTGAAGCTTCAGGTTGTTGTAACTTTCAAAGAAACGTGAGCAAATATCACATAATAGTTTGTGTGTATATTTGGTAGATAAAAAATCAGGAAGTGATGCGTAGAAATCAAAAAAGGGGGAGACCTTTTGTTCACTGATTTATAGTCAAACCACACAAGGACTGCTTACATCATCAGCAGCAAAAAGGGAGCGATACAGCACACAATCAGATGCAATAATAAATGCACGATGCGACAATAAATTCTCTACAATTCACCAATTTCAAACAAACGCCCGAACGACACTAGAATCAATCTAAACAATATTAGTCTATTATGCGGCACCGCCATTGAAACACGGTATACACGCTATTACAAATGACACTTTTCCTATCAATTCCATTTCAGCAGAGCGTGCCTAATCGCACACACAATTAATTAACGACAACAATTAATTATACATTCAGATCGCGTTCGCAAATACGCAGTTTTCATTACGCTCTTGCAATCCATTGTTTCCGTGCAATTAGCATAGACGTTCGGCGAAGAACATCGTTAATGCTTGTATTATATATATATAGAATGTTACGCAACTTTTCACATGTTGTAATTAAAACAACATTCATTAACATTGTATTGTTCTTATATAGTTTTTTTATGAAAAGAAAAAGAGCATCTCTCTTTACGTGGTCAAAAAGACTTATAGTCTATAGCACTTTACAACAATAGCATTTTATTATATTTTTATTATTGTATTGAGTAATTGGCACAAAGAGCAAAACAAATTGAAGATAAAATTACTCTCATAACAAGAGACGTTTTGTCTTTGTCATTCTGATTCACGCAAAGAAAAATACCGGATTGTGTATATAATTTTACAGTTAATAATAGATTCATGAATTAAGATATTTTATCTATTAACAACGTAACTAATATATTATACATTTAATTAATATATATATTTTTTCTATTGTCTTTTTTAAAATTATAATTGTTTTCAAGTGATTTATAATTAATGAACTTTGAAATATAATTTATTGTAGCACAATAGAACGTGATTTATTTGACAATTATTAAGTGGAACAGTGACCTTTACTAATGTATCATAGAGAAACATGTGCAATATTTCTTTGCGGAAAGAAATGCATTAATGCATTTCTAAGAAATCGAGTAAAATTGTGTATAAAGCATGAAAAGCGCGAAACATTGCAATATATATTGTGCAAATAATTCATCTTCACCGATTACATCACACTTGTTCTTTTAAACGTTTCAACACCGATTTTATGCACTTATTATGTACTCATTACCAAGCGCTCCATTGATCAAACTACACAACAGATACACACTTCATATCAATTACGATTCTACTGAAACACTAGGTGAAAGGTATATTTTAAATTTGTACAACGTAATAACACAACGCAAATCAATCAGCTCTAAAGATAATGAAACATTTGATTATACAATGGTTTTTTTTTCTGTGCCTTAAATTAGAAATGATTTTCATCACCGCTGTCTCCATTTTAAATTAGGCCGTTTACTTTTGATCCATTTTTATTTCGCGAAAGAGCCACAGGGAGAAACAGGGAAAGCAATATTTTACGGCAGTTTATAACATCAAAGATAAACACAGTATTATGCTTGAGCATTAATATAGGAAGCCTCATTTTTTTTTTCAAAGGCTTTTTCCGCAATAAGGAAGTTCTAGCAATCCAAAAGGAAAAGAGATCCCTTCCGGAAAGAATTACTTGTCATCCAAAGACCACAAAGAAAGTACGGTAAAACACAAGAACGTAAGTAATTGATTCTTTGATCGACTACATTATACAAATTAGACGTACAAGGCTAATGTATTAAAATCTTTACAGATGAAAGATGCAAGTCATCGTTTGGAAAATAAAAATTGTTTAAAGGCTACGTCAATCAATATTGTTTAGAAACAATTCATTGAAATGTATTTTAATAATTGAATAAAGATAAATAGTATGTATTATATGTATGTTATTTAATAGTTTTATAAGTATGTACATAATACTAATGATTAAATATATATTGCCTTCTCAAAAAGTTCTGTTTTATTGTAAGATAGATTAATTTTTGAAAAATCCCTGCAAAAACATATAGAACAAAAATATTATTTCATTATATATATGACGTAAGATATCTACTGACTCTTTCAATATTCCAGTAAGAGCATCAAATTAATTCATATAGAACTGAAATATGATTTCGTAACAAATATAACGTATGATGTCATTTGGCATTGCGTATTTTTTTCAGTTTGTCATTAAGAGCATTAAATGAATACAGACAGAACTGAAATGTAATTTCCTGACATCAAAATAGAATAATTATAAAAAATGATGTCAGTTATGTTATTTCGTGATATGACGTCAATTTACATTTAAACTGCGTTATTTTTCAGTTTTTCAGTAAGAGCTTCTTATGCATACATATAGAACTGATTTATTATTTCGTGATATCATAAAGGAATAATTATAAAAAATATGACGTATTTTCAGTAAGAACATCATATGAATACATTCAGTACTGAAATATTATTTCGTAACATCCAAAAGGAATAATTATAAAAAAATATAACGTATGATGTAAATTCATGTTTAAATTGCGTAACTTTTGCAGTTTTTCAGTAAGTGCATCATATATAAGAAAAAAATCGATTTCGCAGGTTGAATTCGTGTTTTTATTAAAATTGCAGTAAATTGAGTCTTTACGTTAACGTTTTTATGTTTTTCGTCCAGAAGATCAAAAAGTACACGGACAAACAAACTCCATATCTAAAATATTTTCATTTGAAAATGTTTTAAATGGATAGGTTATGATTTTTCTTCATTTTTTACGCATGAGCTTCAAGTCAGATAGTAAATATTTTGCAAAGTTGAATAAGATTCTACTTTTTTATAAATAATATGGTAAAATATCTCGGTCGATAGCCCTTTGGACCAATGAATATATTTAAATAAATGTATAATGAATACACAATTTTAGATTTATAAAAGCATTGCACTGTTTTAAGCCGTACTAATCGAGGTCATACAATGATTAAGGGTTATAAATAACTTTCAGGTGAACTAGATTATTCAGGTAGTTCTGTGGATCGATGATCAATTAGAAGAGAAATCTGATAACAAATTCATGTACTGTTATAAATTTGAAATTCATATTTTAGCTAATGCATATTAACCGAAGATGCGGAAAACAATGTATTTGCCCAAAGAGTAACAATACAAACAGTTATGCATTATAAATAACAATTAGCTCCATGTACGAGCAAACCGTGTGCAATTGCATGTGAAATATATGCAGGCTGTATAAATAATGGCTCATATGAATTTCTAATATTAAACATAGTCTGCATAGCGTAATGAAAATATATTTCAGCGAAATGATGCATTTCGGGAGGCACCTTTTCCGCCTTCCCGGCATTGTAAATAATGAACACCTAGCAGTGATTGCAACTAATTTCCGAGTCGCCAACTGCGAGCATATTAACAAACATGCATCGAAAGCCTCCGCATTGGATGTCTCAATTTGCGGAACATTCGAAATTGCCATTTGTGGGTTACCAATATTTCCTAATTGGGATCGCAATTGGGAAAAATACTTTTCACTTCTGCCTTCGTTTAGAGTCGCGCCTCGTATATGGATTAAACATGGTCCGCTTTTTTTATATATATTGTGCTAAAGATCTCTCTTTAGCTTATTTGGTGGACGAGAGAAAGATTCTGAAAATTTATCGACCATATTTCAAAGACTCAACGACACTTTCATTGCCCAATTACAAGTAATTATTTGTAATTGTGCCTGTACATAAGTTAATGGTAAAGTGAGATCTGGAAATTGTCTAGCACGGACTGCCTGGACCTCCCCGGTGGAAGGAGTGCATGTATTTCGATTGGGAACAATTCAAATCGAAACCAAATTGGAATTGGGGGGAGAAAAATAATAAATATATTATATATCTTTGATCACATAATTCATGATCGCATTGGGTGGCTTTGAACTATGGCAAAGGCAGTTCTGCTCCAGCAGATCTAACTTGCGGGCGTTCAGTTTTGGTCCTCGTCCATGTGAGATAAATATCTGGAAGCCGCTTTATTGATGGATTTCCGAATAACGGCGTCCAGAACACAATACACACATCCCAGTACACGGACACACACACACACACATCCAAACAAACAGATGGTCGGCAAATACTCAAAGTGATTGTGTTTATATACATAGAGACGGACATGTTTGTGTCAGTGGGGCCTGACCAGCATGTATGTACGGACCCATTGAGGAACCGCATCCATATTGAATGTATTGATTCCTCCAGTAAACACTAAATCAGGTGTGTTAAATTGGCCCTTTCTCATATTGGTAACATACTATAATTCGTGTATTTCCAATGTATGATGATCATACATCGAACTTCAATACAATAATCTATTCATAATCACAAGTTTCACATCTATATATTGAAAATTATTCCTCTCAAATTACAAACAAATTGTCTAATAAGAATTCAGAAATATATATAATATCAAATATTTGGACAGATTTATACGGTCAATAATAAGTTAAGGATGATTGCTGGACCATTCCTTAAGTTGTCATCTAAACATTAATAAAGTTGATTTTCCATGTGGACAAATTGCTGTATTTAGGGAAAAATGTGAATAAATTGCAATGAAAAATTGCATATAATTAGAATGTTAAGTAAAGTGATAAATAAAGTACATAATAAATATTCTAGATTTTAAATAAGAAACATATTTGTTGGATGGACAAAACCAAAATAATTATTCGGTTTTTACTTTATCTCTATTTATAATAAACTGTAAATATTAATAAATTTACATTGTCCTGTATTACCTACTATGCAGAATCTTTAACTTCAAAAACAAATAAGTTGGTCACTTCTACAACATCTGAGGTTCTGTACAAAACCTAGTATCATAATTTAAGTAACTTGAAATTCACATTTAATCTTATGTAAAGTGTAACTATACTACCGAGGACTTATTATATCAAGTGTGTTTGTAATCAGTTCTCAGATGTGTCCTTAGATATTATATAAAGTGTCTCAACATATTATGAATTTGTCATCTTTTTTAGCAGGTCTAAAAATTACAATTTAAAATACTATGAGAATATAAACTCAATAATGATATTGCAACAAAGACCTTTAGTCTTTCTGCCCGAAATTACTGTATTTTTTTGTCAATTAAAAGATGCTATATGTAAAAAGGTGAACATTAATTTGAGTACTCGACACTAAAAATACACACATTACAAATAACAATTCTTTCTGCCAAAATTCTCCTAAATAAAGACTTCTTTTTTAAATGTACATACACATCGCTAATAAAGTAAGTAAGCTAAAAGAGAGACAGTTTACAGCAAAATTAATAACTTTTTGAAATGAAAATGAGGTGTTGTATCAAACAAAATAATAAAAAATTTAAAAGAAGAGAAAATAAACACTGTATTACATAATACACTGTGAAAGATATTTGAAAAAGTACATTTCATAGTATATACATATTCAGAACCTTCTGATAATTTTCTAGTTAATAAATATATAATATTGCACAACATAATAACATATTCTTAGTATTATAACTTACAGTAAAATAGGTAAAATTTTCAGTTCACATTTACATAATTGAAAAATTAGGAATATGGTTCAATTCTAGTCGAAAAGTCAAAGATTAGTTCTTGCAGTGAAAATTTACTCCAAATAATTGGATAAAAAATAATAATTTCAGGAAGCACCTTAGAGGGATTTCTTGCTAAAAAAGCCTCTACAAATTATAATAGTTTATTAATTTAAACTATATATACTAGTATTTCAATCAATATTTAACACATAAAGTTGAGAAACAGATCAATAACACATTATATACACTAGATTGGTATCTCTCTTCTGCAATGAATTGGTCATTGCAATTATGAGAGTTTACTCTCCGGAGAAGATTCGAGGAAGTGCATTAATTGCCATTGAGTGGGTTGTTTTCCTGTAGGATCGGAGTAATTGAGAGGCGAGAAATATCCATTACGGATAATTGGCAATACAAATAAATCTGGAAAGCGGCGTCGGCGGGTGGAGTAAGAGGAGGCGAATGCGATGCGATGGGGGGCTGCCCCCTCGAACGCACAATTCCAAGCGGAAAAATAGCTATAAATTCGCCGGGCCCCGAGTAAATAGTTACGCGAAATTTATCGCCGGCCTCATTTAAATTTATTCCAAGCGAACTGTTTTCGACTATTTTTATTTTTGTTTTTCCGGCTTTGCTTCTGTCTCTTCTATCTAACACTAAATCCTCGTGATTGTCAAAAACCGCATCCAGACGATTTCCTATTGTTTTCCTATTCCTGTTTACATTTCCGACAGTTCGGTCAAGGTACTGAAACAACATGCACTGCTGCAGGATATGAGCGCTTTATGAAAATACAAACTTATAACATGAACCGCATACAGCATTGGCAATCTTTCAAGATTATTTCCAACTTAGTATTGAACTATACTTTTCAATAAATTCAAAATATGATAATGGTTTTTATCATCAAATATGAAGTCTTAAACAACTAATAATATAAATTTGTTATTTTTACACAAGTATTTATATTTAAACAAATTTACATTAATTATATATCTTACCTACAATAATTCTTGTTCACTAAATAAATTATATTATTAATGTCTAACATTTTACTTTACACTATACAAAATGAACATTCTTCAATATTATGAACAAGAACAATTAAAATAATTGCAATTAAAGTAGAAAAAGTAAAAATTTTGTTTACTACTAATAACAAATAATTTAAACATTTTTGAAAACAATATAATAAAAATGTTACTTAACAATTGTAGTTAAAAACCCGTTGCTTATTGAATCATTACGTATTTTCGGTTTGCAGTGAATCATCACTTATATAATTCTCGCTATCTGCAAATGCAGTAAATCAATATGTCGACAAGTTAAACACTTCGCAAGATGGTGTAGAGAAAAAGAAAAATGAAGGCAACGTCGTACCAACGTTGGTAGAAAATTAGCAAAGATCAGGAGGGTACGAGCGTAGCACAATATATTTTGAGCAGTGCTCTGGAGAACTGGAGCAAACTTCGAACATTTGGAGCGGCGATTCTTTCGAAATCCCTTTCCGATAAAATATCGCTTTGACACGTTTTCTTGTCGAAACGAAATCCCGACTCGTATTCTCGTGACTCTCATCCTTTTTCCTTGTAACACTTAGCTAATTCTTATATTTCCGAGCATGAACAACGCAATGTGTGATACGTCGCAGATTTCACGATAATTATGTTTACTTTCATACTCAACACTCGATCATTGAAACGTAAAAAACCAATATTGTATACCTATTATTACATTATTTTGTTTAATATAACATCACTCATTACTAAATGTAATATTCATCTCAATTATTTTCAATATAAATTATAAATTTTCCATTAGGTAAACAAACATATTGTGTACGATTTTTGTTAATACATTTATTGTTACTTGAAAATAAAAATAACTCACGATCCACCTTACATTTTTAAAAAGAACTCATTCTATTAAATGTATTACTTTAAGTTTTATATTTATTCAGATTATTTGAGAATTTCCATACTACAAAATTACAGTATTTTTAAGAATTTCACAAGAAACACAACAAATTTTAGAATATTTTTCTTTGTAGAAAGATGCGTTTTATTATAAAAAAATGCAGTATCCGTTGTTTTGAAATATAAATAATATAATACAATAATAAGATATTGGTGATTTGAGAACAAAAACAAAACAATATATAAATTATTACAAAGAGCTATTGATCCAACAAATTATTTTAATTATTAAATGTTTTATCTCCCCCATAATTTTGATTTTAAATTATTTAATAAAATAATCCAACAGGAATTCCCATTGCTGGAATTCGTCAAAACGTGCAATTTTCTACAAAAAAAAAAATTATAAAAATGCAACTAAATAAAATTCTATGCAAATGCCTGGCACGTTTTTTATGTACGTACTTTTTTTTCATTCAGGTATGTTTTATTATTATTTTATAATGTTTTGAAATTCTATTTGAAATATTCATATTTCCGTGCGAAAAATAACATTGAGCGCATTCAAACGTACAAGTTGTTTTTTCATATAAATATAATGCAAATATTTAAATAAGCTATTGTGTAATCGCTCGCAAAAGTGTGTTATATTCAATTCGTTAAAAACGTACAACATTGTTGCCTTAGTAATAATACATGTACGTTTTATTTTTGTTGCAATAATCACGTTTAGCGAAATACACGTGTAACAATAAATAAATATTCAAGAGAATTATCGAAATATCGGGCATGCCTTTTGTACGTTCAATGGGGTTTACAATTAAACGAATAAAAAATATTAATATTTAAATTTAAAAACGAGCTTTTATAAAAAAGTATTTCAAATCAAATATGGAAAATAGTTGGTACTTTATTTATAAAAATATTGAATGAAAATACTTTGGTTTTTGGTCTAACAATCCATAATTCAGATTAAAAAGTGGTTAACTATTAGTTAAGTCAAAATTAGTTAACCAATGTATAACAATTTTTCAACTTTTGTAACTCTCATTTTGTTAAAAAGTTGTACTTAAGTGATGTTTAAATGGTTCAAATATTATAATGTATTCGGTTTTGTAATCTTTTTAATGTGTCATTAATATATTAAAATATAGTAGAAAATCAAAGTTTTGATCCAAAACTCAACCTAAACTCCTATTCAAAAAAACACAAATCCAAAATTAAGACAAGATCCCATCATTTCCGATCCCTAACATTCCGAACTTCTCCAATATCCATCAATTGTAAAACATCCATCTATAAATACATCTGTCGTCCATCTCTCCCAATGCTGGAACCCTGTTCTGAAAAGTCTCCATGTCCGAGCGTTCCTCCCTTCTTATTTTCACCAGGATCTAAATCCAAAATTGTTCCAGTCCTCGATAGATACCTATCCCTTTCCCAAATTCATCAACCTGTCCTAAATATAAGTATCCCAGATAAACCCTATTCCAGTATCTATTATCTTAATATTTATGTTTTGTTTTGTGTTTAGAATTATATTTTGTTTTTATAACTGGCTAATAAATTATAATATTATCAAAGTTTTATATAAGAATTTTAGTAATTAGTGGATTATTGTTGTTGTAATCGATTTATGGATAATAATATTCGATTTTTCATTAGAATGCAGACTACAGGCAAAGTAAAAGAGAACCAAAAAAAAAGAAAGAAAGAGTGTAGTCTCGTAAAAAATATGTAAATCGTTTCTTATAAATCCGCCAATACATTCCGT
Source organism: Nicrophorus orbicollis (assembly GCA_018845635.1). Taxonomy (NCBI): domain Eukaryota; kingdom Metazoa; phylum Arthropoda; class Insecta; order Coleoptera; family Silphidae; genus Nicrophorus; species Nicrophorus orbicollis. The sequence continues at coordinate 2,027,210 of JAFMTC010014004.1, read as the reverse complement.
TTCGTAAATGTCCTTCCATTTCTTCAACGTTTTAGTTTTATATTAAAAGTCACGTAAACCGTTCGGTTTAATGCGCGCTCGTTTGGTGCTGAAGCTTGCACCACACAGAATGTAAAACTGAATATGAAATGAAGTAATTTCGAGCAAGTGCATTTTTGTGCAAGTGAATTCAAATGAATGCAAATTCAAGCAATAATTATTTTCTAACGCACGGGGACAGGAACGTCTACACGTACCTTTTTCTGCCACCTCTCCTTCCCCTCATTATCCCGTTCTCTCCCATTTTCCATCTCACTTTCACGCGCCTGTTAATGAGTTTTCCTGTGTTATTAAATGTATTTATGACACAAAGAAAATATCATGGTAATTCGCGAGTCAAAGTTGAGCTGTTCACCTCTAATGAAATCATAGCTATTTGCGTGCCGGGTTATAGGTTATGCATTCCGAATGGAAACATTGTTGTGTTGCCCAACGTTAACATTGACACATATTCTGGCATTAAGTGTGAAACGGCTATACGTCCGTACGCAGATTTGCGCTTAGCGTAGAAGATATATCTCATAGATAATTATAGACGTTTCACGTTCGATAGATCCTTTGTTGGCCTATTGGTTTCTAATAAGTCTTGAAGAAGGTGAAACAATAATGAGGTGTAATTATAATCGAAATAGTTCACACTCAGATCGAAATCAATAAAGTCTGTATATGATACATACCTATTTTGAATTGCGAAACAATATACTATACGTGTGTAGGTTATATTACGATTATAAATACTTTCGAATTTTAATTCAATTCAATTACATTAGAAAATGTTTCCAAAATTTATCTTAGCACTAATTATCATATTTGAGTGCTGCAGAAATTAAATTACATATTTAATTAAAACAATAGTTACATAACTTTTAATTATTTCTCAATGCAATACATTTTTTGGCGACCGTTAGAAGGGACGTGTTCTTGACTTTTCCGTTACATAAAGAATAACAATGAATTATCTGAACATTGAGTGATTCGCAGACCTATAATTATTATCCAGTCAATGCCACACGGACTGCAAATATTTCCAAAATTTACAAGTCATCACTCTTAGATTTTTACTATTTGTAAGATTTATTTTTAAACTTAATTCCTTTTAAACTATATATTATTACACAATTTGATAATTCATAATTAATTTGTTGTAATTTTTTGACTGAAAAATTGAAATTTCTGTTGAGAAGAGGATATATCTACCCTATCCATATATTACAGTCTATTTTTACGCAAAATTATAAGTGAAATCATCTTAATTCTTGGGAGATCACCACCTTTTCAGATGGTTACTTTATATTGAATTTGTGAATACGTAGTAATTTCTTGTCTGAAAAGTTTGAAAATTGATTTTTTTATCAAGAGTCAAATATATCCACCCTGTTCATATATTTTAGTCTATGCTTATTCAAAATTATAAGTGAAGTCATCGCATCTTAATTATTCATCGCCTAGTATTTTTCAGATGGTTACTTTACATTGAGATTATAAATGTTGTTTTTTTTATAAAGCTTTGTCCATGGATAAATTGAAATTCTATTTTTAGATCTTTTCTTCAAAAATTGTCTCATATATTTGAGTTGCTTGAAAGATGTGTTTACATACAAATTACTAATTAGCTTCGTGCAATTTAAAAGGTTTAATTAGATTTTGTTATAATATAATCATAATTGTCAATATAGAAAATCTTTCTTTTATATTCAAATTTATGTATGTAGGCAATTAACGTATTAATTGACCATTATTCTTTAAAAAGAACTCCTCCAATGTCTTGTAGAATTTTACAGGATTTCAGTATATTTTTTTACTCGGAGGGAAACCCCAACAAAAGAATGCGGTGTTCTCGATTTTCAGTTTTAATTAATACCCTTCTCCCTTCGATCATCATTTACTTTTTTGTCTGTCCGCTAATTGTATTGGGTAACGCATTGAATCAAAAATTAATTTTACGTGGGGCGGAAACGAGCTATAGACGTCGAAAGAAAGGGAGGCACGAAAAAAAAAAGAAGCAACAACCATAACCGTGGCGTGTTGAAAGCTATTATGGTTTTGTATCAGGTGGGCAAAACACAATGCATTTCGTTGATATCAGAAATGACCATTAATCTTGGAAGGAAAACAGATTAAACAAAAATAAATTATTTCTGTGGATTCTCGAGTTTATAAATAAAAGGGCATCCTTTCTATTTCCAGACCATGGAAAGAGATGATATCCATACGGTGGCTCTTGCAATGAAAACTATGCTATTCTGATCACGATTATTGCAAGAACACATGAAATAGTTAACATTTAGCAGATCTTCATTGTTCAACGTGTGTACATAGTTCACGAGGTCATCGTATTTTTTAAACTGAATCGATTTACGACCCTTTCAAGTGTAGCATAATGATCATCACGATTAATAATTAATACAAGAATAGATCGATTTTCCATTAAGGCATCATTTATAATTTATCCATTATTCGTTCGTTATTGTTTCTTATTTTTTTGTTATTTCTAAATACATATTTAAAGCTCGACATTACATAAATAATACTTGCACATTCATATTAGGAAATGCGGGTTGGCTAACGAGTATTAAGATTGCTACAAGTAGTTTCGTACTTCAAATATTACGGAAATATTAAGACCTATAAAACCGTTAAAGACAATTCATGAAATTAGACTGTAATTTAAAGTCATAATTTATCGAAAATGTTTCCACACTGTTTCTGTATCAAAATGTTGTAAACTTTTATAATAATTACGAACATGACACGTAATTACATTGCATCATTTCATAGGTGTTTGTTGTAATAAAACGAAATGACTCTTAGTGCATTGATTGCATATTATAATTAGTGTTTTAATTTGATGTTCAATGAAATTTTAGATTAACATCTTAATTATTCCTCTCTAATATAATTATTTAAACAAGGTCTTTTCGATAAGCGATTCGAACCAATATGTTTCTGGTGTTACAATAAAATAGTACATTATTTCAATTTTAAAATTCTAAAAAATATAAAAATTTGACAGAAAGAATTCAACACATAAACCAATTTTAGATCTTCTGAATATAGTGAAAGAATCTGCTTATTGCAGTTCAACATCATTGCGATTTGAACGAATTGGAGAAATAGAGCCGTATTTTTGTGAAAATTTCGAAAAAAGAATTATGATTTATATGAATTTGAAGTGATGATATACATAAGAAAAGAACTACAATGATTTTATTAGGAATTAATAAATCTTGATTCCTAACCATTTTATGAGAAAACAAATCGTTCATGTCTTAATGGGACACCTACATTCGAAGGGTTATTGATGGTATGTTTTTCGTACTGTATATTTATATTTTATATATTTGTTACAATAATTAGTAAATTGTTACATTTTTGTTCGTATTTAGCGATATGACGCATTGAAGAATGTAAGCTATGCAATTAATGGAGAATAATGTAGTTAAATTTAGAATGACTCGTCTATTAGGTGTATTTAATATGAATACGATGTAGGCGATGGGATAAGGTAGTAGGCGGATTAAACAATGACATTTATGACGTGCATAATGTATATTGATGTGAATGGCTGAAATACCCGAGAGATGAATTCAATGCTCTCAAATGTAATTGATAGGAAGCGTGGCATTAAAATGAGAACAGAATATTGATAATTGTCTCCAGGCCGTACATCGAAATGGCGCCTGTTGATTAATAAGAGGCAGTAAAAGTGAGTCGATGATGAATGGGTCTTCTGTTGGCGTTGGTTGTGTGCACGTACCCGGAATGGAATACGACCGGATGTGATTATATCCCACATTGTTATCCGTCATGAGCAGCAGGCGCGCATCTCGGAGATAAGATTCAGTTGCAGTCGCCGGAGATGTTGTAGTGAGTATTGATCTGAGCATAACCTGAACTCCGATTCCATCCATCCATCTATCCATCCATCTATACACCCGCACACCCTCCGAAGAAATGGCCTCTGATCATTGCAATATCATTTCGGACATCCTGACTTGCACCTGTCACAATCTAATCACGGCAAACTAAATTAAACTTTCATTTATGAAATGCTCAACTTACCTTATTGGACTATATATATACCTTTTACGATATTATTTTATACCTGAGGTTTCATCAAGACGCCGCTCCTGAAGTGCCGTTACACATACAGTCACGCACATATGGGGTGGTAACTCGAAATATTGTATTTAAATTTGCAAGAAAAAAGTAAGTTTTATAGCATAAAGCAGTTATTATACATATATTTTCATACTTATATATAATGCATTTTATAATGTATGAAAATTATGCATCTAATATAAATGAGATTTTCTAGAAATTTGCAGTACAATCATTATTGTTAAATATATTTTCTAAAGAAATACAACGTGATACAAAATATTTGAACAGTTTTTTTTTATTAATTATAACAACTCAATCACTCCACATACAAATCCAAGTAAATATAATTATAATACACAAATAACAACGAAAAAAGATATTGAATATTTTAATCATTTAAAATCGTTCTCTTTTTGCGGATTAAGCAGTAATCGTTACTCTAAGGCGCAAATCCAGCCGTACAGACAAAAAAGTGACAAGTGCTTTAGTAGTACCAAATCTCAATTTATATAGTAGTTACAAGTAGCTTAGTGGTTGATGCTGATATATCTATTTCCATATTTTATAGTGTATGGTTAATCGTGGAATAGGGATGAAAGACCTGTGGTATATAGCACTTTGCAGCAATTTAATTCTTTTTCATTTTTCTTTGTAATTCTTTATTATTATTGCATTGAGTTTATATTTTTATGTAGTTGTTACAATAAATATTATTATTAATATTCGTAGAATATTTGCTGTTTGAAATTCTATAATTGTTATGAATAATGGATAGTTGATATATTAAATTTATGCTCTTTTCTATGACAAAACATAACATATAAGAACAGTACATTAAGAAAAAAATAATCAAAAGTATGCTTAATTATAGTGAAGTTAAATATTATATAAGTGTGTAAGTGGAATATTCCAATTTTAGAGGAAATAATATTAATTAATTATATCCAAAAAAATGCAAATAATTAATTTAGAAAGTTCAAAATTAAACATTATATTATTATTAATTTAATCAAGTTATTTGGTTCTTGGTTTGCCTTCGAGCAATTCGAGCGTGTTTCAACTATTTAATATGAGTTTTAGCTCCGGTTGGATTACTTTGCAAATTTCATTACGATTTAAATAAATTCTATACCAAAATGTATAAAAAGTGCACGTGTATACAAAAAATGGTTGAATAAATTTAACATTTTTTAGTTTAGTAGTACTATTTTAAGCGATAAATCAATTATTTAATTGCTGCAAAGTACATAAATTGAATACATATTAAATATATTATAATTATTATAATTATTATTAGTTTTGAAAAGCTTTGTTCATCGTTATTTATTGAAGATTATTAATGACGGTACTGAGCAATTTTTCCTTCATGACAATTTAAAAAATATTTCAAAACCATATTTTTACCATTTAATATGGGGTCCACTTCATTTGCTCGACACTCACTTTCCCGACGCTCAAATTCCTGACATCCCGACTGTATTGAAGTCCCGACATCCGTTATCCATACTATACCAAATTCCCAACATCCATTATCCCGACTACATACATCCAATTCCCGACATTCGTTATCGCGAACATTTTTTTAGATTATGGATATTGGTAAACAGTGACAACAATGCACACTGCGTGTCTTAAACAGACAGCTATATTCAAATTAATCAATTCACATTTTCAATATTCTTATCATTAAGTAGATAGCTTGCTTCAAACCCCCTTCTCCAACATATTTGGAAACTTCTTGAAGATTATAAACTTGGCTCAAAGACTTCTTTGGTCTGCTTTTAGAGTAATGTCTTCGAAGAAAGATCATACTTTGAAGGAATTACTCTAGATACATTTTCTTTTTTATTTGGTGTGTGTCTGGTTGCCATGACATTTACAATCTGTCTTTTCGGACATTAAGGAAATCACCCATCGTGCATCTACACTTATATTTTAGTAACCGTTGCCCACTAACAACTAGATCTCGATGAGTTTTAGGATCATAATACCTCAATTGGCATGAATTTAGTATGTCTGTTTAAGACACACAGCGTACAGTGTTGTCACTGTTTACCAACATCGTTGCACAACATCCAAAATCTAAGAAAATGTTCGTGATAACGAATGTCAGGATAATGTATGTCGGGAATTTGATATAGTCGGGATAACGGATGTGGGGAATTCGAGTGTCGGGCAAATGATTGACAGGAAGTTTAATGTTGGGACTTTGAGCGGCACCGTTTAATATGATAGTATTATTTTCGTTTTATATTCTACTTCAGATCCACATTGAAGTACAGGAAGTTGTAGTTACTGTCCCTCTGGTATTGAAAATTAATAGCATTTCTGGCAATCAATAAAAATTGATAAATTAATCATGCATTTTTTTTGTTGCAGCAACGGGAAATGCGTGATCAGTCTGGCGTCGGAATCGGTAACATTTAAATTTGCTGCGGAAAATGCGGCGCTTTTGGGGTTTTCATCCGATATTTAATTAAAAGTTAAACGCCGCGCTCTAATTTCTGCCTATTGTGGATCAATTGATCGTCCGAAGGGAGAAAATGTTTGCATTATGATGATGCGATTATTGCTAAATTGGTGGTTCTGTCTGGTCAATTTTGTTGCAGCCACCGCCAAATTGCCGACGATCGATACTGTGGAATGACGTAACCGACGGGGGGATACGCTCAATGGGTAATGATTGGATAATATTGTCAATCCCGATAGAGCAAATTGAATAAATGCCAAACTTGGGAAGGGACACTCAGCCGTGTTATCGGGAATATCAGATTAAACCGGTCGGCGTTAATTGAATTACTTATTTTTTACCCATATGCAATGCCAATAGCTCAAAGCAAAGATCCGAGTATTTCCACGATATGCTAATTACTTAAACTTCTTCGCATCTCATCGCATTAGAGACGCGACGCTGTAACAGACCACATGTTACCGAAAGGAGCTTACCAAATTTATAAAAGCTTCCTTCGTGAAAACTTTAACTATAAACTCATATTGTATATATATATTTAGTTGAAAATACAGCGGCAACGTTGAATAACATTAAACACATCCTCGCGATCCCCCAAAATAAATAAGATTAACAAACGTGACGTGCAAAATGCTAACAATTTCTCCACTTGAAATACACCCCGCGCAGATTATGGAAAATAATGTCTCGCCGTATCAAATAACCATAAGCTTTACATAGTTTTACATAAACATGTATACCTGTAAGAACAACTAAATCTCCAAGATCAAGCCTACCGTCCTATACCACCCAAAAACATAAATCCACAGGAGACTTATATTTATATACGTGAATACGTACCAAAAACAACGTTTGCTAATGCTACATAAATATTTACAATATCCCGACATAAAGAGTTTATTTGCGCAACAAAAAAAAACTACATTGAAATATGATGTTTACTTAGCTTTAATTGCTCCAAGAGAATGTATTACAATATTAACAAAATATTTATAAATTGTGGTACAACATGAATAAAAAGAAAGTAATAATTATGTAGATATAATTGTATTTATTTCCACTGTTTATAAATATACAATAAAATTGAAAAGAAAATTGACAGAAAGACCAATACCCCTTTGGCCCAGTTTGAACCAATAAAAATATTTAAATAAAATAGATATTGAAGAAAAATTGTTTATATACATATATTTATTGAATTGAATATGTCAAAAATGAACTAAACTAGTTTTAATTATTTTAAATTAATAAAACAAAAGTTAAAGCTAAACCAAGAAAGTTAAAGTTAACTGGATGATTGCAACAACTACAAAACAATAATATAAAATCATATATGTCCATGGACATATTTTTATATCCTTTGATATTATTACAGAGCGTAAGAGCAGTTCTTGTTCGCTTTTTGTATGGAGCCGCTCTTTTATTTGCATGCGGATGCATCAAGTCTTCCTTCAAGGGAAGACTGGTGACGTTGGACTTCCTTCAGTGACTCTATAATTGATTTTGAGTCCATGGTGTTCTCGTTTAATATTAACGACTGCTGCGCCTTAGATGTCTTGATGTTAGGTAAACACAAGTTGAAATGAAACGAAAATGTAGTGAACATTTAGACTTTAAGCAGGTGTTATTTTGATTTCACCATACCCTTATTTTAGTTAGGTAATATTTCAGACCCACCCAATTGCTTAATTAAGCTGAACGATTATTGGCTTACAGATTGCCACTGCAATTTTATGACCACTTGCTAAACTTTTCGCGCAAATCGATGATAGTTATTATAATTTGTAACCTTTGGGAAGTGGAAAATTGTTTTATTTTTCATCTTATTTCAAGTATATTCATAAAGCACTGGCCAAATACACATTTTATTGAATTTCTGTAAAATTGTATTATTAGTGATGATTAAATGTGAGGTTGTGAAATATCACCTGACTAGAGTAAGGGTGGGTCTGAAATATTACCTGACTAAAGTAAGGGTGGGGTGAAGTCGTCCCTTCTTTAAGTAAGCGTGGGGGCAAAATAATACCTGGTTAAGGTATACATGCTCACTGCATTTTTGTGTCATTTTAAATTGTGTTTACCTAACATCAACACATCTAAGGTGCAGAAGTCGTTAATATTACAGAAGAACACCATTGACTCAAAATCAATTATAGAGTCACTGAAGGAACTCCAACGTCACCAGTCTCTCCGCATTGAAAGAGCGGCACCAAACGAAAAGCGAAGAGGAACTCCAAGCTCTTACGCTCAGTGATAATATCAAAGGATACAAAATTCCATGGAGGAATTGGACAAAGCATTACGAAGAATAAAGGAACAAGAAAGTGGCCATACCAGAGATATGGTGGCTCACTGCAAAGCCGACCACCCGAACAACATCTTCCTCACGAAGCGCCAAAGGTTGTCTTGCTAGAATTTCTCCAAGCACCTGACGGCCACGACCAGCTACTTCTACATCATTTTCTTCGCACACAACGAGTTCTTCAAGTGCGCCTGGGAGGTGAACTTCGAATCCGGTTATATGCGGTGGTGAGTCTTCAAGATGAATCACACTAAGAAGCAAAACTTTAATTTTCAAACCGAGATCGAGAACCAGAACCAAATTGGCGATTAGCTGGTCGTTAACGGTAAGTGTCCGGAGCTGAAAAGCGAGCAGCAAGAAGTCTCCTTCGACAACAAGAACTTCCTCATCACATACTACGACATGATCAAGAGCTTTTGCAGAAACACCGACCTAATCTACATCGTGAACATAATAAAAGACGAGGATTCATAATTCCGTGACGCAAACCAGAAAAGGAAAAATTTGAAAAAAAAATCATAACGATGTGTATGTAAGTAGACTGTACTGAAAATGTTCTTAAAATTGACATAACTAAGTATATAACTGCAAGGTGTGTGCAATATGCCATTCTTTTAAAGTCTTGGATAAAGCATCCTCGTCTTTTATTATGTTTACGATGTAGATTAGGTCGGTGTTTCTGCAAAAGCTCTTGATCATGTCGTAGTATGTGATGAGGAAGTTCTTGTTGTTGAAGGAGACTTCTTGCTGCTCGCTTTTCAGCTCCGGACACTTACCGTTGACGACCAGCTTATCGCCAATTTGGTTCTGGTTCTCGATCTCGGTTTGAAAATTAAAGTTTTGCTTCTTAGTGTGATTCATCTTGAAGACTCACCACCGCATATAACCGGATTCGAAGGTCACCTCCCAGGCGCACTTGAAGAACTCGTTGTGTGCGAAGAAAATGATGTAGAAGTAGCTGGTCGTGGCCGTCAGGCGCTTGGAGAAATTCTAGCAAGACAACCTTTGGCGCTTCGTGAGGAAGATGTTGTTCGGGTGGTCAGCTTTGCAGTGAGCCACCATATCTCTGGTATGGCCACTTTCTTATTCCTTTATTCTTCGTAATGCTTTGTCCAATTCCTCCATGGACATATTTGTGTATCCGTTGATATTTGCACTGAGCGTAAGAGCTTGGAGTTCCTCTTCGCTTTTCGTATGGTGCCGCTCTTTCATTGCGGAAAGACTGGCGACGTTGGACTTCCTTCAGTGACTCTATAATTGATTTTGAGTCCATGGTGTTCTTCTGTAATATTAACGACTTCTGCACCTTAGATGTGTTGATGTTAGGTACACAAGTTAAAATGAGACGAAAATGCAGTGAGCATTGATACCTTAACCAGGTATTATTTTGCCCCCACCCTTAACGAAGGGACGATTTCACCCCACCCTTACTTTAGTCAGGTAATATTTCACACCCACCCTTACTCTAGACAGGTAATATTTCACAACCTACTTTTACTTATCGCTAATGATAAAATTTTCCAGAAATGCAATAAAATATGTATTTGGTCATTTACAAAGGAAAGACGGTAGAATTTAGAACCGTTACCCATTGACAAATAATGCATTGAAAAAAATAAGATATAAGAGTTACTAAAACAATGAAGAATTTACAAGATAATAGACTTTTATTGTTACCCGTTTCCTGGTCGTCATGTCCGGACATAACGTGGTTTGGCTGTGTAATGTTCGGCAGTAATCCGCTACGTCCTCTTCGAAAGTAATTTAGATTGTTAATACGTTTTCGGCAAATTGGTTTATAACATTATGACCGCCCAGTATAGCATTATCCTTTCAATTGAATCCGCTAGGCTGAACGTTGGAGCCGTGACATTGCAACAAATAAACGAAATTAAAGCAGAGACCGAAGCCGGTGCTGAATTTCAATGAAGTCCACTGTATCATTTTAATGAACTGTTGGATGCACGGATACGGAGGGTGGCGGTGGGGGGAGAGGGGACTCCGGTTGCGTAATGAAATTTTTGGGATGTGCATTTGTGGCGGATGCGCCGGGTTCCAGTGTATGCAAAAGCGTTATCTTTGATGCATCGTTAATATGCGTGGAAGCAGCGATCCCTGTTTACAATCTAATTTGTATACCTGATTGTTCTAATTAGCGTTGGTAATATTCGGTCAACAGCGGCCAATAATTATAGGTTAATATTGCACGGACTCCCGACATGTAAATATTGGCAGCTACGCGCGAAACTACGGCTCCAATATTGGATTGCAATTAAAAGTGTTTGTCTTCGTAAATATACAGTAATAAAAAATAATTATCCTCGATAAAAATTGCGTTTATTCGCAGTTAATTTAAATGAGTTTGAAAAATTACGCTCGATATGTACGTAATTTTCAATATTAATGAATGCCTTGTTTTCACGGGTTAAATAAAAATCAATAATTATTCGGATGCATATTATTATACATTTATTATTTCATTTAAATTGAAGTGTATATTATAACGCATTGACGATTTATAAATAATTAAATTAATTGCATATTTCGGATATAATAGTAACACCTATATTTCATTTAAAATAAACATGTTTCGCAATAATTAAACTAAAATGAACAAATGTATTTTTGCAAACACAAAAATAAAATTGTACAATATTCGTTCATTCCGAGCAAATATAATATCTCTATAAAACGTTATCCTACAAATGAGCCGACGATATGCTCCATTTTATGAATAAAGATTAATTAATTGATATTGAGAATAAATAAATCTATGTTTGATTAATTAATTGTTTGACTTCAGAATATATATATACATTAGGTATAACAAAATGTGTTGTTTTTTTTTTGGTTTTAAGAATCTCAATAACTAATGGAATGCAAACACGCAGCACTCACGTGGTAATATTTTATGCAGTATTTATTATGCTTTTAGTGTTGCGGGATGTGTGAAGGATGCATCCCCATTGAAGCTGAAGTTGACGAGGTGGTTACGTTGTTTTCATGGTGTGTAATAATGCCATCACGTATTCCGTTTTATCTCGCGCGCAATCAGTGTAATGAATTTGTGCATAGTTTACTTTGTCGGCGTCGGGGTTTTTATTTCGGGGTGTTTTCTATGAAAGGAAGAGGATGAGGTTGAGGACGTGGACGAGGAGGAATCCTTCTGCAGAGGCGTATTGCCACGACGGCTGGCCGTGTCACGTTCGGACGGGCTGACGGGTGCACTCCATTAATTACTCTGTGTGCCGCCAAATTCCATCACTCATCATATGGACATGTTATCCGCCAGGAACTAGTTCATTAATAAACGATCCCGCTCCTAATCCGATCATTTATAATCATCGTTTTCCCGATACAATCAATTTGCAATTTATTGTTTGAACAATTAATAAAATGACCGTACGTTCCATTTATCGCCGCAAGTTACAGATTCTGACCGAGCGCCGATAACGTAAGAACATCAATTACAAATTGTCATAACTTTCTCGTCTATCGCACTTCACGCTTTTTGCGAATACGATTATTTTATGCTACCAACTACTACTTTTTTTTACTTGAAAGTGTTCGGCAATATTTCAACTTGGAGAGACAAGTGCAAGATGTCAACTTGTCAAATTTGCTGTTGGTTTGATTAATCGAATTCGCAATAATTTTGAAATTAATACCATCTAAATAAATAATAACTAATTAAAAGTAATTTGTATTAGAAAATATGTAATTTTTACGTAACAAAATAATAGCTTTAATTTTTGACAGGCAATTACTGTCAAACGACTCAAGACACAGCAATAAAATTGATAATCGTTTGATTCCTTAACTAATGAGTTTTCATAACCATCTTTGGAATCAATTATATCTATTAATTTTTGAAAAAAAAAACCTTATATGTGAAGATACTGCTTTTTCGGATGTTAATTTTTCTTTACAGCAGATTTGGCTAATTTACAGACAAATTGCTATTTCCGACGTTAATTTTTCATTGCTCATTATTTCTTTATTAATTCAAATTTCATAAACCTTAAAATTTCATAACTTGTTCCTATGAATAAGGTCTATCCATTAAGGTTTTTGAGATAATATTTAAAATGTAAAACATTACTTTTTGGGATTGATTTTATTTCTTCATTACTTCATATTTGACTGCAAATCACAACCAAACGGTTCAAAGCTTAGTAATAAAGGAATACTCGTAATATTCCTCAACTATCCACATTTCATAACCATATTTTACATCAGATCAATCTATTATACTTTTCGAAAAAATTGTTAAAAGTTGAAGATGCTTTTTTTGGATGTTCATTTTTATTACTTGTTTTTTACAGCGAATTACAGCCAGACGGATCAAAGCATAGTACTAAATTATTCTTTTTTACATTCCCCAACTATCCAACTTTCATAACTATCTTTTAAATCTGGTGTATTTATTACAGTGTTCGTGAAAATCGCTAAAATTTCAAGACACTGCTTTTACGTACGTTAATTTGTTTATTAGTGCATACTTCAGCGAATTACCAATCAAATCAAACAATAAATATTATATTAGAAGCTGAATAAATAAGAATATTAGATTTTCCACCCAAACTATGATTTTTTTTATATAAATATTAATATAGTCCATTTCATATTTGTAATTCGGATCGAAACATTTCCGATGCTTCATCCGTTATTATTATTTTTCTATCCAGTCTTTGTTTGTGGATTGTGGCAGTGACATCCAACACGTGTTGAGCTTAAGGAACAAAAGGCCCTTTTGAGGAATCGATCGTTGTTCGGAGATAGATTAGGGAGAAGCCCAATAACAATGGCCATTGAGGTGTTATGTTTCCAAGAGAGTGTGACATTATTATGACTACTACTTATAGACAAAGACAAGCTTCGGATGCATTGCTTCTCTAAAATTGATTTGCAGGCCTACAATAAATTGAGTGGATGTTCACCCAGTGTTCTGTAAAGCCAACTAAATGGAATCTGTCAACATTTTATATCCCACAGAAATTAGTAATCTGTATATAAAGTATAAAAGACTCGGTCCACATAGGGGAAAATGTTTTTATTAAAAATTATGAAAAAAAAAAAACGGTCATTAGAGGTAATATATACTTCCAATTCAACGCGAGGTACCGAAATGCTTTCTGTAGGAAATGTCTTTGATCTTCAAAGCTCCGCGATTTGCATTCAATCTGTACAGACCGCTACGTATTCATTAGTAATATCCACCTCACAATTAATATTTCTATAGTTAAAGTCGCATCAGAAACAAAATCAAGCCTGGTCGGAAGTAATTACTCAAAATATAAAATTCTCAATGAATAACATGAAAATAAAAACTAGTATAAAATTATGAAATATACTTTTATTTAAAAAAATGAAGTAATTAAATGTTATTGCATGTAGTATACATAATGTGTAACCTTTGTTAAGAAAATACAATTAGTAACATAATACTGTTCAAATGTAACCTTGTTGCTGCAATTTTTTTTTAGAGATTTTTCCACACTTTTGTAATTTAATTAACCACAATAAATTTTAAAGTGCATTAATTTAGACATTTTTAGTACATAGCATATTTTATGGTCAGTATTTGTCTGTTTTATACAATGGAAATGTCATCATTCAACAACGAAATTGCATAATCTTATAATACTAATTAATCTTTATAGTTATTTTATGGAATTAAATATATTATTCTATATTCAGAAAATAGAAATGATTATTCTTATATTTACTTTAAATTTCGGAAATGGCCATCATTTTTCGTATAACATTTTAAAAGATATATGAGGTTTTTGTAATTTTCGCATGCCTCGTGTACACTTTATGTTGCGATAACAGCTCATCATAAATTAGAATAATTTTTACTTTATATACTTGTAAAGCACAATTTTTCAATGACACGATTAACGTTTTAAATGATATGTCATCAAGTAGGTGATACAAGAATATGTAATATTAATGACACTGTTATTATTTTACAAACATATGTAGTAGAAAATTTGTATTTCAAAGTCATGCCTTTAAATTTAGATTCACTTCTAGATTAATTAATTAGTACATTCAAAATTATTATTTAATGAAAATGTAATGTGATTGTAATAGTACTTATGTTGACAATTTTTTTTCCTATAATTTCGATAATTAATAACTGAATAAATGTTTTTTTGTTAAAAAGGTAATGTGATACTGAAATGATAAAGACTTTAGTGGTATTTAATATAGCTAGTATATTTTTTGTTTCCGACAATTTGTTGGAAAGTGCTGTTAAGGGAGTGGGGTGGCTTGAGGGTAGTCGCACAAGAAAAGGGTGAGCTAATATTCCCTGAAAGTAATTTAGTTAGTGTGCAGACGCACAATCTGGTATATTTATTGCTTTAGTCCATGAAGTTTTCTAATAAGTTAACTTTTAACAATCGCGTTCATTTGCTTCAAGCAGACAACTAAATTAGAAACTTTCTGGTGTAAGGAGGAAGGACTCCAATATGTGAACGGCTCGGTATATAGGAAATCCATATTAAAATGCACTTGCTCTGAGTATTCGAAAAACGCAAAAGTTAACCAATATGAAAGCATTATATATTATGGTATTAAATATATATGTATATATATATATAGATATTCGGTAGTAATAGAAACCGTAAAAACTCCGTGGAAAAGTTTTATAATTTTAAATTCCTTTTAGTTTACATACAGCATCGGGATAAACTATATATATATATACATACGTATATAAATATATTATCTGGAGCGGGATGGAATATAGATAAAATACATATGTTGCAGAAGATGTATCAAAAACTTTTATGCTTGTATGTAATGTAACAATGCAAGTTTTCAAACTGGAAAAATAAATAAATGCAGTACAGCGAGAGCGTATCTTTTGTGTCTCGCGTATTACGAGATGAATGTGTGCATATTTATATAAATCATTGAACGCAAACAAACTGCGCTACGTACGAATGCGCGGAACGTTCCGATTTGCAAAATGAAACTTTGCAATTGCAAATAAATAATGAAACGAAAAAACTGAAAAGTAACGTGAGTACGCATATCGAGGAACAGAAATCGCTTTATTGTTCTACCGACAATGGGAATTGTTTCGTAGATGGATCGTTTGACGGCGACGAAATGTCAAGTAGGAGACTGAAAAAAGCAAACGATGTAAGCAATTGTTAATTAAAGTCGTAATTAAGCGTGGAGACAATTAAGTCGT
This sequence comes from Nicrophorus orbicollis, assembly GCA_018845635.1. Taxonomy (NCBI): domain Eukaryota; kingdom Metazoa; phylum Arthropoda; class Insecta; order Coleoptera; family Silphidae; genus Nicrophorus; species Nicrophorus orbicollis. The sequence goes on along the minus strand of JAFMTC010014004.1, from coordinate 2,011,085 downwards.
TTGTACTGGGCGCAGGGACAGCGTCTTCGTTTTTGTTATGTTGCACTGAGCTAAGTTTAATGAATTCTCTTTAAAGCCTCAGGTCAATGTCATTTGCAATTGTATGTACAGTAATTTGTATACACATTCTAGAGCATTATCTTCGATCGATATCTTGGAATGCAAAATACAGTAATATTCAGATTTACGCTCAAATGCGTCAATGGAAAACAAAGTGGTATACGAAACAACATCAAACGGAATCGTTCAAATAAATTGTCAATGAGAATGTTAGAAATAATAGTTTAAATACCATAAACAACTTAAAAAATGTCAACCGCAATAATTTACTAAATGAATAAGTTATACAAGAAATAATAATAATATGGGTCACAAATTGGGCCAAATAGGTTTAATAAATAATATAATATAATTTATTGGCCAGTTATAAAAACAATTCTAAACAAAAAACCAAACATAACAATAATAATAAAAAGAAACGGCTATCGACCATTGGTCTTTCCGCCTATGAATATTATGTACAATGTAGAAACTAAATGAACAAGGAGATACAAAAATGATTATACAAAAAAAGGCAGCCTCTGGGAAAGGGAAGGACATAATTATACGGATATACTGGAATAGGGTTAGTCTTGGATACTTACATTTAGGAGGGGTTCATAGATTTTGATGGATACAAAATTTGGAGAGAGATGATAAATTGGAGTCTTTTGATATTAATTTAAGGAAAATGGAGAGGTATCTATCGAGGACTGGAACAATTTTGGTTTTGGAAGAGAGAATGGTGTATGGAGTTTTGGAATATTATTTTTATCTGAATATTCAAATATTCATAACATGTTAACAAATACAACGATTATTCATGCATTCTTGGATCAGGTTTTTTCTTAAATTATTGTATTTTTTTCTTGTTCTCAGGTAGTTGTTTTTGAATAGTTGTTTATCGAATCAAGAAAAATGTTGTAATATTCTAGTTATCATTTAGAAAATGTAGATTCTTAGTTCCTCCTTATAATTAAACTTCTAAATAGTCCTAAATGATTTTTCACCTAGTAATGATGTTTTTGTTTTAATATGCAATACGAGGTTTACTCTGATTTCTAACCTATGATGGTCCTAGTAGTAAATTTAAAGAACTTCTCCTTAACAAAGTTGCAACCAAAGTATTGTCAATATCTTCTAATGACCTTATCATTTAATGGCTAATGTTGTAAGTTGTTGATGCCATTCCAACAAACAAAAAACAAAGTTGTGGTTGTTATTGCATTCAGCATGAAAATTTTCGATTTATAACTAGTACTTCTTATTTCGATCCGGATATTTATGGACCACGGCATTTCAACTGCTTCTTGCTAAAACGAGCATTCAAATAGTTGCAGTATTTTCGCATTAGTTCTTGATGCTATTGCTTCCTTTCTTCAGTCTCCGTCTTTCCTTTTGGAAGCTTAGGATTTTCTTGAAAACAATGGTGTTAATTTTTGCTTAAGAAGGGCAGGTTCCCAGATATCTTTTCCTGCAATTCCCAGTTCTTGCAAATCTTTATCCATCGCAGTGAACCAAGCTCCGTTGGTTTTCTTTTCGAGAAAGAAGGAGAAATCTTATTTATCAATCGCATTGAGTTCATTCTCGTTACATGGTAGCTTTTACTACCTTTAAGTATTCTCTGTTTCCTAAACTAGTATTATTAATTTATTTCAAGTCAATAGTCGATTTAGTTACAATCTAGGCACAATCCACTTACATGAAAATGGTGTTGTTGAAGATGACAAGTAGATTTGTAAATGATGAATCGATCATTTATAGATTTTGCTTCATTTGATCAGATATTCAATCTCTTGAGGCATCATTGTATATTATCTAAGCATGTATGATTGATCAAAACACAAGCCCAGTATCATCAGCAACTTGAGCTATAGTAATTTAATGACTGGTAGACCCTGCGAAAAGCAGGAAATGTTAGACGACCGAAGAACAGTAGAAAAATTTGGTCATTCCTCGCAACTATTTGTTGATATCCAAAAATACATATTCAAAAATATAAACTCAATATAATACTAATAAAGAAATACAAATACAAGAAAAATTATATGTAATGCAATTGCAGCAAAAGGTCTATAGACCATAAGCCTCTCAGCCCTATAAAAATAGTTTATTAATATTACTGTAATAAATATATACTAAACATTTAGCAAAAAACATTTGCTAAGAATAGGTGCACCTTCAAAACCTGAAGTCGCTACTGGTTGTGGATATTATAGTAATTAGGTAGACTATCAATGACGCAATAAACATTATAACAATGGATGATTAATGATATTTCTACCGAATTATTATTAAATGAGCAATTTGTTCTACATAAGTGTGTACAAAAGCGAAGAAGCATAATAGCCGAAATTAATGAATCCGGTGCGGCCTAAAATATGAACGAATCGTGCGTGATCGATCACGAATTGGTCGTTGCATTATCAAAAGTATCGGATCAACGCCTTCAAGCAGCAACAGCGACAGCCTTAGAATTTGATCATGACCTCCGTGGATCAATTTGCTGACACAACCGCTTGGAAATTGGGTGTACATTTTATGTGTCCCTCCCGCGTCCAGACCAGCGTCAACATTAAGGTTAAACGTTCCGAATAATTTAGATTGATCGGACAAAGAAAATCGAACATCTAAATCACATCAAGGCCTAAGAAAGAAAGAGAGAGAGAGAGAGAGAAAAAACAATCAAGTACAAGCAATGACACAGAGGAGGAAAGAAAACAGACGCAGGATCTTATGTGCCAAATAAATTGTATTGTTGTTTGTTTATTGCCATTCCTTTTGGTAATTAATACAAACGGTCTGATTTATTTCCCTTGCGTGCATTTTAACAAAAACCATTAATAACAATGTATTTAATTTCGGTTTTATTTCTTTTACGTGCGTTATATTTCAGACACTCAATTTATTTACCTTTACTTTCATTATACATCGTTTTTCATATCTTTTAATAAAGAAAAAAACTCATAAAATTATTTTATATAAGGACATATATATTTGCTAATATATACAACATATTTATACTAAGCTCAAGAAAGTATGTTATTTATTGTTTGTTATTATCATTTTTGTTTGTGAAATAATTTAAAACTGATTGAAAAATGTATTAATTATTATTCGTAAATTCATATATTTTCATGTTAGATCACTTAGTCAAATAAAAAAATAACTTTTATATATTCAAGTCTTATTTTGTAAGTATTTTTTGTTTGTATTTCGATTAGTCCGGTTTCGTTCAGTGCGGAATCACGGAAGTGATTATTAAGTAATTTATGATATTAATACAAAACCAAGTAACAGAAATACACTCACATTAATTGTAGTATCTTCGAGCAATGTAATTTACATATTTGAATAATGCAAAAAAAAAGTATAGTAAAAGAGAGGATAATTAAGAAATAAAATTTCGATGTAGTTCACTTTTTTCTTCTTCTTTCATTCCAGTTCGAATGCACCGAAGGTTGTTAGCTTTATGCATACATTAAATACCTGCATTCTATAAATATCAATTAATGTTAATTGTTAGTTTAACACTCGGTGAGTTTTTAATATCAGTTTCGCAATGCTTTCATCTCCGTCTTTCGAACACGATATATCCGGTTCTCATCGATTGCTATTCTAGCCATTGGCATCGAAGTTTTATTACATTTCTAGAGCACATATCGAGTTAAACGCTGGAGAACGAAACAAGTAAAAAGATATATATATATACAACAACGAGCAAAAATTAGATCGTTCGTAAAATGAAATCAATTTGTTAGCAAACGTTGTTTTTGTTGTTCGTATTTTCTTCCAGGATACATAAGAACAAACGGATACTATTATGCAATGCACCAATTTATTCCAATTTAATTGATAGTTATTAACATTAATAATAATTAAGTAAAGTAGAAGGATATAAGTTAGTGTTGGTGCGTGTATTGTAAACCTTGCATAATTTTAATTATTTTTCTTGCTAATGTGATTTGTTTCTAATGGAAACAGGTATTTAATAACTGTTATAAATAATTCACGTTTATGAGAAATTTATCGTTTCATGCTGTAAAGTGTATAATAATTGATCTACATTTTTTATCAATAATATAATAAATAATATCTATATTTATTGCGAAAATTATACAATTGTATTCACATAAATTTATCGACTAGAAATTCAATTTTACCGTTTGATGAGAGTAAATATTTAGCAGAATTATTTGTTAAACCAATGATAATAAAAAAATGTCTTTTTGTGTAAATAAATTGATATATTTACTTGAATCACTATATTCAAGAAATTTTTTTTAGAAATGTAATATAAATATAACTTCAACTTAATTTTTAATTTTACCTTTTGGCAACAAAGAAATTTCGTTTTATTTTTGTTGAAAATGGAACTTACAAATATACTTGTTTCCCTATACTCAAGAAATTTATAAATAAGAATTTGTTGTTGTTAGAAATGTGATATAAATGTATAGTTTTCATTATATGTAATTGAATTAAATAGAAAACATGAGTATTCATATAGTAAAAAAGTGTCTGTAATCCAGCGTTTTCCAAACTGGGAGGCGCGCCCTAGTCTAAAGGGAGCCGCGAAAATTGGTCACAGTGAACAATTTTCTAAATTACTGCTAAAGTTTTATGAAATCTTCAGGGTGGGTGGGCAAATGATTAAATATTTTTAAGGGAGGCGTAGTAACATCAAGTTTGGAAACCACTGATGTAATCAATCAATTTTGCAGTAAGTTAAAAGTATCAAAACTGTATACTAATATTGTGTTCACTTTTTTCTCAATTTCTTTAAAATCTCGAAAATAACATACACTAAAGTTTGCAGACTTCAGAAACAATTTTCCAAATTATTTCAATTGATCAAATTTTGCACCAATTTTCACACCAGCACGCTTTTTACCTGTTCCAAAATCTTCTTAATCTTTGTAAAGTACTTATGTTTCAGAAAAATGTTCCATTTTCACTTGTAATTAATTTTAAAGACTTGGATTTCTAAAACTACTGTGCAAAGGTAGGAGAATTCCACTTAATTATGTTTATAGTATTAATTTACTACAGCTAAATGTTTACATGTTTTTTATGACTAAAAGACAATATACTTTTGTAGTGTTTAGTTATTATTTATGATTATATATATTTGTTATTTTTCAATAATAATTATTAGTCTGTGAAATAAATGTTAGTAACCACATATAGAATGTTATTTTATGGATCTGAAACTTAAAATGTAAATTGTGAAACTAGTTCGGCCGTAAAGAGATATAAATGTAGCCGGGAGTAATTGAAATGGCGGCAATGTTTATTTAATTCAATGCAATTGTTTGCATTTGAATTATTAACTTTGTTATTAGTATTATTACATTATGATTAGAGATAGTTGGCATTGATTACATTGTGCGCCGTGCGCGGTGCGAGCGATCTAATGGTGGACATTAAATAGTAATTTAACAAAACGTTCAAGTAATTTATCAACCCTCCGACACGGTCGCAAATCGCATTAATTCGAACTATCTTGAATATGCAAACGGCACTTCTTCCACGTTTTCCTTTTTTTTATATATATACCATCCACGCCTTCTTTTTTTTTCATGTCTTCTCTTCCTTACTGCGGCCTCGTTACAATCTTTCGTTTTCATTTACATATTTCTGGTTATTTCAGTGCCCCAGACGAATAACTTTGCATTTCCTTAATGTATTCTAATGGAAGATTCAATCTATTTAGCCTCACATATTTTGGATAATTTACTCGCTTTTATATAATAAATATAATTATTGTATACAAAAGTATATTTCTTTTGGGAAGATTTAGTAAAGATTAAAAACCTTTTTACAATACTTTTCATATTTTTAGAAATTAATTGAAAATAATTGATTCAGGAAGGGCTGAACAGTTTTGTTTAGATTTCTTTAATTATTTGTGACTGTTAATAATTGATAAAATTTGGAAATAAATAAAGACATTTATTTACATTATACCTCATTTTGAAATTCAATAAATTATATATTTTTTATTTCTACATACCAACATCCGTGTCAGCATGGTTTTGCAGAACTCATTCATTCAGCACTGACTAATTTATGCCGCATGAATCATTTCGAATAAAGCGTGTTACATAATTTATATTAACATCAGTCAAAAATTTGATATATTTTGTCAAGCATTAACTGAGATAAATTGTAAAATATGTAGGATAATGGCTGAAAAATGCAGAAAGAATGCAATCAATTTGTATATTTATATTTATGTTTATAATAAATATTATGTTTTAGCTTCTAGAATCCATTTAATTTAGGTGTACAGTTATTATTATTTATATATAAAGACATTTCAATTTAAATAACCTTGTAATTAGTTTCAAAATTACACAATAATTTCATCCTAATTTTGATGTAAATTGAAGTTAAGTATAGTTTTAGTATATATTTATATCTTAATAAACGACATTGTAATTTATTAACAATTAATTAGTATTATGTATTAATAACTAGAATATAGTTCAGATTTAAACAAGTAAATTATAATTGAGAAAAATGAAATATAAATATTATTTTGCTGTGCAAATTGTGCTTGAATAACATTCATAAACTATTTTAAAATTATTATTCGCTTATTTTAGACTAAACTTAACCATAATAATAAGATTTATAGAAACAGACACAAAGAGAAAAAATAACAATCAATATTAATACAACAAAATCAAATAAGAAAGATAAGAAAACAACTGCAATACCTGTCATAGAGTGCTACTGATTGTAGTCTTTCTGCCCATTAAAACGTAACTATTTTCGCTAATTGAATTGAATAATTTGTAAATAACTTTAACTTATAATAACAATTAGATGGATGAGTTTTCTTGTAGCTACATTTATTGGAATGTGTTATTTTCACGCATAACACAATTTTGGTTATCTATATTTATTTGGGCAGAAAGTGTCTATAGCCCTTTGCAGTAATATATTTTTTTTCTTTTATATATCTTCATTTCAAGCATTCGATAAAGTGTGGCATCCCGGTCTACTGTACAAAATAAAGAAGAACTTGCCACGTAACTATTATAAAATAATAAAGTTATATTTGGAAAATAGAATGGTAAAGATTGAAGACGAATACTCTGATCTCCATCCAATAGAATCAGGGGTGACACAGGGAAGTGTTTTAGGACCGCTGCTTTATATACTATATACGGCAGATATTCCTGAAACTAATAATACAACTATTGCAACATTTACTGATGATACAGCAACTTTAGCATCGGATGAGAATCCAGCAGTAGCATCTGAACATCTGCAGGAAAATTTAGACAAACTGCAGAAATGACTTAAGAAATGGAGAATTTCCGTTAATGAAATGAAATCTGCACACATCACATTCACATCAAAAAAAGACACATGCCCAGCAGCTAGACTAAATGGAGAACATTTGTCCAAATCAACTAAAGACAAATACTTAGGTATGCATCTCAACAGGAGGCTTACCTGGAAAGACCACATTCAGGCTAAGAGGAAACAATTAGAAATAAAGTTTAGAAAACTCTATTGGTTATTAGGACAAAAGTCGGAATTATCAGTGGAAAATAAATTATTAATACAAAAGGTAATCTTAAAACCATCCAATTATGGGGTGTAGCCAGTAAATCAAACATACAAATTATCCAGAGATTTCAATCAAAATGCCTAAGAAGTATCATCAGAGCACCGTGGTTCATCTCAAATAGGCAAATACATGAAGATCTCCATATAGATTTTGTTCAGGAAACAATATAATATTTAGTAGCAGATACACAAATAGACTGGAATTACATAATAATGTTCTGGCTATTGACTTACTTGACAACAGCAAAACAACAAATAGACTTAAGCGTTATAAACCAATAGATTAATAGATTTAAGTAACTGATTTAATGTTTATATTCACAATAGTGGTAAACATCCACCGGGAAAGTTTATCCGATCAATGTCACTCGTGACCAAATTTACTTATTGTTCAACTTGAATAGATTGTAAATAAACTGACACACTAAAAAAAATACATTTTATTCTATTAAGTTATTTTTTATAGTTGTTGCAATATATATTATTATTAATATATTTATATTGCCTGATCTTGTATAATATCTGTAATAGGGCTAAAGACTGATGATTCTAGCAACTCAGTAATGCATAACATATTTGGTGACATAAAGATGAGAATAGTAGGATTTTTTTCATACAAAAATAATGTAATTAAGCAAATATAATGTAGAAAGACATATTCAGCGTTAGGTAAAATCTCGGGTAATCAATTGGGTTGGATGCAATTAGTGAAGTGCAGCTGGAGTGAATGTGTCTGCAATAATAATTGGGTCTGCTGTACCGTAGACGTAATTTCTCTGGGGATAGCATTATTTATCATCAATCTTGAGCCAGAAGAAGTTCGGATTCATAATTATTGCGGAATACAATTATTCGTCGGCCACCATCCATATCGTTCTAGGAAGAAGAAAAGTTTCACGCTCACGATGCAAATCCGCGTGGAAATCTTCTTTCTTCCAATAGACATTTATTTATTTTCCTACATTCACGGTTTTGCTCGAATCGTGTCTTCCATTTCTTTCATTTTTCTCTCGTTTTCATTGTTCAGACGTCTGCGTCTTTTCCTCTCTTTGCCTCTCGTCTGCGTCGTGCTTCACACTTTAATATTTATCAACGCGTGAAATGATGGTTTGCGATGACACGTCAATCTGCTGCGAGACGGATTGATTTTTGGATTCAACCGCACGGATCTTCGCGTTTTACGAGAGACCTGTTTACATTGGTGCATGGTGAAACACTATCAAATATTAATTCGCTTCATTTTGCAGCCTCACGTTCCAATTCCCATCCCTTATGTAAAAGCATAAAGAAACGAAACGACAAAGTAAAAGAGAGGAGGAGGAGAAAAAAGCAAATAATGTAAACGAGAACCGCAGACCGTTCAGAAACAAAAGCCAGCCTGAAATTGATTTAATTGATTTACGTGATTGCATATCTTCCACGGTATTCCGCCTTTGATGTCAACGATTATTACATCAAGTTGCGCAAATAAAATAATACGGGCGAATGTAGAAAAGAATGGATATTTCGTGTTGTTGTCATCCATCCGACTGAGCCATAAATTAATTAAATTTCGAGAGGATTTCATGTCGTTCGTATAATAAAGTAACTGCTTTATTCAAATTTCAAGTGATCTGTTACGGATTGCTTTCGCGTATATCGCGCATTATTTTCTACGTGTTTCTTGAATTGCAAATCGAGTTGATGCCAAACGCAGACTATTCCTTTCTTTTTGCATTCGCTTATTTACACTTTTGTTACATAACTTCCTTGCGCTCTAAAGATCACAGATACAGACCAACAAACGCATTAAATAATCTATGAATATTAATAGTTATTTCTTCATTAACTCAGCTTCTTTACATGAATACATAATCTTTTCCAGACAAATGAACATATTTTTCATTTAATTAAAAACTTATATAAACAAATTCATTCTAGAAAACAATGTAATAAAACCTCGCGTAATAAAAATTAAAAATTGAAATTGTTCTTAAATCAATACAAGAAATCGTAAATCTTAGACAAAAATGTATAATGTCCAGCAAAATTTATTATCTTCTCAAATAATTTTATCTTTACTTTTTAATACAATACATCTACATATACAAGATTTATGATATCAAAATACGATTCCGAGGTTCAGGGAGGGATTTCCCAGATTGACCGATCATACGGTATTGCCATTGGAAAACTGAGAACAAGTGAAAACAGAACAGTGAAAGTACATTGACAAAACTGAATATGCGATTTATAGCCTTCGTTATATTTGATCATTTCTATGATTATATACTATAGGTCTCTTCGAAAAATCTTTTTTTTTGTCTTCACTCAAATCTTTAGAGAATCTCACAAATGTGATTACTTGCTTTTTCTAACCTGTGAACTTAATTTTGAAGCATATTGTCTTATATCAACAGCTGTGATTGTTTCCCACTATATTTTATTTTGTTAAAATTTTTGGTAACGTATCAATACTGGAAATTGATTTTGGAATATATTGCTTAAAGAGTATATATTTTAAACTGTAAGTATACTGTTTTATCAAGAATAACTTTATGTTTGGAAATGAGGAAATGGAAAAGTAATAAAATTTCATTTGGACACATATAAAAGAAGATACTTCAAGTTTTGAAAGAGATTTTAATGGGTGAGAATCACATTGTACCACGACTCCACTCGTGGTCCCTATGCAAGGCTTCATATTCTCTCAAACAAGGTTATGAAAGATAAGTTTACACTAATCAAGCCAAAAAAAAAGTTGAAGCAAATTACCGAAAAAAATTGTTTGAATTTGACCATTTATGCAGTTTTTTTCGAGATAAATTAAAAGTAAGAATACTTTCTTCACAACTCAATAATCTACAGAAATTGTAGGCTTAGTAATTAGGAGTTTAATACATAAATCAAGTTATTTCATATCTGAACTAATTTTTCATGAATATCCAGTATTAAGTAATATTTCGTTTTATCTCGTTAAATTGAATGAAATTATGAAACAATGTTATGATATGCAAAGCAAATTATTGATTCTCGGTTATGATTAATTCCATTCATGTATACAAGCGTTTTAATAAATTCCATACATACACAAAGATATCCAGCAAGGAAGATTGGATCTCGTGTTATTGAGTTATCCCGAAAATTTATTCCATTTGAATTTTCACACTGTTTAACCCTCAACGTAACTGTATAATAACTATTCAGATAAGATAAGCGGCCTGAAAACCACTAGAATATTATATACGCTTATAAAAGTGTATAAAATATTTACGAGCTTGGGCCCTTGGAGCGAACGGTGGGCGGCGGGCGGCGGTCGGGGGTCGCGGGGGCGGCGCACGGGGGGCGGCCGGGCTTGCTTATCAAGTTCACACTTAACTACTCTTATAAAAAAAGTCAATAGACATATATATTTTCGACGGGAACGCACGCGACGACTTAAATAAAGATATATTCTTCGACGCGAAGGGCTTTCCGTTTTTGTCAACTAATGGTGCACGGCAAGAGCAAAAACCGAAGGCTCAGACCAGCAATAGAGAGCGAGCAAGAGAGAGAGAGAGAGATAGAAAAAATGTATTGAAATAACACGACGTTTAATATATTTCAGCAGAAACGAGTCACGTAGTCCTCCTCTTCCTCCGAGGGCTGGCCGTGCACTCTCGTCCTTGATTCATTACACAACTTTTTTTTCCTACCTTCAATTTGATAGGGAAAAAATCGCAACGTAACGATTCGAGGAGGAATACAATTATGCCAAGACTCGTTTCTCAGAATTCCATAATAATGTTCTGCATTATTATTGTGATTTATTTCTATATAATGTGCAGCACGAGTGTTTATCTTTCGTTTTGCCACCTTAATGATAATCACCTTTCGTAAAAATACACGGTAATTACTTGTGACGGAAAACAGTGTGAATGAAAGTTATGTGAAAATAAAATGATATAAAGCTCAAATAAAACCGTATTGTATGTTACAGGATTTATTAATCGGATCATATAACTCATACTAAATTGGATTATCTTCAACATTTATGAAAAAAAAGTACAAGATTTGTAAGATAATTCATTGCATAATATATGTACATTTGGCGAACTTAATTGTTTATATTATAATGTTTTTTAGTTTTTAATATATAAAATTTAGATACATGTTACAAATTAACTCTTTCCGTAATAATTAAAGTGTATATAAGTCCTATTATTAAAAAACCATCTACTTTTAATAAATTTTCGTAATTAATTATTTTAAATTCATACTGAAATTATTCCTGTTTAAATTTTTCGAATAGATTTTTTTTTCAAATTTGTTAAAATGTAAATTGCTATTTAAATACAAAGACCGAAGTCTTTCTGCCACAAATACTGTTTTTATTATTATTTAAAACATACACACACTGCTAATTAATTAATTTAACAATTAGTTGAATAAAATGAAGAATAATTGCGTTTCAAATAGATTAAATTTATGTAAAAGTTACTAATCCATATGTCTCGTGACATCCCTGTATTTCGACAAATAAAACGCATCACGCAAAAGGGTTAACATGTAAACTACGTGAATCGAGGGTCGAACATGCTTTCAGAGCAAACATATAATGTGCGTCATTTTAATGTATGCATTTACATTGTTTTTCCACCTGCACTTAGGCCTTGCAAAAGGTGTTCGAATGTTTTTGTGTAGGTTAAAAGGTATTGTTTCGCTGATGATTCGCAAATTGATTGAACGGAATTTATGAATGGACTCAATGTCATAATGCAGGAAATAATGGGTTCGTACTTGACAAAAGGATATGTGTCTTCCGCGCCTTTGTTTATGAATATAAACACTCTTCCTAAATATCGTCCTTCGCACTGAAATAGTTCACGAATTGAAACGATTTATTTTAATTACGGGTCGACAAAAGTGAGATTGATTAATGTAACGATTTGAATACAAAAGGTGGCATATCCTCGTGCCCAACGAGACACGTGATTCAGTCTGAGCAAGCAATAATTAATAGTCGTGGGTGTTCACTCTAAGACCGACTGAGGTCAGTCGTCGAAGGTCGCGTTTCTTCAACTCCGCTTATTGCTTTTTTTTTCTTCATTCCATTCTGCATTTTTCTAATGCCCATTGATTCGCATTGCTCATATGGAATTGGTACGTTATTGCCATATAATATTAGCCTATTATGGTAAGATTGTCATAAGCGGATGTCATTTGCGCACGTGTAATGATGCGTTTGCTACTAATCGGATTCCTAACTTAGGTAATTGAAATTTCGCCCCAAACCAGATTTCCCATTTCACCGCTGAAAGATAACCGCACTATCTTCACGCGAACACACCGAGCCCCGATTTGCATCCTGAAATCGCCGCAGCCAACTACGACCTTCCCAATTTCCCCGTACCAATAAAACCCATATTTATTTGAAATTTAACACCTGAAATATATAGAATGCCATCGAAAAGAAAAAATATAATACTGTCATAAAAATATACGATATCCTTCTTATTTCCAATTGCTTCCAATCCACTTATTTCTGTTATACCCAAAAATATGTTCTTTACCTAAATATTATATAACATATCATTTAAGTATAAATTATAGTCCTCTATATTGCTATAAATATATTTTATAGAAACCGCAATGAACTAATCATTAAATTTGGTTAGAATATTGTTTTGGGGTGTATTTTTGCTACGATATTTACTATATTCGAATATTCAATTCACGACTTTGCAGATACTTGTTTCGAACCGTTGCCCATTGACAACTAATCCTTTGAAGACTATTTTTTTTATTAGAAATCAATGGCCTCAGTCCAGAAGCACTGAAAATTACACTGAAAGAGACCATAATATCCAGTATTGTTTCCAGAACTCGGACCCCAATGTGTACACCGGTGACACTAACCTTACAGCTGTGAGTCGTTTATGGTTAGCATATAAACATATATTTATAATTAATCTAAATAAATAAATTTAACTATAATAATTAAACATTTATTAATTTAAAGTATATTATCATAATTACATCTCAACTAATAAGAAGACTAAATATTATACAAAATCAACAGTCCTTTAGAGACATTCATGTGTACTATTTTTGTTAATCAATCAAAGTAAATCCTATTGTAAAACTTATTGTACAGATAATTACAGCACCATGCAAACACTGAAATCAGATACGCATTAATAAAGTTAATTTTGTATATAATATTTTACGTACATTTAAATAAGTTATGTTGTTGAAGAGTAGTATTATAGCAGTTATTTCGATATTACCTTGCCAAATATTTAAGCTGAATTCCTTTAGAGAATTTTGTATTTTTTTAGAGTCTGGGAATTTCATGTAAATAGAACTTAGTTGTATGCCAGTGTCACTTCGCTTCAATTGAACATTGATAATTACAAATTATATATTTAATAAAATTAAAGAACTTACCATTTCCAGTACAAGATCACAAACGAATATATAAAAAATAAAAGCACCCAGCTCAAGAATAATCACATAAATATAGATAACTAATGCAGCTTTATTGTAGATGCGTGAGAGGAAAATGATTTCTATGCAGGCAAAAAGGATATTAGACGTTTGAAATATAATAATAAACATAATACAAATATGAAAATATTTGTTGGTATCGTTTAACATCTTTATGTATTTGCATATGCAATTATGTATAAACTCGATGATCCTGCAATTTTAGGTTTTAGGTGTGAATATAATCATGTAATATTCAATTACCTGATTGTATGCTCCGGACAAATGTTATCCATACTAATATGCTGTTGCTCTGTATCATCAAACTTATTACATAATTCACAAATATTTTTATAACTAATCATCCGTATATACTTATGTATTTTTTGTAATAAAAATACGAAAATTGCCAAGGGACTTGCATGGATTGCAACTTTATAGTATAAATAATGTGTTATTAATAATTTACTTACTAATATGTTTGCTACAGCATCAGACTCCCAGTAGCGCAGAAATAAAATCCAACTCATTAACATGAACAAAATCACGATCAAATTATAACATGTTAATATGAACATCAAAAATTTGTTGAATATTGCTAAACCAAAGCGATGACAAAGTGAAAGTACCTCATGTTGAAAATTGATCAACAAGCATCTCTTAGATTGATTGAAATATGATTCAAATATTAGTATTAAGAACATAGAGTTTGTTAAGAAAAAGTCAATAAGCTCTGTCATCTGAACTTCATCTTGTAATCGGTTTTTAGAGCTCCGTTTCGGAAATGTATATGTCATCACTAAAAAACATACCACCAACAGAAAACTTAACTTCAGCTTACTTTTGTAACCGAAATCAGGAGTAGCACGTTTCGTTTTTCTGTTAATGTCATAAAACTCCAAAAAATGAAATTTGCCCATAAAGTATATGCTGTTCAATATATTGTATATTCGATCCATGTTTGACTAAACCAGAAACGGTGAACGGTTTTCTTTATATACTAGGTTTATATTAGCAATTTATTTAATTCTCCTATCACAGACGATCGTTTATAGTGAAAAAGATTTGTAATTATGATAACACGAATTATGTTCTAATATTTATGAGGATGGAAAGGGTGCGGTCAATAGACCTGTGTATGCACGTGTATAAAATATTATGTTTATTATTAATAATATTAATGAATTTATTAGAATATATTCTGATTGGGGTAATTTTCTATTGGAGTGAATAGTAAAGTATGCCCGTATTAAACTATTAAAATGTTGTGGATCTCACCATCCAAACAACGCGCTCCATAACCCTCCGAACGACCTTTATTCCACAAAATTGTTCCAGTCCTCGATAGATACCTCACCCTTTCCCTTAAATTAATCTCAAAAAACACAAATTTATCATCTCTCTCCAAATGTTATATCTTTTGAAATCCATCAACCCCTTCTAAATATAAGTATCCCAAACGTACCTTATACCTGTATATATTGTCCGTATAATTATGATCATTTCCTTTCCCATATACTGTTTTTCTAGTAGCATTTTTTTCTTTTAATAGTTTCAGTTAATTTCTTTATTTCTTTCATTGTTAATATTCATGGGTGGAAAGACCAATGGTCGATAGCCATTGGGCTAGCCGTTAGATACATTTTTTTCTTTAATTTAGAATATTTTTCTTATAATTTATAATAACAAATAAATGAACTTAATAAAACGACTGACGTTTATATTTAGAGTATTTATTAATTGTTACGGTGAAGATTTTGTTAATTCTAACTGATTATTTGTATGCATTGAATTAGGTAATGTTCTTAAATATATAACATTGTTTTGTAATATAATCATCTTGTGAGTACTGTAATACAATTGTTCATGAGTTTAAATGACTCATGTATAAATACCGAGATCCAAAATATCAATGTATTCATCAACGTTTATTGGAAAACGCAAGTAACGTTGACTTGTCTTTCTCGTACAAAGAGCCGCAATCCACAGGAGATTATGCAATAATCAGTTTCCCTTTTTAAATCGTCATTTCTGCTGGATAATCATTTTCTTTTCAAATTATTCTCCCTTTTTCATTAACCAGTCGCTGTATGTGAAAGAAGAAAGAGTGAAATGTTCGAGTTATGTATGTGCGGCTGGAAACATGATTTCATTTAATCGGTCGGACCCTTTCATCTGCATTCGACATGAATATCTAGATGGGGAAATAATTATGAATCCTCGAAGGGATTCCAATCCAGTTTGAAGGATAATTCCACTGCTCGGTAATCTTTTTAACGTATCTGGTCCGTCATGCCGGAAATTTATGTAAGTATATCTATATATATATATATAAAATGAGATTCAAGACTCGGTGGTTTGCATCGCCGCGAATTGTCTCGTCTGGAAATCCTCCCTTTTTCCAACGGTTATTATTTTATTGATTATGGAAATTACTCTGTTTCGACGTTAATTTAATGTACTTCTTCGCGTCTGGAGCCACTCCATAAAACCTTCCATCTTCGCTAAAAATCATTTTCCATTTTATACGCGACGCATAACTTACAGCACGAGCTCGCAAATAACCCGGTCCACCGATCGTATGTTTCTATGGTGATATTTCATTAACGGATTATACGAAATTGCCAGTAATGTACGCAAAGTAACACCAGTTTATTATTCCAATCATGGATATATTTCAGTGTATTCTATTGTAATTGAAAAATATTGACTTGGATCAATAAACCTTTGTAAAGTTATAAATTTATGTTTTTCTAAAAACATTGTTTAAGATAAAGGTTTCAAATATTAAACTTTTTAAATTTCAATATAAAGAGAATAGTCTTTTTTTGTATTCTAGTCTATATAAAATATAAACTAATATTGTTACAGAATAAAAATTTATAATAATAAAATAGACGATGTTCAACAAAGTTACATAATCTAGAAAAAGAAACACGTGAATACGCCTCACACATATATAATTAGTTGCTAATCATGCATTAATAATAAACTAGTATGATCGATAACTGCTAGTTGTATTAAACTTTTAAAATTTTAATGTTCTGATATGTGACAACCAACCCCATTTGAAAAAAAGTCACATTTTCCTGCTATAAAATTTAAAATTTAATCTATAAGTCGCAAGGAAATGATGAAATTACGTAGGTAGATGATCAATTCACGGAAGATGTTAAAATTACAACTCTGAGTCGTGATTTCTCTAAAGAATGTAAGTGATTTGATCAAATGACTTAACACTATTTTAGTGAAAAGATGAAATAATGTTGTGAAGATATGAAAAGTATTTAGTTAGTAAACCATACATTATTAAATGTAGAGTAGATAATACAACAATAGTTGTATTACCTACTGTATTTTTTTTTCGAATCTAATTAACAAAAGAAATTGGATTATTACCATTATACATTCATTTCCAACAAAAAACGTTTTTGATTTGTGGCATTTTTAGTTATTAATAACGTATTTATTTCTACAGGCAATTTTTTGTTTTACAATGTATTTCATATTGTTCACAGGAACAATACTTAAATCCTTGACCTAGAAGTAAGGATAATTCTCCTGCAATCTCATGCAGACGTGGATTAGTCCTTGAACTGTTTCAGTAAATTCGGTAGTTATAATTTGAAGAGGTAGCCAATCTCTTAGAATTCCAACTGAGATAAGAATTTGGTAAACAATATTATTTTTATATCTAATTCGATCTCTGTTATTTCCATCTAATGGGCCTCTATCTACCTTAGGTAAATCAACCATAACTGTGGAATCTACAAACATCTGTTTAATCAGAAAAATCACCTCGATCAGTTTATTTTAACATCTTCCGTGAATTGATTAACAACTGATTAACAACAACAATTGATTAGAGATTTGATCAAATCTCCATTTTAATATAATATAAATTAATATTATGTTGTTATGATAGGTGGTTTGAGTCGATCAGAGAAAGAACAACTTGTGTGTGGAATAGTTATAATTAACTCGATATACATCTAAAGACTTCTATCTCTATATTGTTACATTACAGAATGACTTAAGTGACATGTGTTGCTGGTTGCAGCAAGCTAGCTTCTATTACAATTCTAACATATTACAGAATCAAAATTCATCAATAAATGCTTATTAACCCCCAAAAATAGACGATGTTACATAATCTAGAAAAATATGAATGTCTATAATTAAATAATTCGTTGCTAATCATGCATTAATAAGAAACATCTATGATCTATTTTTTTATTTCACAATTTTTCATTGCGTATCAATATTCATGTTTATAATGTATACATTCCTATTCAATTATTTTTTAAAATGTACTTTTAATAAAATTAAATATTAATGTTGTTGTTGTTGCAACGATTCTGTCGGTAAATGTTCGTCGGGCATTGTGTATTTTCAAAATTGCGCACATATTGACATTACGCATTTATAATTTCATTAAAGTTGAAAGGTTCGGCTTAGCGAACCAATATTTTCAACGCAGCATGAAAAATAGCGCGCATTATTGAATAACATCCCACTTCATGTTTTACAACTTTATTATTACTCGTAATCATCCAACAGCGAACGTATCAATTTATGCAATTTGTCGGTGCGATAATAATCTATAATCCGAACCTTGAATGAATCAATTTAATTGTTTGAACAGGTTTTAACAGCAAACCATATAAGTGCGGGCACTTATAATTTCAGCTATTAGCATATCGGAGTAATGAAATATGCAATGGATTTTCATCGCTATTAATTCCAAGGAAAGCGTGCTGCATTTTCCGAACGGCTAACATAATAATCGTTATAAATATATATATATATATCCTTGTTCCTAATCTACTTTCGTCTTTATGAGTACATAAATTGACGGTCCCGTATACAACGCCTAGGTTATTTAGTGCAGAGCATTCAATGTCACAGGAAAAGCTATTTACTGTTGCATTTGCAGGAACTCCCTTTACATTCAACTCTTTCTCTCGTATTCCCTCTGTGGCAAAGCCACTGCGATTTTTGGTTTTCGTCTTTTGCTTTTACATGCACCAGGGCCGCTGTTTTATCACGGGCTTCTGCTTTGCTCCGATTCCATTTTGTCTCTGGGCATATATTTTATTTCAAAAATTATAATTTATTTAGTTATTTGTTTCGTTCTGCTCCATTTTTGCATACATCAAAAGCATTTTGTTCGTTCCACTATTTTAGATCGAAATTGAAACCCACCTTACAACGAAATTTACAATTCCGATTTACAAATCGCACCGCATTTTACGTAATGCATAAATAGCATTAGTTTATATAAAAAAATGTGTATGTTTGAGCGCTATTTCGATTAAATTTTGTAATTGGAAACATATTTTCAAATACACGCGCGTTTCGCAATATTTGTTTCAATTAATTCCATTCCGCAACAGTTTAATAAAC
This sequence comes from Nicrophorus orbicollis, assembly GCA_018845635.1. NCBI lineage: Eukaryota > Metazoa > Arthropoda > Insecta > Coleoptera > Silphidae > Nicrophorus > Nicrophorus orbicollis. Next base: position 1,991,606 of record JAFMTC010014004.1, on the reverse strand, counting down.
TAACACGTCCACTCTTTATTTTCGATTCTTTACTTACTCTAATTTCAATCAAACTTCACATAAGCACGCTACAATAATTTTCTTATTGGAATTCGAAGCGAACGCCTATTTAAAAGTTGAGAGTAAACTAAGAAATTCTTATAAGAGAATGTTACGTTGAGAGATTGAGATGAGAAAGTATAATTGAAAAATTATCAGATTCATGGAATGAAGACACGTGCCTTAATTGTTATAGCGAAATGCCGTATAAAGAGCAGCCGTATAGCGAGGTATGGGTGTAATATTAACATATAATATATGCTCTATATTGTAGAGAAAGTGTGATAGATTGTAAATTAACTAAATAGAGAAAATATACATACAAAAAGACAATGTTTCTATTATTTTAGGGCAGAAAGACCTATATTACAACAATAACATTTTTAATTTTTCTTTCGATTTGTTTCATTTTGTTATATTATTATTTTTATTGTTGTTGCAATACAATTTATTATTAAAATAATTTCAATTTAGGTGAAATATTTCCAGAATATGATTTATAACCATACATTCATCAAAAATTGTTACAGTTTATACTACATATGTTCTGTTACTTTTTCGTAGCAATAAGAGCAAGGTCAATTAAGTTATATTCAATTTGAAGTACAAGTATTAGTCATGGCATTATTTATTGTTATAAATCAGTATGATCTATAGTGCCTTTGTTAATGATTCCGAAACTTGAGTCCTCGAATTCTTAAAGTAATTTGATCTACATTCCACAGTACAAATGCCTAATTGAAAGCATAACGGATTCTGTGTATATTACTTGCAGTTCAAAGTTAAATTGATTAATACAAATTTGTTTTATTCCAAAATTATCTAAATTTAGTTCTAATTAATTATTTTTTAATAATTAATTTAGCTTTATTCTTAGAATTACAAATAGAAATGTAGTTGATTATATGAAATTTTCTTTTTGAATTTCTTCAATTTTTGCTATTAAATTTAGTTTTTATAGTAGTTGTTGCAATAAATGTTAATATTATTATTAATAATTTTAAAATGACATGTCAAAAAGTCATTTTGATATTTTATATATATGTCATACATATCTGTATTCAATACATTTATATTTCAGAAATGCTGGAAACATGCATACATTTTATTATCAAATAGATATTTAAGTTTATTGAACATGAAATACAAAGTAATTTAATTATTATCAAAATATTTGTTAAGTTTACAACCGAAACAGAAGTAGCAATTAAGTGAAGCTTGTAGAAACTAGCAGAGTGATATAGGTTTAACGTCTCAATGGAAACATTAATTAGGTAGCGTTTAGGACCTTTCTGTAATGGGATATTTGGGTTTAAAGTAACGCTGTAAATAATTATATTGCGGAATCGTGTAGTTCGGCCTCGTAAGTGCAAACTGCACTATTCACGAAGACCGAAGTATCACCGCCGTAACAATTACTAGGAGTTTCATGGCGCTGCCAAACTCAAAGGGCCCTTTTTCGTTTCACCTTCTCATCACGTTGCGCAAGGCTTTACATGTCCATAATTCAATATGAATAGAAGCAGTACTCTGTGTAAAAGCCATTGATACATTCTAACATCAATGCATCGGATGGGAACAAAGCATCAGGACAGCATCTGCACCAAAATAGATTATATAACGTGCATTTAGTTCATACGCATTAAGAAACACATACAAATGCACTAACAATTTGTTTTGTCAAAACAAATTGTATAGCTGTAGAATATTGACTAAAACTATTATTAGAAGAATCAAAGCATCTATCGTCATGTATTATATAATATTATATGAATCTAATGATTCTCTTTCTATTCATTATAAGATTATAGATGGTATAAATTAGATTAGATATGAAGACAAGAGTGGATATTAGTCTTAATGAATATAGTTTGTGAGTTATATGTGCAGCGTGGAAAACATTAGCGAGGTATTCAGGATAATCCGTCGGATGTCTCCTGGACAAAGCTGCGAACAATTCCGACTGTCAGAACTAATTCCAGGGTTCGTCCCGATGCTGATTGGTGTACGCGCGCGAAATTAATTCGCAATAAACAAATTCAATTTAAAGTTCCAATTACGGCGTTGATTGTTTTAATTACCGGACGAGTGTGGGTTTAATGGAAACAATCTGGATCTTTCCATTGGAAGGGGCTGAGTAAATTTTATTTCAGCAGTCCCGTTTTCTTTTCAATTAACGCGTTTCCTTACTTACAAGATCCGAAAGCCGAGAACATTCGAGAATTCACAAACAGTCTCAAGACCATCTTCTTCTTCTTCTCTTTTTACAATTACTTTAAAGCTTTTTATTTAATTGAACATAATTACTGTTTTTCTTTATCTTCTTCAATTATTTATAAATACACCCATACCTCGCTATACGGCCGCTCTTTATACGGCATTTCGCTATAACGGCCCTCTTCAATTAAGGCAGGTTTTCGATTTACGGCCTAAAATGTTTTGCTATAAGAGCAAAAAAAAACTTTTTCCTTGTCGATATATCTACATGTTGCTAATCTTGTGCAAGCGCAATAATTGATTCGTTATACGGCTTTTCGCTTTGCGACCAAGTTTCGTGGAACGTATCTAGGTCGTAAAGCGAGGTATGGATGTACCAAATGCTATAAATTCGGGACCAAAAACAAGATGCGAAAATTCGGGGCTGTTCCAGGAATTTCGGACTATGGTAACACGCATTTTTATTAGTATTTTTTTATAACATATCTTAAAATATACATTTTCGCATTTTTAACTTTATTGCGCATCAAACACTAATTTAGTCAAACTTTATTTCTTCAAACATTGGCTAAATTTCAGTTATATAAATTATATATTTTAAATAACAATAATAAACATATAAATCTTTACAATTAAAAATAATAATTCACTAACTTTCAAAAAATAAGCATGTTTTTATATAAATCTAGTTAAGATTTCTTTATCCTGTTTGTGCTGAATGGCTAATAACCCAGGTCTTTCTGTTCAGAGAATACACATTAATTTAGATGAAAATCAAACAATCTAGTTAAGATTAATTCCATTTTTTTATTATTAATTAATAGAGTAAGAAATTTTACTAAACAATTAAAGACTTGAATTTCAAAACGAAGTCCACAATTTTAAGTAAATTATGGTCAGATAATACCGTTTTTATTGAGTGGAAAGTTTGGAAAATAATAATGAAAATTTACATTGTTATATGTTAAATAAAAGAGCAGAGACACTAAGAGACATCTTCATTTTAATATGTAATTTCACCTTGTATATAAGTTGAATGTTTATTGTGGCAATAGTATGTTTATCTCTGAAAACAAGAATTTGATAAACGAATTAATTTCATGGAATACAACCAATTCGTTAAATCTATACATTAATATAATATTATTACATATTTGATATTAGAAATGTTTTCAATGTTTGTTGTTTATAACTAAATCCGCATATTGAAATTCACGTATGCTTTAGTTGTCATGGATGAGTTTGAATGGAACATTTCCTTATACTTGGATGTAGACAACGTATGAATTATTAATACCGTATCCTACAAAGCTGGACTAGAGCAAAAAAATATACAAATTGTTACTATAATGCTATGAAAGCTGGATTTAAAGTAAAATTTAAATGTTTCATTTTCTCCTTAAAATTAATAAACAGCAATTAATTTAAATGTATTACGTGAAATATAATAAAATGAATTTCATTCATATTACTAGTATATTAAAATAAACATTACTAGTTTATTAAATAAAAATATCACTTATTATTATTAATAAATATATTAAAATATGTGGATTAAATAAAAATTCACATCAATTCTGTCGTTTTAGCTCTTTACAGCAACACATATTTTTCTTTTGTATTTCTTCATTTTATTGTATTAAATTATTTTTTGTAGTTGTTGCAAACAATTACACTTTTATTATTAAGAATTTACTATTTTGTTTATTATTAGAACATTATAGTAGTTATTTAATAATTTAATTCAATGATACTGTAAAATATCTTAATTATTTTAATAATTCTAACAATATCAGGATTAAAGCAATATACCAATTAAATAATTTATAAAATTTATTAATTGATTAGTATTTATTAAATTGGCTTAATTTTAGATGGAAAAAGGACTGTCTTTGAATGTGTGTCGAATTATTATTAATAATTAGTGATAGAAAATATACATGAATAATAAATATGATCAACTTAGTTTTTAAGATATTCTAAAATATTAATTACACTAATTAATTATTTTGTAATTTAATATTTGATGTTGTGATTATATTGGATTAGTTCGTGAAACCATATATTTATAATTGCGTATGAACGTTGCGACATTTAAGGACCATTGATCTATTCGATTTATTCAGCCATCAGATAATTAATATTAATTAATCTATGCTGTAACCATGTCGCGTATGCAAACACAAAGCTAATGTAATTTGGTAGGGAATAGATTTTCTGTTATGAAATGCAAATGTCCCCGACATTGTCTTATTACAGAGTTTAACAGAATATCATTGTTCAAATACCCGAGATATTCCAATCAAATTTTGATTAGCCTGTAACCCGAATCGCTTCGCTCATTCATCTGTAATATCACTCGTATTAAAATTCCCTTATTAAATTGATGAATTTCGTAATTAGTTTCTGCTAAGAATTGCTTTATCCAATATTATACAAAAGACAATCGAAATTAGGTCAAATTGTAATTGAAAATGTATGTAACAAGTAAATATTTTTATAGAATTATTATTATAAATGTTTTTTTTATTGTTATCCTAAAGTAATTTTAAGTTTAAATTATTAACTACTTGTTTAAATCTACATGGTAGACAATAGATATATTGTTTCAGATATAAATGAAGGGTTGTAGAGATGAGACAAAGCCTAAACAACATGTGACACTCAGTTACACAATATATTTCCAAGACAATAATGTACAGAGAAATACAATAAGGACAACTTTACCAGATTACTAAGGGTGAGACAAGAGTAGAGAAATTGTTTGCGCTCCCCTTCTCTACTACCTGCAGGGAGGCATCCCTATTATCATAGATCTGTTACTTCCAGGTTTACACAATGGGGGTGGAAGTGAACCCACAACATGAATCCAGAACTAAACCCTATCAATTTGTTAACTAAATTTTAACTTCATAAAGCATACATTTTTCAATTTAGGAAGAGCAAGTTTCTTTCTTGAACTATATTCCATGTAGATTTTTGATATGTTTTTATTGTTGTAATGTTATATGATATAATAATAATTGATATTAAAATATAAATAATATTTATATTATATTAATAATGTAAAAAAATATGGAATGAATAATATATATGTAGATCTGTTAAGTACAAATTGATGAATAATGAAAGGTTACCCAATGTACGAAAGGACGAGAATGGGAACAAAATAAATAAATAATCGAGGATTATTGAGTGGAGCTTAACCTGTGAAAGCCCTAGTTAAGCCCGACAATGAAATTTGCCGTGGCCGCATCGCGAGGATTTGCCCCAAAATGAAGCGTTGATCCTTATAATCCGAACCGAACCGAAATAATAATGTAAAAAAGGAACTGCAAATACAGACGATGCTCGAAGTAATGGATGAAGTGAAAAATGTGCAGACACATAACACCGGGTGGTTGGTTTGTTGTTCCTCGGGCATCGATTGACCCTAATTATTGCAATCTAATCAGGGACGGCAGTAATTGAATGGCGTAACGGAGCATATCGAACGTGTTAAATTGCTGGATAGCATGTCCATGGAAAATATCCATCTGCAGATTTACGGCTGGAAATTCGCACAAATATGGGGAACATCGTGGTCCGACTCGGACGATAATCTATGCAGCGTATAGAAATTATATTTGGGCTGCCAACAAAGTGCGATAATGCCGGTAATTGCATTGTGTATGCGTGTGTGGGTCTCCATCTGTGTATGCGTATATACATGTGTGTGTGTGTGTGTGTGTGTGAATGGATGGGAGGGAGCCTCATCAAATCAATTTGATATTTGTGTAGCAACCACCGCGCGTACCAACGTTACTCCGCCGATGCTTCTATATTAGGGATCATTTTGATTGATTACCCCATTACACGGTTCACTACTTTGGTCCTGTTAATGCTTTTGTATATAACAACTATATGTGCGGTTGTGTGCGTTTATGTGTGCAACTTACTCCGTGTGTCTAAGCCCTAGAGAACACATCGCCTATCCTTTTTATGAAAGCTACGTGAAAAATAACCATTGTTCCGTCAAAGTTTGACTTTCATAACTAAACTATTACAATGTTAGCGAAAAAGTTTCCCTTGTTCCGTATTGGACCCACCATCAATAAACTTCAACGTTATATACTTCATAAGATAATGAAGAAAAATATTTGTATACTAAACTTTTGGAACGTTTACGTGTTGCATATATATTTAAATATATCAAAAAAAAAATATTAATGATTTGACCAGTTCATTTGTGTTGCTTCATTTATAATACAATAATAACTTTTTTCTTATAATTATTGATGTAATAAATATTATTATTATTAATGATTTGATCGTAAATTTTGTCTATTATAAGTTTTACTGACAATGAACTGAACACAATCACAAACTTTAATTACAAAAATAAATTTCAAACTCAGTTTCAGTTTCCGCATATAATTTCAAGTAGGAAAACAAATACTATATATTACTTTTTCAAACATAAACAAATAATACAATTTACATATATTTTACTTATTTTTATCCCAGGACAGGTAACTTTTCTTCTTTTTACCTTATAATATATTTATTTGTACAAGTGTTACTCCAATTACTAGAAATAATGAAAATTATGTAATAATCAATATCATTATGGCATTGAATAGTGTTTATTAATCTGTTTATAAGCATTTGAAGCATTTTGATGTCAGAAAACAATGAATTTGAAGTGATAAATCATTGATCAAGAGCAAAAATAACAACATAATTGTGGATATTTCGTACTTATTTATATTTCTCATTATTTAGATATGGATTTTAAAATATTGAGACTAAAGGAGAGACTAAATTTCGATTGGTATGAATTCAAATGCTAAAGAAAAGATAATAAGATGGGAAAATTTTAACAAATATCAATGGCTCAGTAATTGCAACCAAAATTCAATTATTATAATCTTTAAAATGTAATAGAAACGGCAGAAAGACCAATGGTCTATAGCCCTTTACAGCAATGATAATTATAGTGTTTTCTTTTTCTTATAATCATATATGAATTTTGTATTATTTTGTTCAATGTTTCAATAAAAATAATTAATAATAATGTAATAGAATGTAAACACTCTTATTTCTTTCAAGAATTACATTAATTTCCCTCCTAGCCTTACTTTACTTCGTCATTTATGTTTTTGTGTAATTTATAAATTAATATTTCATTAAGGTTTTATAAATATTTTTTTTATTACATTTTTTCAATTTAATTTATATCTTGCTATTCAAATAACAATTATCTGCGACTGTGGAACAGATTATCTACTTTACATTACTACTTATTACGCAGATACGTAGGTTTCCATTATTTTACTTCAAAAGGGTAGGAATTATGTTTGAAATGCAACTTCTAATCTATTTTAATTCATAATCTTTAATGATTATTAGATTTGAAGTAATTTATTTTTGTCAGGATAGAAAAACCTATGGTCTATAGCCCTTTGCATCAATAGCAATATTTTTTCCCCATATATTTTCAGTTTATTGATGCAATTTATTATATATTTATGTGCTCTCTGTTTACATCAAAAGTAATAAGAAAACAGTTACATTTATCTTTAAAATTTGATTATAAATATAAAATACGTGAATACAGAAGTTTGGTCCAAGAACACTTCTGCATACTTTTCTAAATGGAAACAAAATATGCGGATACGATGTACAAAGCAACCCGTATTCTTATTTACGTACAAATATCCAGTTGCACTACATTCTGTTTACTTTCGACAAATTGCATGCGTTTTTTTTAAATTCAAAGTCGTGTTAGGAAATGCAACTTTTATATGGAGCAATAAAGGGTATACATAAAATTAGTTACGTTTTGCATATAGCTGGGTTTCTCCATGGAAGAATACATGAAAATTTACTAATTTGGTAAAATAAAGAGCCCATTAAAACGAACGTTACGTTGCGAAATCTAAATACGTTGTAGCTACTAATAGCCCATATACCTTACTCCAATCTCGGCTTTAATACGATCGAAACATATTCGTATTCATGAGCTGAACATAACACAATATAAAAATAATTAAATTAAACTATAACAGTAAATCAATCATTTTTCATGTTATACTTATTTTTTCATATTAACTACTTCATTATTGTTTAAATCATTTTAGTAACACTTTTTCTTTTACTATATTCAAAACTTATATTTGTTATATGTGAACAATACAAAATTTATTAAAAAAATAGACATGATTAAATATGAGCATCTAAATATAAAAACATTTATTGCAATAAAAATAACAATGAAACTATTATGTAAATAAAGAAATGTAAAGAAAAGAATATATAGGCTTATAGATGATCATAATAATTTGTTATAGGTATGACACGAATAAACTATAATTAATTACAACAATTTTTCAAACAAAACTCTATATTTTATGAATTCTTATGAATATAAAATGCATGAATTGCAAATTCTATAATTTGATTCAATAAAATCATATTATGTGCTTTTTTTCCACCCTTGAGTGACAATTAAATGTTGATTTCGAACCGTACAGTGCGAATTCGAATATTAATTTTATTATTATGGATTTAATTATTGCGGCAATTTTGTCAATATTGATAGAACAACGCGTACAAATGCATGCAGACGTGTGTCCGAACGATGTGGTTGAAATATGAAAAAATTAAAAAAAAAACCGTTTCGATATATTCAAATGAATGTGCATAAATGCTAGAGAAAGCAATGCGTTTGTGCAGATTAAAAATTTAATTAAATTCTCCAACATTCGTAACCGGCCGCACGGAGATAAAAAAAATATATATAAAATAAAACAAAACGCACACGTATTGTGCCTATTATTCGAGCCTCCTCGAATATTAATATATTTTTCGTTACATTTTTGTATAGGAAGCAATTGTTGTTTTTTAATGCAGATATTATTGTTTTTCGCTGGGTTTTAAATTATAATTTAGTTTTAATTGACTAATTTTACCAGCTGTTTAGTAATTGATTCAAAGTATTGTAAAATATCAATCAGTTAGTAGCTACAGTAAAGCATTGCATAGTACGGGTTTAGCCATTATCCCGGACTCTTTGAAACAGAGGACTTTAAAACAACAATAAAATGAACAGAACAACGAATAAAGAAACTATAAATGATTTACAAAACATATTTTTTTAGAATTTAATGATCAAATTAACAGTGAAAACATACGTCACATTTACAAAGTGTCATATTTTCAATTGAGGTGTTTCCAGAGGAAGTGTTATGGATTTTATTTATCAATTTCTTTGATATTAATAACATTTTTATGCAATGCAAATGAAGCAGTGTTTATGTGAGTTTAGTGAAAATAAAATATTTGAAGAGTGAGATATTTTAACAAGGTAAGTGAAATAAGCTATAAGCTCCTGAAATGATATAAATTTTAACTTATTTGATGCTATACATTTATATATTTCAACTACAAAGTATACAATTATTCATATATTTTTGATAAAAAAAGTTGGTGAAGAAAATTATTAGATTTTTTTTTTTTTGCAAAATATATTAAATGTTTGTTACAAGTTTCACAGTTAAATTATTCATTCTGTATACAGCAATTAATGTACGTAATAAGTATACATCAATCCCACTTGCAGTAATTTACATTAGAGTAGTTAAAGCTGAAATTTGGTAGTAAATCAATCAGTTGTAACATCGCATGGAATCGAAAGTGATTACTGTAATTGTATTATATCTGCAATTGTGCAACGTAATAGTCATTTAGAAATAAATCCAATGCATTTATACAAGTTATAATTAGTTCATTAACGCCGTCCGCCCACACGCGGGGCGGCGTCACACAGTAAATTTGCGACAACAGAATTACATGCAAACGCAATTAGATTTTACGATCCTAATTCCATACTTAAACAATTTCGTTATGTAAAACCAAATTAAACAAAAACGGTTTAACCATGCGCGCCGCATATGCATGCATATAAAACACTTAAAACGGTATTATCAGAGCGGCTGATAAAACAGCGCTTCCCAAACAATTCAATCCCTAAGCTTTGCGCAGATAAAATGTGTAGAATATTAATGTCGTCCTTTTAGTTCCCATTAACGCGTTTCACCTCTCGTTTAAATCAGATATGTTTCGAGCGAGTTGAGTTTTTCAATTCCTATCGAAGCGCAGGCCTGTTTTCATACGTAAATTTAATTAAAGTACAAATTAGTGTTCGGCCGATATGCAAATATTACAAAATTTACGTTTATGTTAATGGGCAAAGCGAATCGAATCCATTCATGCTGCGATAAATAAATTTTGTGAGCAATTACGTCCGGTAATATAAATATAATTTGTGCTAATATACAAATAATGAATAACTATCGAAGCTTGCGGCTAAATGTAAGCATATTGGAATATAACTAATATTAATCGATGCGGAGCACTTTTGCATACAGATTTTCGGTTTCATTAGCTGCGGTTTCTACTTTTCCAATCTGTTTTTAATATTGATTTATGAATGAATAACAGGTTCACGAAACTGTTAAAAATACGTAATATATTAACCAATATGATATATATTTAATTGTTTTGCGTTTTGATAAAAAAAATACGTGACATTTTCATAATTGAATTAATTATTTAGGAAGTTAAATTGTATACATAAACTTTGAACTTTTTGAAATTATTTTATAAATTATTAATTTGAAACTAATTATTTGTTTATTCAAGTGACAGCGTTTTTACTAAATTAATTATTTATTCACATAGTCAATTTATAGTGTACAAAAAGTCTTAATGAAATCGATTAAAGACTTTTTTTTATCTAACATCCAAAAATATTAGTTTGCATAATTTTGAAAATATTAAGTATTTCTTTGAAAAATATTTGAATATCCTTAATTTTTTATAGCGATTTACAGCCCAGTAATAACTGAATACTCCATACATTCCTCTAACATCCAACCATTCAAAATCATATTTTGGATTAGGTCTATCTAATATAGTTGGTGAGAAGATCTCTAAAATTTGAAGACACTGCTTTTTCTGGTATTCATTTTCAATTTCTTCATTTTTGACAAAGAATTACTGCCAAATGGCTCAAAGCTTACCAATAAATGAGTACTCGTTAGATTCCTCAACTATCCAACTTTCATAAACATCCTTTGGGTCATGTGTACCTATTTTGGTTTTCGAGAAAATCCATACTTTATTATATAATAATTTTCTGTTAAATGATTATTAAAATGTAGCAAAATATTAATGTTGTTATAAATATTATGATTATATTATTATTAATTATCAATAAGGTACTTTAATATAATAAAATTACGTTAACTTTTAATATTTTTTTAAGTGTTTATGAGTTTCAAGAAGAATAAGTGTAAGGAAATAGCTGCAAATTAAATTTTGCTAAACTGTTATTACAATAAGTAAAAGTAATAGAGATAATAGGATAAAATCGTTTTACATAATATGTAATAGCGCATACGTTATACAAAAAAAAGAACAATTGCGTAAACATATTCACAATACATGTAATGTGATGCGAAGAGAGAACGAAATTAAACACAAAAAAGTTTCACATGGAAGTACAGCATTTACATAATACGCTTTTACTTCGTGCTGTCGATTAGTACATGATTTTTCACTACAACTAAAGCAAATTTTATTGAATACTTGATTACTACTAACGTACCAATTCTATATTTCTATAATTATATGTAAAAGAAATTTGTTGAATAACAATTATTTGGAACATGTTTTCTAAAATTTATAGAATGATTGATTACAATAGACCTACCAATTCTATATATTTCTATAATATACGTAAATGCAATTTGTTGAATAGCAATTATTTTAAATATGTTTTCTTAAATTTATTGTTGTTGGCATAATGTAAATAACACGTGTTGCATCGCACACCTCTTCTTCGTTAAAATTTATTAGTATTACTTTTACCCGACTTTGTCATGCATTCTTCTTTCGAAAGCATAAAGAATAAATAAATCCGCCGATGACTTATGGTGCGTTCAGCTGGGATTGCGCGCACTTTTACTTCGCGTTGCGTAATTTTGCGGGAACAGGCGACGTTTCGCGCCGATAATCTAATTAACTGATTGCGATCGGATCAAGATCGGCGAATCGATTCTTGCTTTGCTGCACTCGCTTCAAGTGAAAAAAAAATAAAATAAACGAGAAAGTAACCCGAAAATTGGTATAATTCGGTCAACAATTCGTGCTTGTCGGTGTATAGGAATTGGGTCTCGGTGTTGGGGGGAATTCGAGTTTTCGAGAAAAAAAGAAAAGAAAAGTATTGTCTAAGCCCAATTATGCCACTACGACTAGAACGTTTCGTTACTTAACAATATGCTTCTTCATTAAACCGAAACCCACTGAATTTTAAACACGTCCAGATTTCAATTTCGAATGCTACGACGGACAGTGAAATTCGTTTCCGTATTGCTTAGATTCTCACGCTAATGCTCGTTTCTTTCATTTGAATTTTGAAATGTTGTTTTGACTTTTATTTCATCAGTTGATGGCCGTGCGTTGAAGGCACGGCCCTTAATCATTTAATTTACTACTTAATTACTGGTTTGCATGAGAGTTCCTGCTTTGCAGCGTAATTAAATTCTGCATGCACGCTTATTTGAATTTTAGATTTGTTCATATATTCTTCAAATTTTTATCTCGACCGGATAAAGTTCATGCTGGCAGTATCAAGTTTATGGAGTAATTCATGCTGAAAAAACAGTGACAACAGCTTATTTATTGTATGAAAAATGAGAAGCAATTGATCATATAATAAAAACTGCATAGAATAACATTTTTGTTCATTTCTTCTTCCACATTTCTTTTAAATTTTCTAATAGAATAAATGCATAATTATATAAATTTTGATAAGAATCTTTGCAACACTGACATTTTGGTAAATTTTGTTTGTTTCATTTCTTCGAAACCCTTTCTTTGGTCATTATTATGTTAATCTGCCGTTGGATAATCGGACATTTTGCGTATGTACGCACGTGTTGTGGTTTACTTATCCGCCGTGACGAATTACGTAGACCATTGCTAAATTCCTAGAATACAGTGATCGGAATTCATAATTTCCAAATTCGATTTTCAACGAAAATGAAACCGAATAACATAAACATTTATGTAATTTTAAAACACAACAATTTAACTTAAGTTTAATTAAGACAGACATTCTGATTATAAAGTTAAAATCTGAAGAAATCTTTCCTATAAACAATACTCTCAGGAATACTCGAATATTTTAGTTAATGTTATGTAATAATTAATCACTATTCTCCTATTTTTATAATTTTGATTTCTCCACACTACACACTTAGAGTATTCTTCACAAAATCCAAGAAAATGCGCACCCTTGACATATATTGGCAACATAAGTGTGAATTTGTACTATTGCAGAAATTATTTTTCTTCTGTAATTATTGTATAATAAGTAAATTAACAACTGAAAATGTACAGAGACTACACAACGTTGACTTTTCTCTCATAAGTAAATACATTATTACAGTTAAGTAGACAAGATCATACACTTTCGGCACTTAACAAGTTCGAAATGTTTATTTTACATAAACTCCTTTCAAATATGATTTTGAATGATATGAAAGTTTTATTGAAATTTAATATTTGTTTTCCATATGAATATAATTAATATAGAGATGAGTCAAGTAATTCGATGCATTTTATTTGTATGTCACAAATACATATCGTTATTGTAATTCTAGTCATATTTACTATTTCATTTAAATATTGTGATGCATTGTATTTCAACATACCTAAAGTGAGTAAATGTATGTTGAAATGTGTTGAATTTTAAATACATTCTATTGAAAGTTTGTAATCCAATTTGGTATTTACGTGAAAATAATATATGTGTATTATAAAAGATAATCAGAAAAAAATATATAAAATAATTGAATTTATTGAATTGAATTTAAAACTAGTAGAAAGCTTAGTATACCCATACCTCGCTTTATAAGTTCCACGAAATTTGGCCGCAAAGCGAAAAGCCGTATAACAAATCAATTATAACGCTTGCGCAAAATTGGCAACATGGGGATATATCGATATGGAAACAAAAGTGTTTTTTGCCGTTATAGCGAAACATTTTAGGCCGTAAATCAAAAACGTGCCTTAATTGAAGAGGGCCGTTATAGCGAAATTCCATATAAAGAGCGTCCGTATAGCGAGTGTAATTAAATATGCATTCATATTATTGAATCATTTATTAAAGTTAATAAAGTAACAATAGAATTATAAAAAAAACGAAAATTTAAAATTAATTGACAACATCTTGCATAATATATTTTTTATTATAAGTGTATACCATATATGTAAAAACATCAGTTAATTAAATTTTTAAAAAAGTATTATTATTAAGAAAATAACAATATATCATAGTTAATTAAATAATCATATTTGTAATAAAATGCAATCAAATCCGGTTTTAATCTCTTTGCAACTCAAGGACAACAATTTAGTTTGTGCTCATGTTACGAAGAAAGTCTTAATTGCGCATGCAAATTTCTCCAACAGATAAAGACGATACGCCTATCAACTTATTAAATCTCTTCTAAGAGGGAGACGGAGTAGAGAGAACTTTCATCGTAGAAATGAGAAATTGCCGCGAAGAGTTGTTGAAATTAGATGACATGAGCTCCTGTCTCAAGGCACGACGGTGATATAGTTTATAGCCTAGTGTTCTAGTCGCAGCTCTGATTGTAGATGCAGATAAAATGTATTGTTAGTTTGAAATAGTTATTTTTTTTGCTACAATTAACATAATGATGTTTAAATAGAAATATCTCTTATAGTCCGGCTTTTAAAAGTACAATACAATTTTACTATAAATATAATGAACCAATATTGAAAACCGAATTTAAGTCAAGTTTACTAATAATGTAGATGTTTACTAATGAAACAGTAAGAATAAACTTAAAGAAAATTATGAAATTTGTTCAATTCCATAGAAATTGTGTTCTATCAAAGCAAAGTAAGGTCATATATTTGGTGACTGACTTGTTGAAGTCGTGATGCTTCTCATCTGTAGGTCTGACTTTGTGCTTGAAGATTTATATATTTTCAATTTTTAAAATCTTTTTCAGTGGCAAAAGTTTCAGTTTTTTTCCCTCGATAAGTAATAGAAGTTCTAAAAGTATGGAATCAAAAATGAAGTTATAAAAAAGATTGCAGAGAGTCATCGGGCAAAATGAGAAATGTTAATAATAATATTTTTTATTAAAGAAATTCGCAAATATTTAATAATTCTTGAAAAATTGTTGTTACTTGATTGGGAAATAACGATGCATTTCACATGTATCCATAACTTTCTGCCTATTTCCTATATTTCCATATTTAAAATTTTTAAAAACTCTTTCAGTGGCAAAAGTTTCAGTTTTTTTTCACCGATAAGTAACAGAAGTTTTAAAAGTATGGAATCAAAAATGAAGTTATAAAAAAGATTGCAGAAAGTCATCGGACCAAATGGGAAATGTTAATAATAATAATTTTCAATTAAAGAAATTCGAAAATATTTCATAATTGTTAGAAAATTGTTGCTACTTGATTGGGAAGTGACGAATCATTTCACATATATCCCTAACTTTCTGTCTGATGATTACAATTTCATTCGAATTTTGAAAAACTCATTCAGTTGTAAAAGTTTCACTTATCTTTCTGATGACAAAGAAAAGTTTATGAACATGGTATTAAAAGTTACTAAAAAGATTTGAGAATGTCATCAGACAAAGAGAATTTCCAAATGATTTGATAGTTCATGCAAAATGATAGGTACTTGCTTGAGAAAGTCATGATGAATATTACATTGTGCATGAAGAAAAAATATAAATGTATTTGAGAAAAATCTTTAAGATATTTTGATATTTATAGTGTATATATTTCTTTATAATTATGAACAGTAAAGCAATTAACATAACGTTCACTAAGAATAGAAAAGGAACAAAAGTGGAACGTTACAATACATTTTTCTTTTCTTAGATCTATAAGCATATAGTAGAAAATTATGACTATTAACTTATGCATGTTATTCACACGCCACTCGTTACAAAGTGTGCGATATATGTGCCATTCCATATATTAAAGTGTCGTGTCCCGGGATGGAATATCTCTGGACACTTGTGGAAATATCTCGTGGTTCGTCGTTGTGGAGTCTTGGTGTGTTTTTATGGAAGTCCCAGGTGGTTTTTATGGAAGTACTGGCTTCCAGTCGTGTTGGACTTAGGTATAGAGACAAAAAGTAACGCTGGGATCCAGGGAGAACCTTTCCGATCGACGGGTGTGTAACAAGAGAGACCGATCGGTCGCCGTTTCGTCAATTTATCACTTCTAGGGTCATAAAACTTAGCCCTTCCTTCATCTTCCTTATTTCTATCGGCCAATCATGGGTTTTGCATGTGGGGGTGGATCTTATCTTATACTAACTAATTAACATAGTGGGAGTACAATATATGGAAGGTAAACATGTTATTATTCCCTTAATCATTATGTGATTAAGATTTGTAGTCATTATAGAATTTGGTGATATGCACTTTCTAGTGATTAGGGTATGGAATCTTCCTAAATGGAAATGTACGTCGTTAATGAGATCGTACTTACAATAGTCATTATAACAATAAGGAATGACATAAACAATACTGGTTATACATAACAAAAGAATGATTAATTACGCGAAGACGATAAACACTTAGATTAAAAAAAAGTACGAAGAGAGAGAGAAAAAATAATAAAATAATTTCACAAAAATAAATAAATACAAATGAAGTCCACCTGAAGGTAGAATATAAAATATACATTTTTATCCACATAAATATTCATACGGTACGAACAAGAGGGCCCACGCAGAGGATACCCCTCGACGGACGCTAACGAATTCATTACGCGGATATTTTTTATACTTTTATTTATTTTTTTAATACATATATTCACAACCCCAGGTGAAATATTTCAGTTACATAAACTTGTTGCATTATTAGTTGAAACGAATTCATATATTTGAAATAGTACAACAACAAAAAAAAAAGACAGAAAGAATTATTTCAATTAAAAGTAAATTGCACATAGCGTGGTTACGGTTTATTCGCGCATATTTTTTTCTATTTATTCATTCGCCAAAGTGTGTATGATAGTAATAATAAATTGTGTATCGCACATTAACGGTTCATATCGGTAAATAATAAATATTGATTTTTATTTTTCCCGTCAGCCACGTTACAGTTACTTCGAAATGAAGTCACTTGCCTCCAATGAACAGCAGTCTTTTCCATATGCAAATGCCACACGTGATTTATGCAAGACAGTTACCTGCTATTACTTATTTCAATTATTTCAACTAGAAATTGATATAATTAATATGCATTTTATATAATTACGTGTGTTAAGGAAAACACAATACTTTCAAATCACCAATGTGAAACAACAATTTAAATTCTATAAAAACACTCCTTTTAAATGTTTGCGTTATTAATAATAATAGGGTGTTTAGACTAGTCCTTTGAAGTTATATATATTATTGTTTATTAACAATTTTTATTTGTATTAAAGTTGTAATGAAATCTGAAAACATTTTCAGCCTAATTTATGTTATTAATTAAATTATACACATACTGTTTTATTTTACTACTCGTAACTGTAATTATCAAACTGTAATTCTGTTATCGGGAAACGATAAAAAAATATTAAATGTGTTTGATATAAGTAACTGTCAAAATATGACAATTCTAAGCACGAAACTAATTTAAAACTGATTCACAGCCAATTCACAATTAAACACTTGAATTTTCTGTATAGAAATGTAGAATCAATTAATTTAGATTAAATCTGTTGAAACCCTTTTTTTTTGGTGTGTCTTTTTTGGAACCAAATTTACAATCGAATATTCAGTAAATCATCACGTCATTACAGATACTTTTTTGGAAACGTTGCCCATTGACAACTATCCCTTGAAGACTGTTTTTATTAGGAATCAATGGCTTCAGTCCAAAAACACTGAAAAATGCAAGAAACCTCAAAATCCTGTTTTATATCTGGAAATGGAACTGACAACCTTAGAATGTTGACAGGCGATTCTAACCATTCATACGGCTATGGGTTTCTGAATGTTCTAATCTATAAATACACAAGCCCTGTAGCTAAAATTGGACCAATGAGATATTGTAAAAAAACACAATGTGATAATTATAATATAATAAATCAAATTATAATTATATTCCAACAAAATTAATAATTGTATCTTTATTTATCGTAAAATTATATAAACTTGTGCAGAAAATCGTCTTTCAATAGCCCTTTGGGCCAATGTGTGGTCAATAAATAAGTTTAATACATAAGCTATTACGAATCTGCTAATACTTTTCCAGCAATCTAATGACTATGTAGAGAGTGAAAGTTATAATAGTTCAACAAGATTTTTGTTCCGAGATAAATGTAGAAAATTTATTTTTCCTCGGATATTTTCCGCACCGTAATGACTGCAATTGATTGGAGAAAATATTTACCATACAAGTGCAATAAAACGACGTTCATAAAATATGAGAAAGTGTTTCCATCGAAACAGAAAGCATTTGTCAAGTGCGAATTACATTACATCCTACTGTTATAAAGAAAACATTTTACCGTTTAAGATTTACAGTTTCTTTCATATTATTATTAAATGATATTAACTAAACTTCAATGGAAAAAAAAACATATTCATATTTAGTCATTTAATAATCCTATGGAATGTTAAGATACAATAACTATATTAAGTTATCAATGATTCAAATCTAAAGGTCAAATGCAGTAATCCTCTAATAAAGCGAGGACGTGAGCTATATTAACATTACAATATTTTCCTTTGTTAATCTGACATTTTTTTTTTGTTAAAGTTTGGTATTCAAGTAACAATAAAACGCAAATTCACCAGCTTCGTATTTTGTATTAAAGTACGATTCTCGTGATGTGGGATGGGGGATTTGCATGACTTAGGTGTGTGCGCTCTTAGGAAGTTATAGAAAGTATGGGAAACGATGTACAAAGTATGTGAAGGAAACAATGAATCATTGAGGTAATGCTCAAGAAGAGTTTATATCTGCACGAATGTTATTGAATAATGCAATTATACGACACATAAACAATTTTTTAGTTCAATCGCATTCATATTTAATAAACATATTTTGTAACTTAACATAGGTTTTTTTTATATAGGAAAATGCAAAAAAATAGCAACACCTAGTTTTTTAAGTTTAATTTATCACATTATTAAAAATAATATAATAATTATATAACTAATTAAATCTAACAAGTTAATTGATGCGTTGCTATTATGTAATTAAATGCATATTACAAATAACGATGCCTCGTTCATCGTTTCAGAAGATAATTGAGATGTAAGACAAATATCTTACCTTGCCATTTATTCTGCAACAATAAAAATATAATTATATGAATACTAGAATATGCGTGGTTTTAAGTTAAAACAATTACCCAATTATCAGATTGTTATGTATACCTGAAGGTTACTTTAGACTATGATGAGTAAAGTGGACGAATGATTTAATAATTGTAGATAGATTTCGTTGAGGTCAATAGGAACTTAAACACTAAAATAAACACTTCCCTTATAATAATGTTTAAATAGCAAATATAATGGTTTGTCGAATATCGTCATAATAATTAGAAGTACATTTACATTTAGAAGAACAGATGTATACACAAATTCAAGGATAATTTATACCAATATTAACAATTTGTATTAAATTCAAAGTCTAATATACATTTTTTTTATTCATAAACTCGAGTCATGGTAGAAAAATAGTGTACACTCTTAATTGAAGTATGTCTTTCTAAGTGCAAATGGTTTGTTTGCTAATTTTGTTCCTATTTGCATCTCCTTGAAGTAAAAAAATAGAATTCAATCTAATATTTAAATAAGAAGTATTTTTTTAGTTGTCAATCATCTATGGAATATATGATCGAGAACACAAAATAGTTTATTTATTTCTTGCAATGTCACATACCATAATATAGAGAAATCTAGGCTGAAAGATGACCTAAATGATGATAAAATGAATGAAAATAAAGCGTTGCAATTGCCCGATAACATAGTAAAATAATACATAAAATAGTTAATAAAAGATTAGTTTAGATACTTTACTGTTATAAAGAAAAACAATGCAAACATGATTACATTCTGGAGTTATATTACAAACAAGAAAATTCGATAATTAAAAACGTGATTTATATATATATATAAAGCATATTGTGTTATAAAATTTCATAATGAAAATGTACTTAAAACAATATTTTCCTATAATTGTCATAAGTACAAAAAAAATGTCACTAAATTTATTAATTCTGAATAGTATATCATCAGAAATTTGCACTTTCTTAAAATCATGAATTTTTTCATTGTTTTTATTATTTGTGTATAAATATTTATAAATAGTAATAAAAAAATCTACAACTCGAAATGCAAATATTTATTGAAATGATTAATGAAACTGCGAGATGAAAGAAGAGGTCATATAATGAGTGTCAAAGATCATCTAATAAAATTAGTTGGAATAGTTAAATTTAGGCTATAGTTTTCTAATATATTAAAGTAAATTTAATTCTGTAAATGTGTTTATAAATTAAAGATCTCGCTTATTTTTCTTCTTATGACATCTTTCATTGTAGATTTTTTTTGTTATTTTTTATGAAAATGTTATGGGCCGGAATAATATATTACGGGTTGTTGAGAATTTGCATACCAAACCAGTTATAGCAACTACCCATCGTCTGAAATAATATAAAATACTGGAGTTAATTTGATCAGTTTTATAATTTAAATTTATAATTATTGTAAATTATATGAATATCTAAAGTAACCTTTACAACTACTCTATAAATGTCATTATAAAGTAATGCATTTTATAAATAACTCAAATACTTTCTTTAATATGAATAAAG
This sequence comes from Nicrophorus orbicollis, assembly GCA_018845635.1. NCBI lineage: Eukaryota > Metazoa > Arthropoda > Insecta > Coleoptera > Silphidae > Nicrophorus > Nicrophorus orbicollis. The sequence goes on along the minus strand of JAFMTC010014004.1, from coordinate 1,970,417 downwards.
TAATAATATAGATTATCAATTTAATTGAAAAGTAGATTATTTTTCACTACTTTTTAATATTTCTTATATTTGCATATTAATTAGTAATTAATATGCAAATATCGTTAATTATTAGATATATATTAATATAAGTAACATTGTTTTGTAGCCGATTTCTGAGTGGTCTAAAATATGAAAGGTATACACAATCTACTAATCAAAAATTTAATAATAATGATCATTGAAAAATGAAAGCAATTAAGACTGTGCCATAAATTATATCACAAACATTAAATAAATCAATTTGTTAATGTCTTCAAAGGCGTATTGGAGCGTTGAAGAAGTCCTTTTTTTTTATTTATTGAAATCAGATAAGGAAGTTCAGTGGCGATTATTACGATTTCGTTGTGTATTGGTATTGAGTCCTTATAGCGCTTGGTTTATCCTTTGGATTACTTTTCGTTTGGTGCTAGAACAATGAAGGTCAAGCGAAGATAATTAACTAATTAGATCCCCACTTAAGGCGTGAAAGAAAGAGCCGTTCGTTTTCTCTGATTTTTATAAGTGCGGGTGCGGCTTTCTAGGCGTTCAGAAGAATTTGACGCATGTGGTGATCGTAACCCTGAGACAGATAGGCGATCCTCTGATAGCGTTCGCTTTAGCCCAAGAATAAGTTCGAAGAGAAAAAAAAAGGACAACGAAATTTGGGTATTGTTTGGTTCGCGAAGAAATGCGCGGGTGCGGTACCAACTAAGACCTTGGTCTTCAAGTTTTTGGCATTACACAAGTGTAACTAACTGACAGTTCGCCGGAGACAATAACAGTGACCTAGAGAGGAGGCTTGTTGGATTGGAGCGCCTCTTGTCTGTGGAAGGCGTGAGGCATTCAGTCACCCAGTGGACTTCAAGTCGACCACTTCTACTCTTGGTTATTATTATTATAGTCTCTCCTCTCGACCCGTGCACACCGCCAAGCTCTTCCGGTAAGTGCATCCACCCTCTTCTGCGTATAAATATTCATATCAATTGCCCTTCCTTCACTTTCGCGTGCGCGTTACCTCGCCCTTTAACCTCACCTAAGTGACACAAGGACTCTGATTCATCTCATCCCGACGTACTGCGGAAACGCGAGCTTCACGATCGAAATGCATCAACCCGTTCTTGATCACTCCACATCCTGACTCGGAGATATCAACGTCCGGTCAGAACACGAACCCGCGTCTTATCATCGAACAAATTCAAAATCTTGATTCTTATAATCTGGATATTGGACAACTAGTGAAACAACTATGTCCAACAAGTTAAGTCTTAATTATTGTACATTATTTAAAAAAATACATCAATTTAATTATAGAAAAAATATTATTAATTTAAGAATAATAATTAACTTAATGCGATAGCCCTTTGGTCACATTGTGACTTATAATGAAAATTTATAGTAATTACCTCAAAAAAACATTACATTATACTAAAATATTTAAAAATATATTTTTTATTATAATAATTATTTATCTAATTTGTAAGCAATTTAATAAAGATATTAATTTTATAAATTATTTAAATCATAATCAATTAATCAAAATTTAATTATAAAAAAATACTGGTAAAATTTTCAAGACGCAGTAAATGATAATATAAACAAGAATGTAGTCATATATACTATTATTATTTATATACTAAAGATTAATTATACAAAAAACTTAACATAACTATTGAAAAAAATGAAAAAGAATGATGGAATACGAATTTATTTTAATTAATCATAAGTTATTAAGTGTCAACAAAAAGTGTAAGTGTTTTCGACGATTATCTGCAAATATATATTTATTACTTATATTTAATATGAAATAATTAAAATAGTATTGCTAATATAAAAATATAAGTAATAATTAATTAGGATAAAAAATCAATGGAATTTTATATATTTTTTTAATTTTATATTAAATTATCTTGTGATTTACATTTAAATACATTAAATCTAATAATATTGTATATATATTAAGAAAGTTGTTTTAAATCAATTAATGATAATAAAATATTTGTGACTGATACAATAAATTTAATTAATTATTACATATACTTAAATAAATTACATTTGTTCTAATTATTCATGTTTTCTTTTAATACATTTCTATATTTTTGTATTATAATTTAAAGAATGATTTCATTATTATGAATATTCGAAAAAAAAATATAACGAACGTTGTTCCAAATATACGTTGTCTAATTACCATTTTTTTTTCGGACTTTCACAGCAGAAATTTTTTAATTAAATAAAATTTTAATTGTATCAAGGTACTTTCAAATGTTGCATTAAATTATTTACGCCTCTGAATATGAAAAAGAAATTCAATTATTTCTTTTTACTTCTAATTATCTCATATGCATTTTAGATATCGAAGGACATACATTTTTGTAACACCATTATCATTATGTATATTTTTTTCTGAGTGACATAACTCAAGACTAATTACAAAGTGCATTTAAAGGACACGTATGTGCTTTTTTTTGGTATGGAACGACATGTGTTCAATTAAAACACGTAATTATATTTAATTTAATATTGCAATGCAACAGAAAAAAAAAACATTGGGTATATTAGGAAGTATTTTAAAAGTGATGATTCATTGTTGAAATTAACGTTTTTGTTTCTATAATTATGCATACGGAATATAATGTATACAAGATAATTATAGAATTAACAATGATTTTTTAATAGTTTAAAAAGGTAAATAAAAAAAGGTTTATCAAGACTTTAAGATAATATATGTTAATTAATTTTAAAAAAATATATACAATAAGCAAATTGTTAATAGTAATTCATAAATATGTTGTCAATAATGTGATTTATGATTTGTTTGTTATTTTTTTTACTAATTTTAGTTACTAATTTAATATTGGAGGAAGAAGGTTGGATTTTTAAATACTACTAAATGCAATATAATTGATATAATATACATGATAAATTTCAATGAGGCTTTTCATTGAAATTTATCATTATTTTTTTTAATTTTTCAATAATTTTTAACAGGAGGCAGTAATATAATTTTATATTTTCCTTTCCTTTTTATTTCTTTATTAATATTGCATTGAGTTTATTTTTGGGAATTATTTTTGCAATAAATGTTATTATTATATTCTTTTTTTTGATATTTTGAAATATAAATAATGGTTTAAACATGATTCAACTAAAATTATATTATGTTTGTTCTAGCAAATAAAAATTATGAAATATTTTTTTAAATATTGGTTCTTCAATTTTGGAGTAGATATAGTCAAATAGTTTTTCAGTCTTTTCGAGCTTTTATTATGCTAAAAAAATGGGTATGGGTTACTTTTAATATCATCTGTTACGTAAAGGAAATGGCGTCGTGAAGATATATTGAGATACTTGGGATGGGATGGATGAAAATCGGGCGTGATTAATTCCCAGGAAATAAGTGAGGAATCGGTGGGCGGACGGAAGTGAAAACGCCGCAAAGGATCATCAATAAACCTATTTATTCGTGAGATAAGGCGGATCCGTCTTCGGCGACAAGAAAAAGCGAAGACAAAAACGTCGGCAATTTCGCGAAGGACGAACTCTTCAATCCAACTACATCATATCTCTGCTCTGTTGTTATCGCGTTAGAATTTGAATATTCCATGCATACAATGTGCACGCGGTGTCATTCAATGCACCGGAATCGTATTTCCCCTGAAGAGAACCAGCGTATCAGAAACACATTTCGCGGAATAAAGCGCTACATCCTGTGAAAATGCACCGGGAACAACAAGAAAAGCAACGGAACGAAGAGTGAAAAGTGAGAAAGCGGAGAAATGGAATTTAAATAGCTAGAATTTTTCAGTTATTTCATATTCGCCAGCCAGTGAAAGGATGGAATGGCAGCAGTACACCCAGAGATGCTGCATTCTTTATTCCATCGGTGATTCATCTTCGTGTATAATGAGTTTGAAATCAGAATCTATGGAAATATTGACCTTAATGACATTGACATTGATTTAAATTACATATAAAGTTTAAAGAGATGCTAAATAAATTTAGTATAAACAAAACATTAAAACTATGATTGAGAAACATCATTGCAGATGGTTGGCATTTGCAATTAAACCACCTACGCTTAATTCGATTGCAGATATCGAAAATGAGAAGAATATCGTATTAACAATTAGACCGAGGTTGGATTCATCTTTCGCCTACCGCATCAATTCATCATTGACTCTCTCTTTCTCGAGTCTCGTTTTCGTTTTGTTACCTTTCTCCGTGCACAGCAGAAGCTCGCTCGATGCGAGAAGAATTTGTAGGTCACCTCGTAAAACTAATCCTACTTAAATAATATAAACATTTCTTCCTCAACAACATTCACCTAACAGCGGCAGGTGTTGCGTCTCTTTCTTTTCTATTATTAAATCACAAGCAAGCCAATAACCTCGTGACTTTTACTAAATAAACAATGGCAGGGCTATGTGAAGAATGGGAAGGCGGAGGCTGCGCTATTACACACGGGTTGAGTATAACGACTGATTTATTGGCAGTAGTAGAAAACGTTCCTATCCCGATTTATGAAGATGACCTGAAATTCTATGGGTTAGTTAGTTTCGCGGTCAGGTCAATGTTAAATGTTTTCGTATATTTTCACTTTTTTATTCACATTTTTTGGATATTTAAATAACAAATTAAATTAGTTTTGCATAAAAACCTAATGTAATTTCATTGCAAATGAATAATTATTGATTTCAAAAGAATTATAGTTTTATTAGAAATGATTAATTATTAACTAAATTTAATAACAATCTTTAGATAATAATATTTTTAGGGAAGAAATAGGTCTTTGTCTATACAACCCTTTGCAGCAATAGAATTTTCTTTTATATTTTTTCATTTTGATTGTATATGAAAATACTATGATATAATCAACATTTTATATAGTTCTTCTAGATCGAATTTCAAATTTGGTTTTGAACAAGTTTATCTTCTGTTATAAAAATATCAAGACATTGTTCTTTTTGTATTATTGACGATATTTCAATCCATTTACAATTTATTTTTAGAAAAAGTATACACATTTGAATTATATCCACGTATATATCAGATTATAGTTAATAATTAACAGAGAATTTGTTGTTTACATGATTTACATATAGAATTCTGTAACCATCAATCATAATAATGTTCAGTATTAAAAATGCCCTACTACGAATATTCAAATGAAATAATATACGTTAATTACATGTTACTTAAAAAGTCTTGAATTTTCATGGTTTTCCCATATGCAAATATTTGGAAACTATACATGAATTTTAAGTAATAACTTCTAGATATATAAATATAATCTTACTTAAAATGTATTAATGTAATACCATATTTTATATACATCATTGGAATAGTATTTTTTCTACTAATTTCTAACTGTTTTTTTTTTATTTTCAGTAATTATGATCATTTATTACGATTTTAACTAATAATTATTTATTTTATTATTATGTTTATACTACAAAAGTCCGTATTCTATAATGTTTGCAACCATAATTATAAGTTTATTGTTAAAATTTCATAATTTTAAAAGTAAATAAAAACATTAGATCTAGTAGCAAAATTTCCAGACAATATTTCATGGTTGGTTGAATATATTGATTCAAGCTATATTATTGTTTTTTGTAATGAAACACGCCAATGTCAAGGTTATAAATAAAACAAGCTAAAGGTGTTGATATCATTTTTCACTATTTTTTTTTCTTATAACGAAAGAAGCTGGAATATCTTGTCTGGTAAGATTGTATAAAGTAGGAATTAATCTTTTCGAGGCAAGTCTTTTTTGCAGCATTCATGAGACGGAGATGCATTGGGTCCAACGTAAAGTTCCCCTCCGCATTTATTCATAACCCAATATAAATTGGCTCTTTGGAATTTCATGAACTTCACTATAAAGGGTGGCAAGCAACCAACAAATAAAAAAAAGGTGGAAAGAAAAGAAGGTATAAAGCAAAACATTCTGGAATAAAAGTAGTACAGAATATTCTGCGTTGTTGGAGAGAAAAAGAAACATAAATAAGGTCGAGCTGAGTTCTTCGGTTGCGTTCGAAATTTTAATTGTACGGTCGCAACGGTGCCATATAATCCTGTGGAAATCCCGGAAATGCTGTTGCGAAATCGGTCCCGGGCGACGTTAGGGATGATGGTGGTAGGTGGCGGCGTCGGCGTCGGCGGTGGTATGACGGGATGGCGGTCGTCGGTGAGGTGAGGTGTGTTAGGTGTATTGAAATTGTGCGGCGTCGGGACGCAGCCGACTTCCGGTCAACGGCGCGTCGTCCGCATTCCCGAAGGGTTTTAGACCCATTCATCGGATCGCCGTCTCTCCCATCAAAAGCGCCACGCCATACATTATAATGAGACAACCGTCGACGACGGTAAGAAATCCCAGTACGCGATCCGAATAATCAATCAATTATACAATGCACAGCTGACAAACGCACACCATTGTCACACACTGTATAATTCCCTCCGCATTGCCCAATCTCAATCTTAATCATTTACACCCATACAAATATTTCAGCAGCAAAGCAACTAACTTGTTTCAACAGCTGTTTCCAACTTTATATTCTTTGGGGAAAATTTAACTCACAGCCATACCGTCTCCAAGTAAATATAAACTTTGAGCTGATACTTATACATTCCCACATGAATAAATTCCATGATTTTAATTACAAAAATTCTATTGTATTATGTAACTCTTGCATATTTCTGATTAGTTAGTATAATATCAAGTCGAAATACTTTATTTTACATTGATTATAATTGATAATAATAATATTTCAAGTCAATATTAGCAAATAGTAGAACAATAATAACATTTATTGCAACAACAACAATAAAAAACGATAAAGAACACAAATAAAATAATTATATAATATAATGTTTATCTGCCACAGGAAATAGTATTGTTAAAATTTTCTTTTTCTTTTTAATTGTAATTAATCTGATAATTAAATGTATATTAATTTCAATAGAGAGATAGAAAAACCTCAGATCTTTGGACTAAATTTAGGCTAAAAAAATATGTTTTTATTAATTGAATAATAAAATAATTAAATTGAATAATACTTTTACTACTTCGCTAAAATATTAATCACTCTTTTTTAACTAGAATCCATTAGTTTTGAGTTGTTAATTAAGATGATCACCATTTATTTTTTCTTTAAACAGAAACCCGACATATGTTATTTGTTTTGTCCATTGTTTTATTATTATTTATTGTATTATTAACAAAAGGTGAATTTCTTCGACGTTCTTAGTCATATTTTCAATTAAACTAACAATTAAAAAAAACTTTATAGTTTGATTTAGTGGAAATTAAATTAAATGAATTTGATTATTTATTAACAGCAAGGAAATAAATTTGGGAACATTTTGACAGAGACAATATTTATGTCCTTGAAAATAAATTTGGTATAGTATTTTGGTATAACTATGTACACTTAAAGCTACTAAATTTGAACAGATAAAATTTATGTTCTTGAAAATAAATTTGGTATAAGTATTTTGGTATAACTATGTACACTTAAAGCTACTAAATTTGAACAGATAATATTTATGTTCTTGAAAATAAATTTGGTATAAATATTTTGGTATACCTATGTACACTTAAAGCTACTAAATTTGAACAGATAATATTTATGTTCTTAAAAATAAATTTGGTATAAGTATTTTGGTATAACTATGTACACTTAAAGCTACTAAAATTGAACAAACAATATACTAAAATAAGACAAATGTATCAGTAAACAGGAAATTACATTAGTACTTTCAAGAAATTTGCTTCTCTCGATAAATATTCATTTACTAGCTTATTTCAACTATAAATCTAACTTTTTTTGGTGTGTGAATATGAAAAATATCTGATGATTTAGTAACAGTTAATACATATTAAATTTTATTAGATGATAAATCTTTACAATCGTTACATTTGCTTTCCTGCAGCTTACCAATGGTAGTAGTATCTACGAGCAGTTGGGATCGCCGTGTAAATACTGTTGATTTACGACTGGAGGTCTTAGAGGTCGCCGGTCCCTTGACCCTGGGTTAAAAACGTATAGCGACATTCTGCATGGAAAAACCCTCCTGGTTTAGCAAAAGAACTTTCCAAGAAAGAACTAAATTTATCACTTGGGCGTGGAAAATAATTCAAACTTGCCAGTTAAGGAATATTATAGATATAAAAAAAAGAAATATATAAGATGAAAAAAAAAAGAAGAAAATGATATATTTATTTCATGCAACGAGCGTACTATAGTAGACGTCTTTATTGCATTAACGTAATTTCTTAATAATAGTAATAAGATTTCTGTATCAGAGAAATTAACAATATAAATTAGTACAAAATATTCAAACAAAACCAGAAAAGGAATCTTGACAAAAAATTGAAATAATTATATTAATTTAAAAATTATTATATTATAAGTACTAGTAAGTAAATATTTATACTTATTAGTTATTTGCCAGAAACTTATTTAATATAAATCATTCAATTAAGAATAAGAATAATGTTCATACACGAAGGCACACCTTAATTACATAAAGATAAATCATATTTCTTGGAAACAATTTAAGTTAAAATTGGAAATTACGTAATTACTTAATTGATTTATGTGTTAGCTATATTGCCTTTATTTTATACTATTAAGAGGTTTGTCTATTAATCAATTTTGTTGAAAAAAGTCAAATTATTTGAAAGTGCATGTATGCAATGCTTTTAGTTGTATCCACAAAACTATTGTTTGATTGGAAATACAACAATCCGTAGAGACTCCTTGACTAATTCATTTCTTTATCTCCTGCTCTGTATCATATTACTCTCAGAATAATACGGACAATATTTACTTTCAGTTACGCAATATAAATGCCATTTCGGTTTGCCTCTCCTGTCGCTCATTTTTTTCTCTCCTCCGCCTCCTTTTCATCTTTCGGTTTTCCTCCGTTCCACTCTTTTTTTTTCTTCCAATCCCTGTTTGCGTTCTGTGTTTGCGATAAATAAATATTGGATAACGTAGCTGCTGGAGTCCGTGGATATTATGAAGAAAAATAATTTCTACGTCAGGAAATTGAATACTTTCTAACCGGCAAGATGCGGCCTGACGTTCTATAAATTCCGATTGATATATTAGATGGAATTGTTGGTTCCGTGGGATTCTTAAAATAAAATGATAAATCGCATTCTCCCCAGCCGCAGCCAGTAGTTCCATCTTCTCCTTACCCGAGAGGATTCGGAGAGGAATTTGCTGGAATCGATTAATTGGCATCGATCCGTTACTCGGATTCAGTGTAATTGTCTCCAATGTTCTTTGAAATTCGTTCGGCCTGCTGACATATTTCGGATGCAGAACAACGCATCCAAGGACGCCTCAGTTGTTACGAAACCGGAAATGCAATTAGATCTAATGGCGGATGCGGATTTACTCGTTCTTTTTTGTTTCGTTTAGTTTGAATAAGAAATAACCCACTAATTACTTCCAGCGAGGTGCTGCGAAGTAAAAATGACCCTGCGTGATATTTTTTTGCTGAATTGTGAGCAGGATGAGCGAACAGAGAGATAAAGAGAGATATATTTAGAAAAGAAACTCCTTACCTAAAGTAAACATAATCAAGAAGTTTACACTGGCCCGGGTTACGGCTATCTTCTGTAAATTATAATTCCAGTAAAGATGTCTCAACATAATTTCGTAAATATTTATGGAACATTATTATCTTTTTATACGATTTATACCATTTCTCTTAAACTCATTTTGTATTTCTTTATACTATTAATATCTTCTTAATTATTGATACAATATAACAGGGAGGGGCCAACCTGCGGCTCGTGAGCCACATGCGGCTCTTTGAAGGATTGTTTGTGGCTCTCGAAAATTGGACACTTTTTATTTATGTGCTATTATTTTAATACCTTTTTTCTTACCTTTTTTATTGAAAAGGAAGAACTGAACATTAAAAAAATCGAAATAATAACAGTCCAAACTAAAAATGTTATATAGTAATCAAGTGTATAAAACAAATAATAGAATCAAAATTTTCTTATCCTGTAATCCTGTATCCTGTAATGTAATTTCTGCGTTTAAAAACTTTAGAAATATTTTGTAAACTCTAAATAAATCGATTTCCAATTTATGGTATTTTGATTTGAACCAAATACCTATAATTCTATTATTTGTACGGATTTATCTAAGCTTTTGCAATGAATATAAATATTTTATTTATGAAATATTTATATTCGTATCAATAAATATTTATATTCAATATAAACGCAAATATTTTACGTAATCTATAAATTTGTTAATATATTTCTATTTATATCAAAAACAAACGATGTATAAAGTTTGATATGCAAATATTTTTTTTTCGTTACTTTAGCATTTAACAGCAAATAGAAGCGCGCCTCGAGTCGGCTAATTAGAAAACATCAAAGTGTGGAGGCAATAAAAGCATTAAGACAGACAGTGGGAATAATTAGCACGAAAGGAGACGAAATTACATTCAATAAATTCGCTTTGCCAAGCATCGTCTCCTTCTTATTCTGCGTGCGGCCACATTACACGTCTCTCTCTCTTGTCGGTTTTTCTGTCCAATTTATATTATTTAACAGTTTCGTCACTTGAGTGAACTTTAGAAGTAGTTTAGGTCGTTGAAATTTCCATTTGCTTTTCAACTGTACATTATACATTTTCTTTGTGTGTGCTACCCGAATACATTAGCAAAATCATCCTAATTTCTTACGAAGTCTTATGAGTAAAACAGTATTTTAAACATAAAAGTAAAAGCTAATATTAATTCTAATATTTAATAGTTTTTACTGTAAAATTTATAATTTTCTTTAATATTATTTTAGGAGTTTTAATTTGAAAATATTATTTGTTTATATTATGCAAAATTTGAAACTATTAAAAATACATGTATATATTTAGATAATCTGCATAAAGTTTCAATTATATGCAGCATATTGTACTTGAAAAGAGCAATGGCAAAGTTCAGAATAAGTTTTACAAGATCTCCTGCTGCTGATGTAGTTTTAGTTTGAAGTAATTTTAAACGTAAACGTATTTCTGCGAAAACTTCATGACCAATTTTCTTGAAGACTGGTTCGGTCTATATTAATTTAAAATATTCGCTATATTATTAATAAATATTGGATGCAAAAATAAGAAATTGTTTCAAAGAATCTTTTATAAGTATTCGTGTTTATAAAATTTAGTTTCTAAAACAAAGCAGCTAGTGCACCGTAATCATAAATTAAAATTATACGTTATGTGATGGAACATAATTGTAGAAAGTTTCGTGCGAATTGAACACATATTTTTTTGCAGACGTAAATGATGTAACATATTTAAATTCTCATTATTAGACCGTAAATATTTGCATGAAATAGATGTAATAGTGGATATATCCTGCATGTGAATATCAAAGCCATTATTCGAACTAACAAAGTAAAAGTTAGCGGAATAATAATCCTGTCAATCAGTCGTTCAACGTGATCCGTTCTTGAAGTGACGCGATAATTAATATTATGTGAAAGAGAAAATCTGGAAATAATGGAAAGAGACCGCTTTTGTTAGGATCGGAATGTGACGTCAGGTTTCAAGGATGCGAAGCCTGTGTGTACGGGGCCCGTAGAATTTTCATTAAATTTTCATTAAAATTATATTATCCTGGCAAGGAGCAAGAAGGAGTGCACGAGTTATTAACGGCAATTCCGGTGTGAGGCCCAATTTCACCGGTCCTGCGCTCCCCTCATCAATAAGTCCCTGTCCGCACCAGTGTCTCAATCCTTGCCCTTTTCCACGATATTAACTTCGACAGAAAGTCCGGCCGATCGGAATTACCTTTTGCAATGCCACTCTACTGCCTCTTCTGGCAACGACGTCCCTTTTAATAATATCTCACATATCAAGTACAACACAAAGCGAAACATTTATTTTATCCATTTGGGGTCCCTTCAAACCCGGATTTATCGTGAAATTGAAACTCTTTATAATATCTTGTCAGATCTCTATGAGATTACTTGAAATTTTATATTTTGTTTCTTTTTTTTAGTTTCATTAATCTTATTTGATTTTGTATTGATAATGTAACAATATTTACCGTTTTCTCTTCAACCAAATGAAAATTAAAGTTAATATCAAAAAGCATTTATAAAATACTTTGTTACAAGCAAAATCCTCGAGGTTACTTGTATTTTGATTAATGTTGTACTGCTTCTAAAAGCAGTTAATAACAAAATGTAGTTATTACATAATATTCAAAGTCAGATTTTAATTTTGATAATTTGGGACAAAAAACGACTTATGAATTCTTTTCTGTTTGTTGTTTAACTCGAAAATACAAATTATACCAATAATTTCGTTTCATTAAGAAAATTGTAATAATGCAATTGAATATATTATTTATAATTAATTTATTTACTTTTCAAGTGATTGTGTAAAACATGAATGAAAATGGTTAATAAAAAATTATGAAAGAATGCAAATATATTTTAATGTAAGTATGTACAAATATATAATTATCCGGATTATATTACGAATTTAATTGTCTTTTCTTAAAGGTTGGGATCGTTAATTAAACTAGCATGAAATTTTTCACATGGATTAATTAAATTAAATTTCACACATAATGTGTGAATTTCATATTCTCACGTTGAATTATGTATGTCGTATATTTATGTGTAATTTTGTAAATTGGATAAAAACATATTTTTTTACGGAAAGTTGTTATCTTTTAAGAACATGGAACAAATTGTTAAAAATTCAGAAGTGGGTTGAAATGAAATACAAATTAATCTGATTTTACGTTGTCAAAACTGCAACGATTATAATTTTTCTTCCATAATAACTGAAATGTATGTTGTACATGCGATTTACATATTTGATAAATCAACTTGTTACTTGTTTTTATTAACATAATGTTTTGATCATGAAGCCGATTGTGAACTTAAAACCGCGTTACACGCTTCACTGGATTCATAATGCACTTCCCCGTTGAACTTTGGCAATATTTGGAATCACTGGCCTATAATCCAGATAGCCAATAGTTTGCCTAACGAGCTATCAGCCAACAACAAGCCTCCATTATATTATACGTGTTCATCGGTAATCGGAACACACAATTTCTGAATGTTCTTGTTTAAGGAAATTGGAAAATTAGAGGTAAACCACAAAAAACGTGGATTTTACAAACTTCAAATGAAATTCTTGAAATCGGATGATCGAATCGTTCGATGATTTCATAACGTTGGGTATTATATAAACGTAATCAAACACATTGTAAAAAAGATAAACAAAATGAAAATAGATTTACAGTTAGTTATCTAAATGGTGATGATTCAATTGATTTCGTTAGCACCTCTCCGTCTCCTGCCACGGAAATAACCAAGGCTCAATCATGCATTTGTCCAAACGCAATACCAACAAACAATAATTAAATCCAACGGAATAAATTTGTTTAGCCGTGCATCTTTGATGTTTTTGCGATACTAAGTTAAATTTAAATATTACACATCTCACGGAAGGATAGAAGCAATTGCGCGTTTGTCTTCTGTTGTTCATTAGGAGGTAGACGAGAGTGGGATAGATGAAATAAATATGAAAACATTATCCGTCTTGTTGCAAATGCATTTGCATAATTTTAATTTGCTTTTAGCAAAGGTAGCGGGGTTCCCGTATTGCACTCACAGACGACAAGTTGTGTAGGAATTAAACAGCAACATCATCCGTTAGAAATTGTAAGCAATTCTGAACATTGAACAAGTGTTTATTATTTTTACATCCTCGCAATATTAAGGATGTTTGAATACCGGCGAACGCAAACAACTCACGCACGCATCCTTTTATTTTGTTTGCCGCTAATCGTTTTTCATTACCATCAAACTCGTAATTATATAAATATTTGTTCTCGGAATTATACATCTCATAAGAGCCGTTAATTGTTAGCGTTAATTTATTATTGTTCGGAAATAATGTTTTATGAGCTAAGCAAACACAAAGCATGAACTTCTTAATTGGTAAATATGGTATTACATTATAAGGATTCATAGGTCATATTACAAAATTTTAATGCGTGTACTATAATGGATAAAAGCACTCAATATTTAATGTACCGTAAAATCTCAATTTGTATACAATTTAGCCAACAAAATGCGAATTATAATTTTGTAGAAAATTATAATTCAGTTTCAAAATTGTTCAAGTTTTGCTAATTATTTTTTACTCATAATAATAATTTATTGGCCCGTAAAAACAATATATTATTCTAAATATAAATTATAACAAAAATACATAATTCTAAAATAGACAAATTAATAATAGTAATAATAACCAAAATATGTATTGATATAAAGTACGTGTAAGATATTTATATTTAGGAAGGGTTAATGGATTTCCAGGGATACAAAATTTGTGAAAAGAGTATAAATTGGAATCTTTTGAAATAAATTTAAGAGAAAGGGAGAGGTATCTATCGAGGAGAGGAACAATTTTGGGTTTTAATCATATTTTTTAGTGATTCATTTAAATTGGCGTTCAGATTGGTCAAATTATTACAATGTTTATAAAAAAGCAACCTCGAGTTAACAATGATCTTTTATTGTATAAAAATCCAGGTTAAATTGAAAAATGACATTGATGGCTTGATGATAGTATCATATATAAAATAACTATTATTAAAATGAATAAAATCATCAAAGTTAAGATGAAACCATTTTTTTATAATTGTAGTAGTGGTAATAGTATAAGGTAAATGTTCCGAGGATGCTCACTATAACCTACTAACCTTTGAACAGAAATGGGTTAGAAAACCATGAAAGATTTAATTGTTTGATGAGCTTGAATGCATACTGCCTCAAGCTGATTAAATGTAAATTCAATGTTTGTAATAGAAAACAATGTATGACAATGAACAATCTCGTATAATCCTTTGCTTTAGCTAAGATATTCAGAGTCAATCGACCTTGAACCTGACCTCTAAAAAACTGTAATTTTCGTTTCGACTCATTTAATCTGTTTTCACGTTGTTGTTGTCGATTTTTCAGTTCTGTAAGAGTAATACGGAGAGGGTATTGAAACCGGCCTCCTAGGAATGCTCAGAGCGAGCGTTAACTTTCTCCGGCCCCTGTTTATATCTCTGTGTTGTGTTTAAAAGAGTGTCTGTGTATGTATATTTATAAACAAAAACTGGTTTGAAAATTGTGTCCTCAGACTTGACCCGAGCTCCGGGATTTTTGCAATCCTGCGACACCGGCTATTCAAACAAAAGAAAGTCTTCACGAAATGAAATTCCTTCGGAGTACGTGAGACATTAAGGTTTCGCAAAAATTTTCGAATTAAAGAGCGGTAATTGCTCAAGTGGGTGGAGGATTGCGCGCGGAGAGAATCACCTTGAAAACTTTGACTTTAATTAAGAAGATACATCTTTCCGCTGAGCCATTACATTATTATATTAGATGTGTGTGTGTGTTTTTTTTCGCTTGGGTTTTCTTGCGTGATATACGATTTTAATAAGAGGAAACGCCGTCGGCTTAATGCGAAATGCAATTAAAACCGTTTACACAAGTACAAAAAGAACAATGGGTTACATGTGCAAAAGGACGACAGCCGTATCTTTTTCCTTACACTTTGAAACTCTTTTCGTCCTAAGCTCGCACGTTTGCCCTTTTCCGAGTGTAAATAAGAAAGAGGCGAGGAAAACAAAAAGAAGGAATCCTTAGGTGGAACAATAGCGGTGCTGGAATTTCCTGGTGCAAGAATTTACCTTGATGTTCTTTCCGCAATGTGAAAAGTGGCGTATTAGCGATCGCACATCGAGAAATGTTCAAGGCGAGAACGCTTAATTGCTGTATCGATTCGAAAAAGTGGTTGGTTTTTCACTTCACTTCCTTCATTTTATTGGACCATAAATTCCTTGTAATGTATCTACAGAGCTAGAGCAATTCCTACGAACGGCACGCATAATCCACACATAAAATTAAACCGCACACTGTTTTATTACACGTTTTTTCCTTCCCTTGCAAAATTCAAGGCAAATTCACTTTGTTCCGACACATAAATTTGAATCTAAGACTCATAACTTACTCATAGAACTGGAACTTATTATTAATATTACAGTTAATACAACTTCCAATAAATTAATTTTCTTTGAGAAATTTGACTATACTATGTTAATAATGAAATATGAAGTTTCATAAAATCTATACTTTACAACGTTCCTAGTGGATTTTATAAGATTATTTGTTGACTAAGCTTCATTTTGGTTACTTATAGTGTAACTTCTCTAAATGCTTAATTTCTAAATTAACTTTAAAGTCAATTTTACAAACAATATTCAATATATATAAGTAATTTGCAATTATCAATATTTAGAATGCAATTCGTTATTTAAAAAATACTACTTATTATAATAATAATACTAATTTTATTGTCTTATAAAATACGTAAATATTATATCACTCTAAATTCTATTAATTTGTTAAAGTATTTTCTCGTAATCGAAATAAATGTATTTAAACTAAAAATAATTACTATTTCTGATCGTAGAATAAACGTGATATATCTCGGCATCTTGCCTTTATATAAACAAAAAAGTAAAATATGTTACAAAATGAACGTTTTTGATGTCTTAGTAATCAAATAAAATTTGCTTACTTCAAGTTAGCTAAAACTGATATCTATCGAATGTTAAAATGAACAAATTTTAAATTATTTCAAACAAAGTTAAAGCTATTTAATTGTAAAGATTCATGATAATTTTATCTTATAATTAACAAAATAATAAAATCAAATGTTTAACTTTTACAATGATTAAAAACAAATATATTTGGCGCTTTGTAACAGGTATAACAGTTGTTTTTCAGATTCGTTTGACAATTATTGTAAAAATATTTTTTGTTTATATATTGCAATAAATGTTATTATTAAAAAATTAATGTGTCTTTAAACTAGTGCGAAAATATAATTTATTTTTAATTAACTGAAGCAGTTTACTGTAAATCATTTAAAAGCATATTTAATTATAATTAAAATAGATAATTTCAGAGTTATAGTAAAATAAATCATTCGTGGAATTTGTAATTAAACTGTGTGTTCAACTTAAACTTGTTGTTGAAGCTAACAATGAATCATAAAGATGCATTCTTGCATTCCATCGAGTTTCATTGAATAGATTGCTTAAACTCGTCTTTTAAAGAAAATGAAAATGATAAATAACAATTATTTGCATTCCTTTGTGCGAATAAAGAGAACGCATAAGTCGCTATGGAAATGTATTAAGGACAAAGATAAACCGTCCGATTTATGAATCCTGCAATAAGTAACGATGGCAACAATTAGAACTATAATTTATTGCAATATCAAGGTTAATAATTCAATTGCGACCTCTTTAAACTTGGCTTATGTAGGATTTCAACACACACACCACAGATATGGTATTATCTGAAATACCGTATGCAAATCGTCGCGAGAAACATCTGTCCGAAACTGGACCACTTTCTCTAATCATAGATTCAAAGCGTTATCCGATGCATTCAAATGGGACGCAGCGAGCGATAATGGCCGAAATCGCTGCTGGAAAGAAGCGACTCGTGTGACATAACAATTCGTTGGGGGTCGGAAAAACAATCGCTTTTAGAGCGAGTTTCCAGATAATGAGAGGGTAAATAAGATACAAGGGATTAGAGCGGAGCGGAGCTCTTTCTAAATCAATCCGGACCGCTGGATAAATAAGCTTACCGAGTTAATTAAAACCAAATCTGTCCGGAGCTTCCTAGAATTATTCAATTATGTGCAATTGCACGAAACAACTGCAGAGC
Source organism: Nicrophorus orbicollis (assembly GCA_018845635.1). NCBI lineage: Eukaryota > Metazoa > Arthropoda > Insecta > Coleoptera > Silphidae > Nicrophorus > Nicrophorus orbicollis. Next base: position 1,952,599 of record JAFMTC010014004.1, on the reverse strand, counting down.
CATCAAATCCCAGCAGAAGGAAAACATTAGAATCGCATTAACCGAAAGTATAATACCATTGACACATTTACAAATTCGTTTAACGAAGCGAGATGATGACCGAAGAAACGGAAGAGAAAAAAAAACGATGAAGAAAAAGCGTCTGATGGATTCTCAACCGTGACATTGAAAACGGGTCCCGAGAGTGTGGCCTTCTAAATTTTCGGTTTGCTCATTTCCTGAGTATCTTTGCTCAATGAATACATTAAACAACACTAAACAACTTCCTTGATTACATTCAACGATGCATTTCCTCTTTGCACAAAAAAATATATAAATACATGATGTAATTTGTTAATTATAATTAAAAAAACACATCAAATTATCAGGTGAAATTTGTAATTGCATCTAAATGTCATCGATAGGTAACGATAATTGAAAGCAGACGCGGTAAAAGCGAATCCATTTAGTCTGAGTTTTATTCGTCTTCAGCTTAAGATGCTTTTCTTTGTTTGCGGATAAATCGTATTGGAGAGATGGCCTGATGAGAGCGGAAGAAAACGCGACTTTCTCTTTATGGATGAACGTCCTCTTCGTAATTCCTATCATTAATTCATCTTACAGACGAAAATGATTGCTTCGATTTATAACTAGATGTGTGTAAATGCAATTACGTTTTCTAATAGTCACATTTTTTTTGTTTGTTTCAGGTCTAAACCGTGGGGGAGAACTTTGTTGAAAGGTAAGAGCAATAATCACTATTCCATGAGCGTGGAGACTTTGAATACAGCGTATTCAATCATTCACTGAGTTCCGTTTAATTTATGTGATGGAACTCACGGATTGATGGATGGCTAAATGTTCGGAAGCATTTAATTATTTAAAATATTCGTCTGAGGAAGAAGATATTATGATTAGTTAGAAAGCTATTGACTTTACGACTAAAATCATTAACATTCCTCACGTTATTCTAATATTGAAATAACTAAAATTTGTACTCGTACAACTGCTGCGTTATGTTAACGTACTATTTACAATTATAGTTTATAATCTTGTATATTTCTAAATGTATTCTTATCTTTTCTTTGCTTCATTACTTGAAAATAGTGCACAAAAAGCAAATACAAGTGGTTATATACATTTGTGTGACATAAACGTTGCACTTGATATTTCATTTTACAAATGTATGCATATAATACTCCTAATTTTGGTTATAAAGTATCATTGAATACAATATAGTTTTCTTTATTTCATGTTGTTTTTGAAATATTTGCAATTGAAGTTAATCACTTTCATTTATTAAAGTTATTGTTAATAATATTGACCAATCTTTTTTTATTTTATTTGGTTACGTACATGTAATAATTATGATATTATTACATTATTTCTTTATAATAACAATAATAAAATTTATTGCAACAACTACAAAAAAAAACTTAATACATTCTTATTATTATTAATAATATACTTAAATTCACTTTTATAGGTAAAAAAAGTAGATATAAAATAGCATTAATAATGTTATAATAACAATATACTTTGTAATAGAAGTTAAATAAAAATAATATATTACTAACAGGAAATATTATCTATCCATTCTCAATAATTATATCACATTGGGCAGAAAGACTTTTGGTCCAATGTGTGTTCAATAAATATGTTTCAGTGTTTCACTTTCAATGTTTGTTATCAATATGCATTCCTCATATTTGTATATATAATTAAACTTATATCTAAGTTACTTTCCCCTCAAAAGCGTTTATTTGTCTTCGAAGAAGTCTCATTATATATTCTATTACCTAATGATTTTACAGGAAGTGCAGACTTCTTGAATCATTAAATATTCAAATTGGTGTTTGTTAATTTTCCCAGGATTTTGTGCAATTATCTTTGGAAAGAGCACAACTTCCTAAGTTAAATTTGATTATTCTTAATTGAATGAATTCAATGAATTGATTTTAAACAATTATTCAATAATAATACATAAAAAAATCATTCAAAAGAAGATAAGTGCATTCTTCAAAAGATAATTGAAAAAGAAAAAGAAATAAACTAAGAAAATTCCAAATAAAAATAGATATAATTAGAAATATAAAGTAAAATTAAAAATAGAAATTATGAAATATGGATGCAGATCATGGCTAAGTTTAATAATATATTATATAGTTTATGTAGATTTTTAAAAAATATTTACTGCAACATTTTTGTTCGATAAAAATAGAAATGAGATATTATCAAATACGTTTTCAAGCAATACACACAATCTCTTAAAACTAAGATCTTATATCATAAAATTGGCGAATAAGTTTTATTTGCAGAAAAAGGAAAAGTGAAAATATCGGGTGAGAGACGTTTTGTTTGATACATAGTGTATCGTTGGGGGAACGATTCAATGGGCTACACACTTAAAGCAGAAAAAAGACGGCAAGCAATTTCAGGAATCGCCCTTATATTTTTTTTTGCTTCTTCTCTTCTCCGCGTTCACTTTTTTTTTCGTCTTCTTCCTTTCATTCCTTGTGCAGTTGTGGGCGCCGAAAAGGGAAAATGTGCCATAACAAATTGCCGGCCATTAGTCAAAAGAATGTGTGCTGTGCAGTGACAGCTGCTCGGGTACTTTCGACACCCTGCAATCATGTTAATTCTTCATCCCCTAAAACTCGCTCGCCTGCTTCTAATACAGGTGGTTTATAATAAATACAAATTCCTAGCGTTAAATTAAAAGCCCGGATTCGCAGCGCCCTGACTTAATTACTAGCGCCTAATTGAGCACAGAATTACTTTATTATAAATGAGCCACATCCGCTGCACACACATGCACGAATCCCCACGAGGATTTATCTCACCGCACCAAATCTATCTTTAAACAGCGTACACGGACAGTGTACATTATTTTGATATCATTTTTAGAAATATGAAAATAATTAGCGATATTTGTTAAATATATTTTAATGAGGATAAATTATATTTAACTATTTTATTAGTTAATTACGTACAAGGGCACTTGTGTAAAAGGTATTGCCGGACAGTACTTGTATACAATATGGACATATTTTTTCTGAAACTATCGGACGGTGATGTTAGCTTATATAAACTGACTAGATTTCGAAGCTTTTACTGGTTCAAATTGGTCTTTCTGTGCTATAGAGTATTCATTGTTTTTCTGGACAATTCGGGACAAATGCTATAAATTCGGAAACAAAAAAATGTGTTGTGATTGAAAATTTGGTATTGTCCCGGGAAATTTGGAACATATGGTCACCTTAGCTTATAGGAAATAATTGATTTGCTTTGTTCGTGTATTAAGTTAAAATTAATGAAAAAATGCTCGTCTTGCGAAACTTCGATCTTTAATCACGATGCATGATAACATTTTCAATATTTATTATCCTTGTGTATTTTTATTATTTATATAATATATAATTAAACTTAAATTTTATTTTCACTTCAAAAGCGTTTATTTATTTAATTTTTGAAAAAAAAAACTCCTTAAATTCTACGATCTAAAGATGTAGCAAGAAGTCTAGACTTCCAGAATCTTCATGTATTCAAATTGATAATTGTATAATAAATAATAAGTAATACCTAATTTATTTGAATCGATTAATGTTTCCATAATGTTTCCAATTTTTCAACAATACGACAAAATATTAATTTTACTTGAGTGCAAATAATGTATAACAAAAGGAAATAAGTTGTCATAAATCGACTTTTAGAATCTTCATATAGTCAAATTGATGGTTGCTAATATTTCTGGAATTTTGTTGAACAATCTTCAGGAACAGTACTCACTAGTCCATAAATTATTATTTGAATTGATTAATATTTCTACGTTTTCTTCAAATTTTAAAATCTTCACATATTCAAATTGATGGTTATTAATTTTCCGGTAATTTTGTGAAAGAATTTGCAACAATAGCTAAATGAGATGTTGGTGAAAACCAAAAAATAAGAACGATTTTTTTAATAAATAATATTTAAAAAAAGAACTATACTGTTTTATATTGCATAAGAAGAAATATTAAAAGCAGCCTCTGGATAAGGTAATGAAGGGTATGTGTAGGATTTTTATTTTTAGGATCGGTTATTGGGTTTCGATGGATACAAAATTTGGAAAGACAGGATATATTTGAGTGTTTTGAGATGAATTTAAGGGAAAGAGGTATCTATCGAGGAGAGGAACCACTTTTTGTTGATTAACAAATGTCATACAGAGTTTTATAGTTTCGATTGATACAAAATTTGAAGAGAGAGGTTACATTTGAGTCTTTTGAGATGATTTTAAGGGAAAGGGAAAGAGGTATCTATCGAGGAGAGGAACAATTTTTTGTTGTTGAACTGAGGGTTATACAGTCGGTTAAGTTTGTTGTTTATACACACTATTGCAAAATAATTATGATTAAGTATGTATTATTGACATCAACAATTAGAATTATTTTTAGCAATTATATTTGTCAAGCTTTAACTTTAATTAATTTATTGAGTATGCTATTGACGTACATGTTTTGCAAGAGCAATTCCCATCGATCGTAATGAAATGCAAAGATTGCGTTTACGTATAAGTACATTGGATGTGATCTAATGTTAAAGAAAGTTGCAATATTTGAAGCACGTTTCATTGAGCATGATGCATACATTAAAATAATTTACTCATGACCACAAGAGGAGGAAGGTAGGTGCAGGCGAAATAAAATGCAACAAGAAAGTGCACACACCGATAGGGAACAACACGATTCTCGATTATTTTACGCGGAGTAACAAATGCCTGGGATCTGGTGCGATGGATGAGATGTTCGAGTTTTCACTCGCTCGAATCGGGGGAGTGAAAATGCCGGCACGTTTTTATTATTTATTAAGTATGCAGAGAAAGGCGGACTTGAAAAATGTGCAGAAGAAAAATGCCGCTCCGCGTGTGTGTTTGCATGAATATGTTTTGTGCATGAATGCGAGAAGAGCTTTGGTTTGTCATTTCGCATTACACGTGTTTCCATCATTTATTTACATCTTCATTTAGATTTCGCAACTTCACGCGAGCCGTTGGTTGCTCAACTGACGTTCTTAATAATTTAACAGCAATTAAGATTTTTTTTATTACACTTTTGTTCGCCGCTTGATTCGACTGTAATTGACTACTACTGTTTTTTAATTGGTTTTCTAGAATTCGCTGCTCGTCGGCATTCGCAATTCATTTGATGCATGAACAACACAACAGCACAAAATAAAACAGGATATTAATCCGTTGTTATTACATTGCTTAGAAATGGGATATTAATAGTTTTATTAACGGTTGCCGTAATTGTTTACCTCGACGATTTTGTAATTGCATCATACAATTTCATTTTCAGAAAATATCTATTTTAAACTACATCATATATCTCAAACTCAATTTACATAAAATAATTTAAAATCTTCATTATCCATGTTTAATTCTTGGTCATCATGTTTTTAATTACATAATTATTCAATGAATGACAGAACTTTGTTTCTGCCTTATAATCAGGAAATTATAGGCTCAACTTTCTGCCTCCTCTCTTCCACCACCATTTGACTCATGTATTCCATAGAAAGATCATATAGTTTTTAATTACATAATTATGGAAATTGTCTTAATTTACAATTTTCTATTGATTATCTATTAAGTAATTAGCACATAATATCTAATTTTATGCTATAAAGATAGTTAAAGTATCAAATAATGTAAATATTCTAAAAATCAACTGCCTAGGTACGTTCCACGAAACATGGCCGCAAAGCGAAAAGCCGTATAAGGAATCAATTGTTGCGCTTGCGCAAGATTGGCAATATGTGGATATATTGACATGGAAAAAAAGTTGCCGTTATAGCGAAATATTTTCGGCCGTAAATCGAAAACGTGAAGAGGGCTGTTATAGCGAAATGCCCTATAAAGAGCGGCCGTATAGTGAGGTATGGGTGTATTATAAAATTACATAGAATACAAATACAGTAGTACTTCGATGTACGTTCTTGATTCGTTCCAAATCCTTAAACTTATATCAAATAGACCAAGTATCAAACAAATTTTTCACAAATGAAGTGAAGACAGAATTATTAAACATTTTCTTTGAAAAAATCCTAATTTTATTGACTATACAATACTTAACAGTAGAATTCATAAAAATAAAAGCAATTACATGAAATAAATGTAGTTTTAACATACTTTAATTTCTCTTTCCTGTCTCTTTTCCCTATTTGGACTTGGTTGAGGAATATCAGGTTTAACGGTTACTAAGAATTTGTGTAAAGAAGCTTTTTTCTACTCATTTCAATGATATTACGTTTTTTTTTAGATATTGTTACTTCTTTGTAAATCCATTTGACAAAGGTTTCCTTAATTAATTGAATGTAAACTTTCTGCATCTCCTCTTTCTCCACGATTTAACTCATGTATTATAAAGGCTATATAACAAACAACAAATTTAGCGTCCAAACAGAACATACATAAGCTGGGCTTATATGTAGGTATTACTATATTATGAAATATAACAATGTCCATTAGAAATTTGTAAACTAAAATCTGTTTTATTTTTAAGTATTTCATTTATAGTGTAAATTATGTTTTAGTGTATTTATTTAAGTAACTAGGTATTGAAAGTAAAGTTGAGTAAAAGTATTAAGAATTTAGATGAAGGAAGAGTGAAAATTAATGAGTGTTTCATTGAAATGACTTCCTGTCGAATCGTTCAATTGCTTTAAGTGCCTCCCATTCTAATTTTATTTTTAATTTATCTTCCATTTGCGTAACTGTAAGATTTTCTTGCTTTCTTAATGTCCACTAATTAAAACTTGAAGTTATTAGCATTGAAGTGCATACACATGAAATGAACAATTAGAACTGAGAACCGTTAAACGCTTTCGGCAAATAAGGAAGCTATCGTCGGCACAGGATTGCGATGAATAAATCATCTGCAGATTCCTCTTGTGGGTTAAGAAATAAATGTCATTATACTTTTATACACCGTGAGAGTGTTTTTGTGCACAGATATGGTGTGTGAGTGTATATTAGTCGGATTGCGATTGACAGCATTAGGAAATAAGTATTTTTTGCGTTCACCGCACAGAGAGAGAATTGAGCGAGAAATGGGAATTCGAAATGTTGGACGATCAAACGGAATGGAGAGTAGCAGTGAAAAAAAGCCTGCAGAAAGAAAAGAATCCGCGCATTAATTTCAAATAAAACAGTGTATTACCCAAGTGTTTACGTACAAATTTGGCGATTGTTTACGAACATTTCGACATAAATCAATGTAATTCCCATCTGTATTTTATATTTGATCATCTTGATTTTAGTCATAAGGAATGTATCAAATTCTATAGACGATTTTAAATAAACTATTTATAAATGTAATGACTTTCCTTTTCAGTTTATGAGTAAAATTAATTCTTATAAATAAAATATATTATATAAATAGTTTTTTTTAAATCAAATATATCAAAGCAACAATATCTCGAACAAAATATAAATTCAATAAGGAAATACAAAGAAAATAAAAATATCATATGATGCTTTAGCTGCAAAGGGCTATAGACCACATGTCTTTTCTCTCTTAAAAGAACATTTAATCAATAATTGAGGTGGAAAGGATTATAGACCACAGGTCTTTCTGCTCTTAAAAGAACATTTAATCAATAATTGAGCTGCAAAGGACTAAAGACCACAGGTCTTTTCGCTCTTAAAAGAACATTTAATCAATAATTGAGTTGTATAGGTCTATAGACCATAGGTCTTTCTGCTCTTAAAAGAACATTTAATCAATAATTGAGCTGAAAAGGGCTGTAGACCACAGGTCATTTCGCTCTTAAAAGAACATTTAATCATTAATTGAGCTGCAAAGGACTAAAGACCACAGGTCTTTTCGCTCTTAAAAGAACATTTAATCAATAATTGAGTTGTATAGGTCTATAGACTACAGGTCTTTCTGCTCTTAAAAGAACATTTAATCAATAATTGAGCTGAAAAGGGCTGTAGACCACAGGTCTTTTCGCTCTTAAAAGAATATTT